>JAPMOQ010059770.1:3523888-3546915 GCA_026543055.1 Argiope trifasciata
CATTTATCTTTATATTATTTATCCTCAAATCATTATACTAATATATCCAGGATCCATTTTTTTAATTTTCAGGATAGTAAAAATTGTAATCGTAAAACCACAGCCTGATTGCCATATACTGACAATACACTAACCAGTCAAACTTTTTAATCGGCTTTCTGAATACGAATGCAATAATATTTTCAATCTGTTCATTACAAAATGAAACACAATAAAATAATATTTATCAATAAAAATCTAGAACTATGCATTATTATTTTAGTATTTCAGAAATTAATTTTTGTAATTGTTTTAAAATTTTGTAAATTAAATATAAACCTTATTTATATGTATCGGTTTCTAGAAAAACAGAGAAAAATAATGTTTAAAATTTTTTGAATACCAACAATAAGACAACTTTAAGGAATACAATAAAAAGCAATATAAGAACGCTTAATTTTTAGAAAAAAAATGGAGAATAATGGAGCAATACTGTCAATAACATAGCAATAAGGAATACAATAAAAAGTAAAATAAGAATGTTGTCATTATTTAGATGCAATAGAATTTCAGAAAATTGTTTAATTTGATAATATTAATTAAACCCAATATTCCTTTATCATGTCTTTAATTATATTTTTCATCATTATGATTGATTTATCTATTTGCTGATAAATGAAGTAAAAAGTATTTATTTATTTATTTTTATTGAAAAATAAATATTTACAATTGTTTACTGCTATAAAAATATTAAGCTGGTTGGAAATGTTAAAAAAAGTAATAAAAAGGGAAACTACAATTCAAGCTGTGGAACAACTGCTACAAATTTCCCAAAACACGTATTAAATTTTTACGAAGTTGGAATGAAATTATATATTCATATTCTTGTAATGTCACTCCAGATGATGTTCCTTAATCTGGAAATGCAGCATAAGAAAGCACAAGTCTTGGAATACTAATCATCTGTCTACATAAAGAAAGGAAAAATTTTAAAAATGGAAATTATTTTCAGAAAAAGCTTTCTGCTATCTTTAAAAATTGAATTCGAAATGAAAAACAAAAATATAAGTATGACATTCTTATCAAGAATTAATTCAACACCCAATTTTTTTCTTTTCTTTCAGCTGTCCTTGGATGAACTCGTCAAAACATGTTGAAAATATTCATTTTACAAATGAAATATTTTATAAATACATCAAAGGAAGTCATAAATATTCAATACATTGCAAAACTGAATTGAATCGTTTTCGAAATAGAGATTTATTTCCTTCATGAATAATTTAGGCTATAAACAATCAAGAATCATAGAGAAATGTATCCAATGTATAATTTTTTTCTCTTGTGAAGCCAAAGAGGTTTGAATTCAAGAATTGTCATAATTCATTTGAAACATGCTTTGCATTTTTGATAAAAATTAGAAAAAAAGTTATAAACACTCTATAATTATAACTTTTCCCTCTATATGTATCTCCAATCCTTTACTTTTTGAGCAAAGAAAATAATATAGATGGTAATTAAGGCTTTTTACAACAGAAGAAATAAATGATATCAAGAGATTTTTTTCAACTTAAAAAAATATTCCATAATTTTATTGAATAAAAATGTGATAAAAGTTTCTAAGCTCATTGTATATGCAACTCAGCTAAATCGTAGGCGTACAGTTGATGCTTTAATTTTTTTTAACTCATTAATACAGTTTGATAAAAGGATGCAAAAAATCTGGTTCTGATGTAATAATTCTCAATCATCTAATTACAAAGACAAACTGCATGACACAATAGGATTTACTTATTTGCGCACATTCTTTTAATGAATATAACTTTACCTTATGTAATGATACATAAACATAGCTTATATATAAATGAAAATAAATAAATATAATTTGATATAAATATAAAATATACTAATAATCATAACTTTTTAAAAATACATTTAATTTTATTTGTATATACATTTTTACATACATTAGGATATTTGTCCAATAAACTTACTAATATAGTGAAAAGTTGAGCTAATTTTCATACAAAACATTATTAACAGAAATCATTTCCTAAATATTTAGAGTTAGTGCTAATGAACAAAATTATAAGTTAAAAATGATAATAATAATAATAATAAAAAGTGTATGATTCTATTCAAAATTTCAAAGTTTTCGTTTGAAAATGCGGGATTAATTCTGATTATATACTATGAAATGGATATTCATTTATTTAAAAAAATTGAAAATAATGCTTCATTTAAGACGGTGGTATATGTATCATATTTACATAAATTTCGTTTCTAAGACAACTTTTAACGGAGTTAAAAGGGTCTCAGTGACGAGATCAGATTTTTAAAAAGTAATTCAACAATCAAAAAATAAAACAGTGTCCAAATTACTCATTGAAAGAAAAGTGGTACGTAACCCTTAAATTTGGAGGTGAAAATCGAGGAAATAACTGGGATGGTGCGGTCTTCGTGATCGCAGTTTCTTTACACTCGAGTCAAATTTTCTAATAAAAGTACTGGATTGAAAATCAGTCAATATATTCTGCAGACATTTTTCTTAATCTATAAATAGGTTTTAGAAATTTTTCAAAATAATTTATCACTGAAAAAATAAATGCTTTTGGATCCTACATTTTCTTCTCACATGTAACAATAAAAATATTCTTGAAAAAACATCTTGCTTTATGCCATTTAAATCCCATTTATTTTTATAGTATATAAAGGTATATAGAAAACAATATATTTTATAAATTTTTCAAAAGCCATTGAAAAGTCATTATGTTCGAACATAGTTATCAGAATCAGTTGAATGTGAAGTTTGATTGAAAAACTTTTCAGTACAGTTATCCTTATCATTAAACTACCTTTCTACTTCATTTAAAAGTGTCTGGAAACATTGATTCATAATAGAATCAGTAAACTGGACGATATTTCTGTGACGCCATCTGTTAAGCCTTGTTTATCACTGGTACACTAATGGGAAGAGCGATCTGAGTGACATCGTTTAAAGAAATAACTTAATTATTTAAAAAACCATCGGCTGAAATCAGTTGGAAAAATGCATGTGTGCATTGAAGGGCACGAAACAGGAAGCTACATGTTAATCCATTCAATTGAGCTAAAATTAGAATAGGGGTGAGTGAAAGCCCATCGCTATCGATCTCACAGACCGCATGTCGCCAGTTAAGGGTTTAAAATATACTTCACCAACATATTTCGGTAGTACAAAAACAACCCCGATCTAGTACATTCTTCTCTTTTTTCATCAACAATCTTTACATAAATTCTTTTAATTCGAATTTTTGCCAATCGCAGATGATAAAACTCTGGTAAATTGGGCTTGAATCATCTGATATCATGGTAAGGAAATGGAGGGGAAAATCCCATTGAGACATTATATCCTATCTGAAATTAAGTTTCATTTTACAAAAGTATCCCTGAAGATAAAGAAAATATATCTACGAACATCTGGTTGTTATTTTCGTAATACTCAAATTGTAAGCTTATTTCATGCATAGAAAAATACTTTGATGAAAGCAAAAGTAAAAATCAATAAAAAATTTTTAAAATACGTTTACTTTATTTAAAACACGAGTAATTCTTTAAAAAAAATAATCGCAAAGCGATAAACTCTTAAGAAGAAAGAATTTTTGGCAAAAGCCTTATTCGATATAATTTTTCTTTTCCGGAATTAGAAAAGAGACTAAGAGTCATTGAAAAGCAACAAATCTTGTAATTGAATTGTCTTGTACTCTCTCTAATGTTTAGACTACATTTGCTACTGGAGGATGTACAGTCGCTGATGCGCGGCAACAGAGAGTGTGCTGAAGCACTAAAACAGATTATCTTTTAAGATAGTTCCATTCATTCACTGCCAGTGGAACTCTTTTCTCTCTCTCGAGCACAAAGCGATTCTTAAGAAATGGGTAAACAAATTATCTGCTTCTCATTCTAGCGACGAACACCCCCACCCCTCACCACCTTCCATCTTCTTTTCAAATAAGTCTTCTCGGATTTCAATCTCCGTACAAAATAACCAATGCTTTCCGCCTAATCTCTGTAAATGTACACTGGCCAAGTGGACTGATGAAGTCTTCAGCACTCATTATAATCCGCCGTCGTCTAAGACTGTTTTTTTTTTCTCTGTACGCCGTCGAGGCATTATTAAGTATATTTCCATTATTAAGTATGCGAGGGGCATACACGCTACCTTCCCGTCCTCTTGTTATTATTCCAGGAGAAACAAAAACACAAGAAAGCTTTAGGCAAACAGGTTAAAAGGGATATTGGGCAAAGCGGAGGAGCATGCCGTTGCCATGGTTACAGGACAGTGTCCTCTCTGGATGGTTTGGGGGGCGGGGAGGTATAGGGAATGAGTTCGGGCAGCAGCGCTTGGATAAATATCCTGCGTGTGGGACCTCCTGCCCTTGTGCAGGGTTTGCAGCGGAGAAAGAAATGATCAGATCTCTTGATGGCTCGTCATTACATGAAAGGTAACTGCTAATATTGCTCAGGAAAATAGAGAATTTGGAAAATAAAGTAGCTGTTTCTGAGAGTTGGAATGGGAGGTTATCTCCCATATTTTTTCGGAACGCTTTGGATATTAAAGCGATGGTTGTATGTTTGGATATAACAGAGCGAATGGGTTTTGCTATCAGAACAATATCTTGGTTTTCTACTTAATAAGCTTAGCTTCAGCATTTTTTTTTTTTTTTTTTTTTTTTTTTTTTGCAAGTAAGACTTAGTAAAGAAATGACAACTGGAACACACACAGAAGCATATGCACAAATTTTTTTTAAAATGTGCGATAAAAAACTGTTTTCTGTACAAAAATAAAGTTTGTCTAAAATGAGATTTTATAGTAATCAGAAAAAGTATTGTAATTAATTAAGTAAATATAGGTTTGGATAAAATTTTCTACTTCTCAAAAATAGCTTCGAAATTTTTTAAATCCCTGGATAATAAAATGAAAGTACAAATAATGCTCAGGGAAGCTTAACTTTTTTTGTAATAAATTGCGCATATGATTTACAATGTTTACTAATATAAAATCTTTTGTTATCTGAAATTTTCCAATATAAAAAATTCTCGTTTTTCCAGTTATCTAAAGTTCTTAATTAATTAGAAAAAAAGTAAATAAATATTTCAAATGAATACTGGTTAAAAGTGTTTGAAATAAGTGTTTTTTTTTATGATTTAAGAGTTTAGAGAGAAATTCTTTAAATGATATAAAATAAAAACCAAATATGATTTTTCCCCATTTCTATTCTAACAATATAAAGGATAAATATATCAAATAAGTAAATAAAAAAAGCTAACATATATAAAAGAATGAAAACTCTGAGCAACAATTCACTATTTCTCAATACGATATCATTTTTGATTCTTTTCACTGCAATTCAACTGAACCACCTGCTTTCAACAATGGTATCTGCCAATCTGCTAGTCCCGATCAGGGACATGGAATGCCACACAATCCCGGATAAATCCCTTCTCGTGGCATCCAGAAATCCTTTTGTTTACCTTTCATAGGGAATCCATTGGGATGAAACAAAAAAAAGGGGGGAAAGGTCTCCTGCACCAAAGAGACCTTCGAGACTCAAAAAGAGGCGGATTTGTGTTAGGGGGGGATGAGAACCGAGGGAAGGGTGAAGAAGAATAGGGGTGGATTACTAGACCACAGGTTTGGTACCTGTTTGGATAAAGAATTAGGGAAAGTGATGGTTTGTGCTGGATTAGCAGTCCTGCAGAGTTTTTCTTCTATTTTTTGGAAGTGAGATAGAGAAAGTGAAAAATAATAATAGAATATATTTTTTCCCCTTTTTTATTTGATATCATTTATTTTAGAATTAAAGGATTGTTTAGGAAATCATTGGGTTTGTGAAATGTTTTAAGGATGAAGTTTTCATTTGGTTTTTTTTTTTTTTTTTAGATTACAGAATTATTTGTGAAAAAAGTAGAATTTTTGTGGAGTAAAGAAATGGTTTTCTTAAAGAGTTTAGATTGGAAAGCTTTTATTTAAAGTTTAAAAAAAAATACAGGTATTTTTCTATGTTAATTTATTTCTGCTTTATTTCAGCTATTACTAAGGCAACTATTTGAAAAATACTATATATGAAAAGGAAGATAAAGTATATTTTAAAAATATAATTTATTTGAAGAATTTGTTCATGAAGCTTATAAGGATGATTTTAGAAATCACATTTATATTGTTTTAAGTGAATGACTTGTTCAAAAAAGATAATTAATTGAATTTTTTGAGGGTTTAAAAATCAAAATCACTCTGAACTTTAAATTGTTATAAGAAATAAATCAAAAGTAATAAAAAGAAATAAAGAAAAAATTGCTCCAAAAATTTTAAAATAAAAGTAGCAGAAATGGTAATAGAAACAAAAATATTGTTTGCAATTAATAACAATTTGAAAAAAATAATATTTTGTAGACAAAAAAAGTCTAAAAATTGATAAAAGAAACTTAATGAATTTAAAATTATTTTATATGTATCAGCATTACAAATTAATTATTACTAGAGCAAGTTTCTGTTTTAGAATTGTTCCCCCTTTTGTATTCAACATTAAATTGGCCTACCTTTCTATATTTTAAAAAAGTAAAGAAATTTTGTTGAATACTGTTTGTTTTACTTTTCAATATATGCATAAATATTAATGCAAATTGCTAAATTCAAATCAAAAAGAAATTTCAAAATGACTTGCTACAGTATATATAAGTGTGTGTGCAAAATATAAATAAATACATGTTCCCGCATATATAAAACAGTAAAAAATTCTATAAATTACTTGTATGCTAACTACTGATGAGTATTAAATATTAGCTGTTACTACTTCGTGTAGTCTCATATCTCAAACTCTCTAACAAAAGGCCTACAGAAACATACAATCCTTGATACTTTAAAGCAAACACGAATATCAATGCACATCCGAGATTTTCGTAAATCAAGAAGAAAGCTTAAAAATGACTTGAAATAACAACAACGCGCACACACACATATATATACGTTGTAGAATTAACGACTTAGAAGTAAATGAATAATGATAGATGAATGATTATGAAATGAAAATCTACTCACCTCATTCCGAAGATCAATTGAATCTTACGCAAAGAAAGCAGACCTCAAAGAATATTTCAACCATTTTAATGGGACGATTAAAGACGAGCGAATGGCGAATACAGAATGACGACTGATTGAATACAAATCCACCGCAAACATAAATAAGGAAAAATGATTAGACAGCAAAAAATAATAATAATAACTAAAGTCATTTTGTTGCTGCCTTTTCATTGGCGCCACTCCCGTCTGGCCGAATGAGTCAACATACGTATACATATGCATGTGTGTATACATCAATATATAAATAAATGCATATACTTGCATATATAAAATAATTTAGAAATTCTATTAATCACTTAATATTATATATTATTTTTTATTCTTTTATGCTGTATTATATCACAAACACTTGAAGAAAAGTCCTGTAGAAGCATACCATTTTAGGACTCTTCAAAGCCAAACGCGATATATTAATGCACAATCACCATTTTCGTAAATCAAGAAAGAAACTTCAAAATGATTTAATACAAAAAGGAAAAAAAAACATCTGGGGAAAAAAGTTAAAAAAATTAAAATAATTGAATTTTATATCTGGAAGGAAGAAAATAATAACTATTATCCTTTCTGAAAGGCACTTTTACTAAACTGGTAAAAAATGCGTCAAGAGATACATAAAAAATATCTGAGAAAGTGCTTGGGCGTATAAAACACTAATAAAAATAATAAACGAGCTTAGATGAATAATGAAAAATGACTGGTGACTAGAAAAATGTAAAGATGATAAAGTGTCCTTGGCGTAATAAAAAATATCTCTAGTTCTTACTTTTTTTTCATAGGAAGTGGCCATAAAAACTTTCTTTCTGAACCTTCACTCTTCACTTTAGGTAGCGAATTCTAAGGAATTTAATCATATACTGATTGCATAATGATGGTAATCATAAGTTTTCTGAGAGAATGAATTCGATTCCAATTATTGATTGCAATTATTATTGAAAGAATTGTTCCGATTAGATTATAATCTTATGTGTATTATTCTTATTCTTCCAAATAATATTCTTATTTATTTAAAATTTAGAATGAATCTAACAATTATTCACAATTAGGATAGAGAATGAATGCGTGAATTTGATTCTATTGATTGCATATGTTATTGAATGTTCAGTAAATATTATTTTCAGTTCAGATTAAATATTATTTTTATGTGCATTATTCTTATTTTTCCTAATAATAATTTTATTTATTTAAAATTCAAAGTGAATCTAAATTATTTGTAATTATAGAGCATGACTGCTAGAGAATGAATTTGATTCAATTGATTGCCTTTATTATTGAAAAAATTAAATTCTGATTACATAATTTTCTTATGTGTATTATTCCTTTTCTACCTAATAATATTTTTATTTATTTAAAATTTAGAGGGAATCTGACTTAAGTATTTTCAAATTTTGACTGATCGATGCTAGAGAAAATAAATTTGATTCCATTAATTGCAATTGTTATTGAAAGAATTCAGTTCAAATTAAATAATTTTCTTTTGTGTTTTATTCTTACTCTTCATAATAATATTTTTATTTATTTAAAATTTAGAGTGAATCTGATGCAACTATTTTTAAATTTTAACTAATCGACGCTAGAGAATGAATTTGATTCTATTGATTGTAATTATTATTGATAGAAATCAGTTCAGATTAAATAAAATTGCAATGCGTCTTAATCTTAATCTTAATCTTCATAATAATATTCGTTATTTAAAATGTAGTGTGAATTCAATTTAATTATATGTACATTTTGACTGATCAATGGTTTTTAGAATTAATGCACGTTACTAATTATTTTCTATGTGTTTTTCTATTTACGTAAAGAATATTAATGAAGTAATTAGCATTTTTATAACAAAAGTAATTTATTTCACGGGTGTGGGATTGAATACTTTTAGAAAATATAGCTATAACAATTGCGGTAAGTATGGAAAATTTGAATAAATTATCAGATTGTATGTAAGTAAACTATCATAAAAATTATGACGGATAAAAAGAAGAAAAACCTGAAAAGAAATCATATAATTTTTTTTGTTTTCATTATACTAAATAATATATTAACACGAAACCAAAAATGAAAGGAACTAATGAATAATAATCATTTTTTTCCATCTTTCATAAAATTTAAATTTTATAAAACCAAACAAAGGTTTTAAAAATTGAAATCTGCTCTAGTAAATTTCATAATATCATGTGAGAGCATTATTATTTTTCAAGTCATTATTTTAGTTAATTAATTTAAGTCATTAATCAATTTAAGCAGGTGTAAAAGAATCACGTGACTTTCAGATTAAGCATACAACAATATATAGAAAAGGATGTTTCTTCTTTTTCTTTTTTACATCTGAAAATCGTGTCCTCGCATTATGTGACTTCAAAAAATCTCATACCAAAACAATATCATGTTCTCATATGATAATAAAATGATTGTATCGTTCATTTTATGTTGTGCAACTATATTTAAATATGTTGTAGCAAAGTCAGAAATTAATTTAGTTATATTAGCTTCCCACTTTGAACTGAAAAAAGAGTAATTTTCAAGCAGACGTTTTAAGAAAATTTTAACATTCTGATAATTTGATGCATAATCATTTACTTAATAGAAATATTTTTAATTTTCTTAAAAATAATTTTATATTATTGTTTTAAATCGAGTTTCTTTAAAAAAATTAAACTGCATCTTTTTACCTTTTTGTACATATTTTTAAGAATCAAAATTTCTCAGAAAAATACCGTCAAAATGATGCAATATCTTTAATGATAAGTGACAAGTAACACCCAAATGTAAAAATGTAAAAGGTTTGTTACAAATTTTGATGGCATGAAGAGAGCAACAGTGGTGGCAGCACACACCATTGTGTCATGTCAATGTATGAAGTGATGTAAAAGAGAAACTGAGAAGGCTTTATATTTCGAAAGAACCAATGATGCAGCATAATTTTACTATTTTATATTTAATTATTTAACAAATTATTAGAATTTAATGAATAATGAAGGGAATTTCTGAAGTTGTCTAAAAATTGCTTTCTATTCTTACCGAAAATTTTGCTGGGAATTTAACACTTAAAAATTCCGTTTTTAAAAAGAAATTTATATATTACATTTCAATAAAAAATAGCAAAATAAAATCAACGTGGAGAGGTGTTTTATCATTTTAATGCAAAAGAAATTTAAAACTTTTGATTCATTTGTTTTTGTTTTTAAATAAATTTGTTTCATTTAATCAACATCAGATAAAAATATCATTTTAGATATTTGTGGGAAATGCTTTTATTATTAGTTACATTTCGAAATAATTCATTCATTTGTCCCCTGATTTACTTTTAAAAAAATATTCAATTATAAAAAAATGAAATAACAGGATTTTCTTTTATTTATTCTTTGAAACACATAAATCAATTTCTAGATGGTTATTTTTGTGGAAAAATCTTTTATTGACTAATATTTTAAGAACGAATAATCTTACTATATTATTTTTTTACAAGTAGAGTTAACTCTTCATTTTTATAAATTTAATTCAGATACTAAATAAATAAAAGAAAAGGAGAAACAACCACTAAGATTACACATTTTGCTCTCACCGAGCAGCATCCATTGGTCGGTTTTTTTATAAATGACCACCGAGGTCATAATTAAAGAAAAATATGATTTTAGATACTGCAATTTGAAATCATTCATTCATTTACTTAATGATTTAATTAAAAAATGAATTATAAAAAATGAAGTAATATGATTTTTTTGTTTATTCTTATGTCCACAGAAATTAATTTCTAGATAGTTATTTTTGGGAAAAATCTTTTATTGACTAATACTTTAAGAACCAATAATAATTATATTTTTTTTCTACTACTAGTAGAATAAACTTTTCTTTTTATAAATTGAATTCAGATACTAAATAAATAAAAGAAAAGGAGAAACAACAACTCCTAAGATTACACATTTTGCTCTCACCGAACAGTTCCCACTGGTCGGTTTTCTTATAAATGACCACCGTGGCCATAATTGACCATTTTCCTCACTGAGGAGGTCACTAAGATGGCCAGACAGCAGTGCGGGGATAGGGAGGGTTTTTATTTCCAGTATTATTCACTTCTAGTCCAGCGGACTGACCGTTAAGATGAAAGTTAAGGAAAGTAGTCCTAGATTGCAAAGATCTTGTGGGTGATTCTGGGCGGGTTAATGCTCTTGCGGTTTCTGTTCCATGAGGTTGGCCCATTGGCCGCAAGATGGCACTGAAAAATGGACAGGAAGTGACTCCCCTGATGGGTGTCAGCCGGTGATCACGATCCAGAGAATTGGACTCGAATCCCATAATTTCCCCTAAGGGGGTGGAAGGACCTTCTTCGCCATCTGGAGAGATTCTACAGAAAAGAATCCTTTAGCATTTGTAGAAGCTCTTGAGCGAATTGTTGCAGGAAACTCTGTAAAAAAAGGATAGAAATTTGAACCTAGAATACAAAATATTGTAGCATGTTAAAGCTTTAACTTTTTTCCGCTACTATATGTCCATCTGACTCGATTGCATCATTTTTGGAATTCTGAAAGTAACGGTTTTTGCATGATGAAATTAATAGAAAGAATAGCGGCCGAAAAATTATAAATTGTTTAATAATTTATTTAATTTAAATTGTCTTAGCTGACAAAAAAATTAAAATTTTACTTTGATATCTTGTAGATTAAAAATGTAGAACACATTTTTTTCCCTACACATTTTACACGTTTATAAAAGCAAATAGGTAAAGTTGATAAAATAATAATGAAATTCAGTCGAGTTTTTTTTTTTTTTTTGGCAATAAGGGAAACCCTTGGTATGAATTTTCTCAAAATTAAATGTAAAAAAATTATTAAGGGATATTAATATTATTTAATTTGAGAAAAAAATAATTTGTGAACTAAACGAATCTTAAAAAGTAGAATGAAATTTGTTTAATTAGAAAAAAATATTTGAGAATGAAACAAATCTTCTGAAAAGCTAAGGTTTTCAAGATTGAAGTGATTTTGAAAGAATTTTGTTTGAAAATATGCTCTAAAAGTATTAAAAGAAATTTCTAAATTCAATTTAATAAATAAACATTTGATTAAAATTTTCTAAAACCTTTCCTTGAAGATTGCGCATTATGAAATTCCACTTAAAATATTTTTGAAACAAACGGAAAACGATACGATTGGATTTAGAGAGCGCTAATACTTAAACTACTAAAATACAGATGAACTTAACCAAATTAATAAAAATACTAAGTTTATAAATACAAAAGTAATAAAAAAAGAAATTAGTAATCCGGCAGGAAGACTTTCTCAAGGGTAACCCTCAAAAATCCCTTATTTGAATTCCCAGGAAGGGATTGGATTAAGGGATTTTTTTCTGTGAGGATTCTGACTTATGTCCAACAATATAGAGCCCTCGTGAGCTGAAAATCTCCTGAAATTGAGAATTAAGAGGTACAACATTTTTACAGAAATAAAGCAATAAAATACAATATCCAAGTTAAGCGAAAATTACAATAACATAATATAAAAAATAAATAAAATAATCACAACTAATTATTAAAACAAAAAGGAAAGAACGTAACAGGAGCAAGTCAAACTTCTACCAAAATGTGTTCTATCTGTTCTATATGTTACCGCATATATATATATAAGCATTCAGCTTTTTTTAAGGTATCGACAACGTTAAAAACACGGGTTATCGACCTCATTGGCGACTTTATTTTTTAATTATTTCTTGTAGTTTAGACTTTCCTCTTTCCAAAACAGTTCATCTTTTCTAGGAAAAGGAAGGACTAACCTATTATCTAGGGTCATATATTTTTCAACTAAAGTTTATCTTTAACTTCCATTTTCTTAAAACTTTCGTTTTTATAAAAATTCTCCACCGTTAACACCATATCTCAAAATCTAATAGACATACTCGCATAAAAATTCCAGCGTGTTTTTTAAATAATATGGGCAAGGAAACGAACCAAAAGCTTTAGTGTTGGTGAAATACTTTAACATTTATTGGAGTTTTCAGAAGAATTAAGTTGTGAATTTAAGGAAAAAATGCATATGTGTGTATATTCTTACCCATAACTCCTTTACATCTCAAAATGTTTCTTAGATATTGGTTCATTTCATTCATCATTATTTCCTATAACTTGTGTACAAAGAAAAATAGGATGGCTGCATTACCATTTTGCGTAGAGTGTGAACCGTTTTGGTTCAATTTCATTAAAATTTACTACAAATTTTCTTATTTCTCAAAATATATTATATTTTTCAATATTTTGTTTTTGGATTTATTGTGTTTATAATAGAAAATACTAGTAAAAATCATTAATAGTTTTAAAAAAAAACAATTTTTCAAAAATTGTCCTTCGAATGAAGTCGGATACCTTAAATGGAATAAAATCAGCTCTTAATCGATGATATAAAATGGGAATAACGAGGGAATACAAAATGGTATTAACTTGTACAGGACATCACGTTATGAAACAAGTACAAAATGGAAATAACATGTTCAATGGGCATATTGCTGTTCAGAATTAATAGTAATTGAATCAATTAAGTTGATATATCTTATATATAATGATTATCTTATATCCTAATGTTATAAGTATTGAATATCCTGATTTGAAAGTTCTCGGAAACCGACAAAAATTTTTAGAAGCAACTACTTTCCAGAAGCCATTATTTTTACTTTTGAAAGGAAATGCATCATCTACGAGATCCAAAATTAATGATGTCCAACATGAAATAGCTTTAAAAATAATCATAGAGGATAAAATATCCCTCAAAATACGAAAGTGGAGAACGAAATTACATCTAGAAAGAAAATACTAACTTCATATTTGTCTTACTGGTTTCATTTGGGAAACATAATATAAAAGAAATTTTTTCTTTGTTTTTCACATAGATAACCTTTAGTAGGCTCATGTTATCGTCTGAATTTGCACATTTGGGCAAGAGATTTGAAATGTCCTGCGCTTGTGCATTGCCCTTGACAATATAATAAATGAATACTTTCCTAGTTTAACTATCATTTAATAGGTTAATTCAATCAAATTTTGATTCAATAAGTTGGCGCTATTTTGCAGAAATTTTAAGAATGGACTGTGTTTAAAATTATTATATTTAAGTAATTAATAACAAGAATGAATAACCTATTTTGATTAAAAATTCGACATTAAGTAATAGTAATTCATTCGAATAAATATCTATTGAAAAATTTTGAATTGAAATCTAAACAATCGAGAAAGATTAAAACACATTTCTGTTTCCAAGATCATTACTAAGAATATACTTATATATGTATTTATATATATATTGTTTTGGAATGAAAATCTTAAGTTTTGTTGAAATATTTTAAGATTAATAGCTTTCTGAAAAATAAAAGTGTATGTTTGTGGAATGGAACGCATTTTTATCTTTTTATAGAAATGAAATGGGTATGGAGCACAAATTCTGTTTCAGATCTTGTAAACAGTAAAAACAGATAGAAAGAATTTCAATGAAATAAGTTCTGTAAATTAATATATCACCCACATAATGTTCTCAGAAGCATATATTTATGTAATATATTTCAGACCATTTTATAAATGCTTGGAAATAAGATTCTTTACAAATTAACAAATAAGTTAACAACAAGTCTTGTTTATCGCTGTAGCTTCCAAATGGTATGATGCCTAGATGATCGAAGTTCAGTGATTTCATGCTGCTTAGCTGGTGACCATACCCCTCGCACTTTAATAGGATTGAGCATTTGAGGAACAAGGTCGAAATGGGCATGTGACAACTGAACCCACAGAAATCAGATTTCATCCGACCGGAAGTTACTCAACATGGGATTGTAGTGTCAGCTTCCTCTGAGTATCTATCATCATACCATGGTAGCCAAACCTAAAAGTATTAATGCAGGATAGCAGATCAAAAGTTAAAACATGGAGTCAGTGGGTTTGTTCATAATAAATAAAATACTTATTCCTGTTTGTTATCCATTCATTATTTTGTGAAAACCCTTTAACCTGTTAACTGGGTTTGACAAAATATTTCAATGCAAAGTGAACTGATTATAAGTCAATGACTCGATTAACAAGCTAAAGTATACAAAAGAAGAGGGAAAGCAAAAAATATAAAAAAAGAATGATATTTTTGGAATTAAAATAAGAGCAAAAAATAGAAATATATTAAATATATTTTGATCTTAATTATTTAGGAATTAATTTTTTGAATTAAAATAAGATCAGAAAAGAGCCTCTTAATTGGAAATTAATATAAATTTGGTGTTTTAATATTAATTATTTAAAATTTGATTTTCAAAATTAAAACTAAAATAAAAAGATTTTCTCAATATAAAATTAAAGTAAATTTGGTGTAAATAGTATTAAATATATTTTGAACTCAAAATTTGATTTTTGAAGTCATAATAAGGACAAAAGGTGCCATTTTAATTTGAAAATAAAATAAGGTTGGTGTAAGTAGCATTAAATAAATTTTCATTTAATTCTTCAAGATTACAACTTTATTATATAAGGAAAAAAATTGTTAAAAATTTTTCAATTGAAAAATGATTAAAAGAGATGTGAAAAGTTGTATGTAACAATGGAGCAATGATTATTGATATAGAATAATCTTGATTTTGGTTTACTTCTAATAATTATTTTAAACAAGGACAAGTTTGAAATTATTTGGGTATAATATCAATGACAATTCTAAATATATTTATAAATTAATACTGTCATTGATTCACAGTGAAATCTTCGACTTTTTAGTCTGTACCTATAAATATTTTATGTCTTTTTAATTTAATTTGTCTTTTCTGTGCATAAAAGTTATATATTAAGATATGTATTGAAAGATAAACCCTGCAGTTGTAACCGATGTTTTAATACGATATATTACTTTATAAAACAAAATACTTCTTATTAAGCAAAATTAAATTAAACTAAGCAAAATTGAATTTAAAAAAGCTCCTTAATTTAATTTATAGTATAAACAAGTGAATTAAAATTGCAGCATCTAATTTAAATTCGATGTTTTTGAAGATAATAATTCCAACTTTTCCCTTTAGAATTTTTTTTTTAAATCATTGGAAAAATAAACGCACATAATGATTGAACTTTTTTTTGGACGATTAGCATAGGCTTTTGCAAGAATTCATGATGTCACGTGATAATTGCTACAAAGAAGTATAAATTCTTAGTAGTATCTACTTCAGTGCATTACTCCTGGGTGTATAATATGGGCGATCATGATAATGTCATCCCGTTTAAAATGAATTGGTTTTTGTTACTAAACAACTGCGTCTGGTTCTCATAGATCTCGACAAAAAGTCCAACATAATGAATAAGATAAATGTAGCATTTCATTGCATTTAATGTTTTGTCTGAGAAAGTAAATATAATCGGTTTATAGAGAATGTCCTAAAAGACTGGAAGAATGTTTATTTCCCTAACTATTGCAATTAGACAAATAATTCCAATTGCGAAATTTCATCAAATAAAGCACGCAGTTTATGAAAATGCTTTAACTTCTATAAATGGAGTAGCAAAAAGTTACAAAAAAATTGTTATGCAATGTTAAAATGCAAAACTTCCTATATCAATAGAATGAATGCATAGCATACATGTTACTACACTATGGGATAAGTATAATTAAAAAATTCTTTTTACTATCAATCTCCGCAGAAGCCAAAATATTTTTTTCTAATTGCTTACCTTACTCTCGGTGATTTACTGGGAGATAACCACCATTCAGGCATTTTTAAATTTTGATATGCTATTAAATTTTTATCTTGCATTTAAATTCTTCAAGCGCTTTAATCTTAAATTTTTTCATTGTAAATACACAATTCTGAGCTACTGTTTCCAGTGCTTTTTAACTATTATATTCTGCTTCTATGCAACTATTTATTTATTTAAACTTTAATGATCATTTAATCACTTTTTAACCATATGGATGGCACAGCTTGGCCAAAGATAGCCCTTATGCCAAAACAACCAACCAGCCCACCTTACTTAATGAAACGTCAAAAGGAAATATTTAGAGGCGTGAGAACTTGCCTATTTTTGGGAGATACTCTGTATATGAGCATCGAATTCGATATTACGTAAGCAAAATGGATATTTATTAACCCTCTGTTAGTCGCGCTGTCTACGATCGTAGACCAGGTACTTTTTAAATAACGTAATTTCTAATATATGGCTCGCGCAGACACTTCCTTCTCAGTAGCTGTTCTAAATACACTGTTTTACACCGCCAGTGACGTTTTGCTCGTTAGCGAATGAAGACACCTAGTTTATTTACGGAAGAATTCGGTTGATCTACGATTGTAGACCGCGCGCCTAATTACTTCACATTTTAAGTCAGATTGCGATTTTGTTTCTTCGCGCTTTATAACGCCAAAGTTAAAACGTTTGACTATTTTAATGCATTAGAGTGTTGCAAGGAAGAGAAGAGAAAGGTTCTATTTTTGGATTTGAGCACGAAATAACTTTAGTGTCATATTGTCCAAAGAAGTACAAAGTTGTGTTAATTGCATCAAGTATGCACCGCGGCGATGCAATTGATCCAGAAACGGAATAAAAGGTAAAACCGGAAATAGCCTTCTACAATAAAACTAAAATTGGCGTAGACTTAGTAGATCAAATGTGTCGAAGTTATGATGTTGCAAGGAACTCCAGGCAATGGCCTATGGTAATTTTCTGCTATTTGTTGAACATATCTGCTATAAATGCCTTTTGTGTTTACAAGGCAAATATTCCAGAAAATAAAACAAAAAGACGAAAATCTATTGAATCGTTTACATGGGAGTTAATACGGCCACAAATACAATTTAGATCAACATTGAAAGAACTGCCTGTGGAAATTAGAAGACGTGCAACTGTCCTTTTAGGTCTTGAAGAAACTCAACAACCTATGGAAAATCCTAAGGGGAAAAATTATGATTGACGTGTCCGAGAAGAAATGAGTCTTTCAGGTGAGATTGCTGCAAATGCCACCAGTCTGCATGCAAAGAACACATGGCTGACACGTATGTCTCGTGTTTGAATAACTGAAAATACAAAAGGCTGTGAAATGATCAAAAAGATTTTCATTTTATTCTTTCTAAATGCTGTTTGTAAATATTCCCCTTTTACTTGATTATTGAGCTCAAGAAATTAATTTTTGCTTAGTTTTGTTTATTTTATTTAATTTTTGCTTTTGTATGTAAAATAATCCTTAAAAATGTATAACAAGATTTTATTTTAAACAGTAAATAAATTTGGTCTTCGAGTGTTGACCGCGCGCCAAACACGTCAGTAAAAGTCACGCGCCTAACGGAGGGTTAAATAAATAAATGTTTCATTTTCCATGAGTTCAACCAATAATATGCTTTCTTATTACAGAAAACACGTGTCGTGAAAGACAATTTACTTCCTTTTTTGACAAAGTGAACTACAACACGATAAAACAGAAAGTAAATCCATCTTTTTTTCTGATCTTACCCTGTTTCTCTGATCGTAAAACTCTATGTGTTCTTGATTAATGCTTTCTCGTCAGCTTATATAAAAGTTTCTCTATATCAAAATACATATAAGTGATTTTCTTTTATGCTTACAAAATATAAGCTCCTTTCGGAAAACTCCAAGAAAGCGGACCTCTGCGCAATATTTTACTTTTCAATCTCTAAGTTTAAGCTTCAGGACTGCGCATCATTCTTCCCTGATGTCTGTTTTCTACTTTTTCTTGTTTTCGGCGTTTCACGTTCGTGATACATTTTTATGTTCCTAAAAGTAAAAATGAAAAAATGGGTTTCCTGAATAGCATTTCTTTCGCTTGACAGTCCATGAGTGACAGTTTGAGCGACTACGCTAAGTTCGTCGGCTCTTCCCAAGAGAAGAAAAATGAAAGATATATCGAGGAAAAGAAAAGCAGGAAAAAAATTTTTCAGCTTTCCTTTCTTTTTTTCTCTCCATGAAATATTTTCTTAACCTGTCTTTGAAGTTTTTATGAGTGACCTAATTTTATTTGTGCCGTGACCTTAAATTTTATAGCCATTGTATTCATGAGTTAGAAAGTTGTGTAAATGTTGTAAATTGGGGATTTTGCATGATCGCAGGTAAGTTTAGTGTAATTATGAATGGTTTCGGAATCCCTGGAAATTGTACATAATTAATTGATTAATCACAATTGCCACAACATATATATTTTTTATTGTATAACTGGATTCTTAAAACTGAATGTTGCTTTAAAAAAGAAAGAGTAAAGAAATACGTCATTCTATGAGTCATATTTTTTGAAAAAATATTTTCCTAAATAACCGTTACGTTTTTTTTTTCTTCTTATAAATATATTTTCAAAAACTACTAATACCTTTTTAAAGCTTATAATAGCGAGTGGAAATTACATTCGCTTGTTCCTTGATTTGATACTACAGGTATTCTTATATTCGTACCGATCATTGTTTGAAGATTTTTTTTATTATTAAATAAAAAAATCTTCAAATAATAATTACTTTTTTACATTATGGAATATTTTTACTATATTTATATGTTACTTATTTTATAAATTTTGAAGGAAATTTTTAGTTATTTTTAAACATTTTTGTTACATTTTTTTAAATGTCTCTGGTGGACATTTTGAGAGAAGGGGTCTATTCGCATTTACCAGCGTGTTTCGAAAGTTTAAAAATATTTCTGGTGCATATTATATAGATGAAATAAATGAAATTAGTCATGGTTAAAAACATGAAAATATGGTGTATCATATACACGTAGAAATGCAAAATATAAGTAAAAGTAAATTTCACCTTTATCTATTCGTAAAGCACTTTTATCTTCTTACTTTTTTTACATTAAATATTCAGCAAGTTGTCATTTTTGACATGATAAACGTTTTTTTTTCTATGGTTTATTTTTTGTTAGTTTGTCTGATTTACTATGCTTTTACCAACTTTTTTGTATTTATCTAATATAGAATTTGATTTGAAGGGAAAATCTTTTCACTTAATTTCACGATACTTTTGTAGAAATTGATTTCATTCCTTTGATGGTGACACAAAAATTTCAATCCTTGATAAATGATTGATGCATTGATTGTTTTCTATAACATGAGCATTCCTGCTTCGAATAAGATTATTTACTTTTCTCGTCGAATTTTAAATACACATACTACGTAGGAATAAAAATATTTATTCTTAGAAGTTTTGAATATTAATAGAAGCTGATGTTATTCTATTTGAAATTTTATATGACTGCTTAAAATATGAAGGCAAATGTAACGTTTCCTAAGAAATCTGGCTGATAAATGGGAAAAATTTTAACCAGCCCTTCAATCAAAATTTCATAATCCGGTGGGTTTATTTCTAGAATAAATGTAACGAAATCATCATATACACGGTGATTGTAATTAAACTTCCCAAAATAAACTGCTTTCTACAACACAAATGAGTGAGCGGATCGCAGCAAAATCTGGCGTATAAACTACACACCAGATGCTTTCAAGGAATTTTGGAAAAGAAATGTTCCAAAATGTGCATTAGATGGCGCTTTTTCCGAAAAAAGTTATTTTAATACAATGAAAGACCGAAATGAAATACCTTATTAATATTAACAATCCAGAACAAGAATTAGGAATTCTAAAATAAAGAACCTTGAAAAGCTGCCAATTGTAGGGAAAAAATTAGGTTTGTAAGTCGAAGAATAGGAAGCTTCAAGCAGTTTAGGATAAGAAACGGCTGTAGACGTTATCAGGTTTTCACTTGGTGTTTCGGGCTGTAATGATGAGAGTATCATGTTAGGACTGTGTTGTTACGTTGAATGACTTAAAAACACCATAATAAAACACTCTTGGCATATGCGAAGCATCACAGCTGATCAATTACGATATGCTGTGAGCACATTGTCCATCGACTTGAAATTTTTCAGATGAATGAGGATGATCACATTGAGCACTTTTCTCCACATCATTTTGGACACAAGTAACAACTGTTTCTCCTGTGCAATTTTGTCTTAGTCTGTTCTTGTTTCTGCAAAGTGAACTGTTTTTGCTTTTTTTTCTTTAAACAACATTATTGTTATTTTTTCCTTACCTTTACTTAATATGGTTCGATAAGAAGCTGATCAGAAATTAGTCAGGAAATGTTAATATTGTTTATGTATTCCGTTTTAGTCGTTTATCATGTTAAAATTAATGCGCCCTCTAATGGACATTTTGGAACTAAAAATTTTTCTTTCACAATTCTGCGAGCGCATTTAGTGTGTAGTCTATAAATCACGCATAGCTGCTCTCCGTTCATCTGTTTGCGTTTTAAGATGCTGTTTATAGGGAAAGTTTAATTATAACCACCCTGTAGTTTGCGTTCAGGAGTTCAAATGTTGAATGAAAATTTAACTTCAATATCTGTAGAATTTCTATTCTTCAATAGTAGTGACGACAGAATCAGCAGTACTTTACTATAGAAAGTGTATGTCGCTTCCTTTTTATTTGGCTTCCAGTTTTTAAAGAGCAAAATCCATTTCAATAGACAGATAGCAATAATCTCATTCAATTTATGTTCAACTTAGTTGTTCTTGTCCTGCGATACTACATTCGAAAAATAATGGAGCTCAATTTCAATATAACTAATAAATAATAATAAATTACAAAAGGATGCAAGAAATTCTCTGTGATTTGGACATTAATCACAAAAACACTATTTTTTAAATATTCTTACACACACACACACACACACACACACACACACACACACACACACACACACACACACAGGATTTTTTATATTCCAAGATATATAACTGATGTATCTTGAATCCAAACAGACAGGAAATATATTATTTCATGTCTGTTTAGTAATACTGTAAGCATTACAATTCCCAATTTTACACATAACTTATATTATTTGAATAACATATCTCTCTAATGTTATATTTAAACATATTTCAAAATCTATCTGTCCGGGAAACACCTGACTTCCTCAGATTTTATTGATGAGCTGTCTGAATCAATAATCCATAACATGAGATTTCTATATTTAAAAAACTTAATTTCATGAATTTTTATAATATAGATAATATTATATTATAGCTATATTATAAATTTATTTACTTAATTTTAAACTACAACAAAAATCAAATGGATCTATTCTCGATATAATTATAAGGAAACAAATGAATTCAGAATGGTGGAAAGGATCAGGTGGTTTAACAGCAATTTTCAACAAATGAACCGTTTTATTGTGAGACTAAAGGCTGTCAGACTGATACAGAAAATGATTTAACAAATAGCTTACTAATTGAGTTAGACACTGAAGAGAATTCAGTGGAACACGCTTGTATTGAAATCGTTACTTTAGACAATGCCTCTGAGACGTTTAATTGTGAAGTTGATACCGAGTCAGAAAATATTTAAAATTAGAGAACGTGTTGCGGTAGAACTAAAGGTTGCAAAATGCTGCAATGAGGATAATTAAATTCTTAAACTCTGAAAGCAATTTTGAAAAGCACTTAGACAATGTTCGTGCAATTTATATGCAGTTTTCGAAATGTCAGAAACTTTGAAAGTATAAAACATACAATAAGAGATTAAAAGAGGTTAAAATTAAATTTTATCTGAAAACTGTTTTTAGCAAAATCCAATTATTTTAAAGGCAGGCATTCACATCATTTTAAATATTAATGAATCCATTATATTTGATATTACACTGGGAATTATAAAAGAAAAAATAATTATTAAGTTATTATTTTGAGGATAGAATATGTACTCAAATATCTATTATTCTCGGTATAAATTCAAATCGAGTCTTATTTTATAGAAAAATAGTCTATATGATTATAAATGATTGATATATAGGGTTTTGGGAAAAAAAGGGAATACATCTTAAAAATCCAGATCAAAAATATCAAAAGAAAATTTTGTAGAAAAAACATAATTTGAATAATCAATATAACTGAAATAATCAATATAATAGAAATAATCAATATAATAGAAATAATCAA
>JAPMOQ010059770.1:3546925-3595965 GCA_026543055.1 Argiope trifasciata
GAAATAATCAATATAATAGAAATAATCAATATAATAGAAATAATCAATATAATTAATATAATTGTGATAATCAATATATTGGAATTTTGTTTCATTAATGTATTTAATTAGAGAACTATATGGGTTCCTCAGCTTCCCTGTTTGGATAAGTAAGCTTTGGATACTAAGTGAAAAAAATGAAGTGAGATTTCATTTAAATAATAGATTAATTATCATGAGCTCAAATAATTAATCCATTATTCTCGATATAAATTCAAATCAAATCTTTTTTTATAGAAAAATAATCTATATGTTTATAAATGATTGATATTCAGGATTTTGGAAGAAAAAAGAGAGAACTCATCTTTAAAATCTAGATTTATCAAAAAAAATTATAGAAAAAAGATCATTTGTATAATCAATATAATTAGAAATTTGTTGCATGATTGAATGTAGTTAGAGAACTATATGGTTGCCTCAGCTTCCTTCTTCAAATAAGTGAGCTTTGGATATTAATTGAAAGAAAATGGTGTTTCTCTACTTTTCCTAAATTACTCAAAAATGATCCCTCCAATCCTAAAGTTGGTTTACGTAAAAATTATAGAAGAGTAAATAAACACATATTTTTGCATATAACTTGATATGATTTGCTGTATTAAGAATATTTGTGTATTTAATATATTGTATAAATTTATTGCATTTAATACGTTTGTTTGTATTTAATATATTGTATAATAATCACGTGTTAAAATTGCCGTGTGTTTTTAATACTCGAAAGAAGAATCGTCATTCTTTGGAAAGAAGATGAAGATAGTTAAAAAAATGGGTTTAAAAAAATTGTTCTGCAAAAACATGTATATATGCATGCATACATATAAATATGTTGTTGCTTTAATACCAAAGCGCTAATATGGTGTGCAAGTTTGGAGTGGACATTCCAGCTAAGTTTGTGCCTGATTTAATAAGTCAGGACTAAATTATGATATCCATATCAAAATAAATTCCATGCGACTCGCAGTCGCATTAATCTAACTATACATATTAATACAGTAACAAACAAACATAGCAAGCTTATTGTTTTAAAACTTGGACAAAAAAAGAAATTTGAAACTTTGAATTTGCTTTATAATCTTATATTACGAAATATGTCAGTGCATGCAAGAGTAATATGAGATAACAAGCTGTTGTCTTCATTTTGAGTACATAAATAAAAAAAAAATCGGTTGTGAAAAAATTTCTTTCAATCTTGAAACACTTCTCCATTTGAACATTCTCATTAACTAAGTATTATAATCATATATTTGTGCAAAGCAAGAAGAAAAATACCGAAAATTAAGAGAGATATAAAACAAATTTGGAAAATGAAGTATTTTTTTTTATTATTATCAATGCAGTCATGCCCCATTTAGCGGTGATGCAAGCAATCTGTATCCTCATTTTCCTCACTCAATTGAAGAAGTATTTCTCATTTCTTCATCGATATGATCATCGCCTCGCTTAACAATTCCCCCAAAAGTTTTTGGAGGGATCGTTAGGGCCTAAATCTCCTTTGCAATTCAAATAAATTGTGAAAAACTTCGTTCCAGACTTTCTGTAACTGAAAGTTCATCTACACTTTATATTTAGAGATATAGCCTTTAGAAACACCTGAGAAAAGAATTGTTTTGATGGTGGAACTCGACTTAGACCATGTTTGGTAGTTTGCAAACCCTTATAGTGCAGAAGATGTATCTTATTACCCAACTACTGCTGAATTGACAAGTACGTTTGTTTAATTTCACCATTGACGCCAACTAAAATTACGTTTCGTTGGAGAGAGCAAAAATGAATAAAATACTATGTCAGGTATTATTATTATCGATATCCCAGCACAAAGAAAGGTATCAATGTCTTTGCCTCTCCATAATAGTATCATGGTTTTCTTCTTTTTTTACTATCTGGTAAGTTGCTTTTATACATGAAAGTAGAAAATATTTCATGAAGAATAAAAATATTTCATTAGCTGAGAGGAATTACTTCTTTCTTTATCAGTAAATTGAGAATATCTTATTATAATTTCTGAAAGCAGTAGCGGATAAAATAGTTCTTTCAATCACTGAGCATGTTTGAAACTTCATCTGAGGAAACTTGCTGAGTTGCTTCCTGGTTTCAATAAAAAAATGTAGTAGATGAGCCTGATAATTCAGAGCCTTTGGATGGATACGCACAAATACGTCCAAATCTGCTAGTGACTATAAGAGAATTCACTTCTTCTACAACGAAAATTGTGATGGCTACAATGAACCTATATTCTCCACGGCTTCCTGGTCAGAAGTGTAGATGATCCTTCTTAACTTAAGCTATAAAATATATTATGAGGCTTCCTTGTTACATCATTATAGAGAAATAATGTAACAAAGGAAATTCTTGGGGCTCAATTACTCCTATTGGATATTGTGCCTGGTACAAATTTGTATATCACCACCATATTGGCCTATTAGCAGATTGAGTTTAATCCTGTTTACCTGTTTCGTTTTTTTTAATATTGATTTAAAATCACAATTTTGTCTCATCGATTATTATACTTTATATATGTCCACCATATTTGTTTAATACCAGCGGGGAAGAAAAGCAGGATCATATTCACAAGAATTATTGATTTATGATTTTCTTACATATACTATTTTAGTTTCTACATGCTCAATATGCATTTCAAATATTTGGAGATGCCAAAGCTTCATATTGACAACTTTTCTTTTTTTCGGTTGAGATAGGGAAGAATCAATGGTATCGATTCTAGAGAATATAAACTGATTACGTTATTTCCCATTTCATTGGCATTCGTATGTTATTGATTAATACTTTTAATCATTATGAATATCAAGAGCTAATCTCTCCTGGGCTCGTGAGCATATCGTCTGGTCCCTAGACCAGTGGAAAACCGTGGCGTGGTCAGATAAGTCACGATTTCAGTTGTTACGAACTGATGGTAGAGTTTGAGTGTGGCGCAGACCCCATGAAGCCAGGGACCCAAACTGTCAGCAAGGCAATGTTCTAGCTGGTGGTGGCTGCAAAATGGTGTGGGCTGTTTTTACATGGCATGGACTCGGTCCTCTGGTGTAACTGAACCGATCACTGACTGGAAATGGTTATGTTCAGCTGCTCGCAGATCACTTGCAGCCATTCATGGACTTCACGTACCCACACAACGATGGGATTTTTATGGATGACAATGCGCCATGTCACCGGGCCAGAACTGTTCGCGATTGGTTTGAAGAACATTCCGGACAATTCCAGCTCATGATCTGGCCACCTAGATCGCCCGATATGAATCCCATAGAGTATTTATGGGACATCATTGAAAGGTCCGTTCGTGCCCAAACTCCTGCACCATCCACACTTTCACAATTATGGACGTCTATACAGACAGCATGGCTCAATATTCCTGCAGAGGACTTCCAACGACTTGTGGACTCCATGACACGTCGAGTTGTTGCACTTCGCCGGGAAAAAGGAGGACCGACACGATATTCACAGTCATCCCATGACTTTTGTCACTTCGGTGTATAATTAATAAGAATGAATAATTAATTAGGAATTGATTTATATGTCTTATTATAGTAATTAAACTTAATTTAATCAAACAGTTATATGCAACTATATGAATACTATTTTTTGTATTTTAATCTCACTTATCATAATAATCATTGAACATAATGTATTAAATCAAATTAATTTATATATGGTTTACTAAGAATATTTGATGAAAACTATCTATGTTTATATAACATTTATTTAAGTTATCCATTAAGAGGAATTGTTCTAGATTATAAGCATATTCCCTTGGAAAATGTCTGATTATAATTGTAGTTAATGGTTAAACTATTAATTTAAATAAATGAATTGTTTGATCTTCTAGTGATATAATAATAGGATTTAATAAGGCTACCTTTATTACTTAAATATAATGGTAACAAAATGATAAAAATGCTACATGATGCTGTGCTAAGATGATTATTTATTTAAGTAAATGAAGCTTTTACCTTAATACATATTTACTCTTTCAGAAAATGGAGGTAATAACATTTCGTTGTGCAAATATGCAACTTCATTGTATCAATATTCAGTAGTTTGTAAAAGTATTTTGATTTTTTTTAGATATTTTTCTGGTCCGGAATTAAGACTGCAAGTTGAAACAGCTAATCAAATGACAAAATAGGGTTGATGATTCTCTAAAGGAAGTTATGGGAATGCTAAGAATGCTTTTGATATTTTTGTCTTAACCATAACTGTGACTTCATGTCGAAATTTCATATTGATTTCCTCTGAAATTTAGATTAAACATATAGTTAGCGAGCATTAATATTCAAGAATTTCGATGTTTTCAAATCCTTAAAAATGATAAATTCTTATCTGGGCATGCTTGTATTTTATGTAAGTGCATGGAATGTGTGAAATCTCTTGATAATTAGTTTTAAAAAGGTTAATAATTCGAATTGAAATAATAATTTGATATTAAGAGTTGTTGTAGTCAGTAGTTTCTTTAATATAAAAAATTCAATATTTTAAACGCTTTAACTTGAACCTGCGGTACTTTTTGTAAGAAGTTTGATTTTTCTCGCAATATATATTAATCAAGTCTTAGTTTGTGAAACCAGTAGATAAAAGTAAGGTAAAATAATGAAACAGACAAAACAAAGGCATAAAAGAAATAATTTTTCAACGTTCTTCGAACTTTAAACAAAGATATAAAAAAATAATTTTGTTTCTTTTATATCTTTGTATATTTTTTTCTTTTATAGATTTCTATCGTTCTATCTTTCTTTTATATCTTTTACAAAGATATAAAAGTAACAGATAACCCCCCCCCCCAAGATATAAAAGAAAGAATTTTTCTAAGTTCTTCGGACATTCCAAAGGTAACCTAAAAAATTTGTTGTTATTAAACCGAAAATGCAGAAGAATATTCAAAATATTTGACAAGAAAAGGTCACTATTAAAATAGGATAACATAAATATGTTATCTAAGAATATTGAATCAATAACTATTTAAATAGTGAAAAATCATCTGAATTATAGGGACAGACACATTGGGAAAAAATGTTAAGTAAGATCTTAATTAAATAAGGCTTACACCATTAATAATGTTAAATAAAGAAAGTAATAAAAACATGTTAAATAAGTCTCACACAATTTTAAAATGGTGTAAGCCTTACACAAATAAAATGAGAATCAGGGAAATCATTTTAGGAAATCTCTTATTTTTTCAAGAAACATTTCATGAACAAAAATATTTCTCAGAAACTGCAGAAAAAAAAAGAGCCTGTAAACAAAACTTCGCTATTATCTTCTTGGAATGTGTATTCTCTATTTGGACAATTATGATCTGTCGAATCTGTTTAGAAGAATGTTTTACTATATTTCTCCGAAATTAAAAATTTATTGGAAGATGAGCTATATTATGATTTTTTTATGTTTGCCTTGTACACCCTTCACAATATCAGAAATCAACTATTTTTATTAAGGAATGGGCTTTCGAAGTACAAATACTATAGACTTGCCCATTTAATAATAATGGATGAGGTGCAATTAATTACTACTTTTAGTACTCAATATGTCGATGGGCCATTAACCCTTGATTGATTAATTAATTGATGGGGAATAATATTTTGACACCAATTTATATGACGACAAAAATAAAGAGCTATTCCATCCAGAAAATGAAAGAGTGTTGGAAGGATTTTGAAGAAAGAATCTTAAAGCTTCTTCTATAGAATAGTAATCAAAATGTTAGGTAATTCGAAAATGGCAATCACAATAATTTCAATCTGTGCGTGGACAAGAGAAACGTTAATAAACTTGTCTCTGTCATGCTGACAGCTATTGTGTTTTGGGTTTTGTGAATCGATACTAATAAACTTGCGAAGCTTTCGATTATTTGCAAGGCTGATAAGTATAAACTTCTGTACATTAATATATATAAAATGAATTGGATTCTTTTACTTTATAAAATGAAAATTTGTCATGAAGAAATCGTTCTCCGAAAATAAGATTTCATGAATTTTTCAGAGCACAGTTCCGGTTTCTTTTTTATTCAGTGTAACAGAAAGATTTATTCTGCTTTTCATTTTCATTTAAAAAGTAGGTAATTTATATTTACACATAAATTTTCTTAATTTTTTTCTTTTAAAATATTTGTTTAATTTTATAATATTAAATTATGTTAATTATTATGTTATTAAATTATTTCTTGATTTGATAATATTGATTACGTTAAAATATTTGTTTGATTTCATAATACTAATTATGTTAATATATTTCTTTGATTTTATAGATATGTTACATAAAAAATTCAATTCATTCTTCTTAAAAGCCTATTTTGAAATTGTAAATGTTTTAGATTAAAATTATTGGATGCTCAGAAAATGTATGATAGTGTTTAACAATTGTTTCTTAACAATAAAATTCACGTCCATTCCCATAAAATCAATGTATCACTGCAAAAATTCTAAACATTCTAAAATATATACATCTGACATTAAAGAACAATATGTAAAGGATGATATAAGTGGAAACTGATGCTCTAGCATCATAATATCATCTTCGCGATTAGAAAAGTATTTTTTTGAGTCACTATCATACTTTGCAATGCATTGTGTAGACATTTGGAAACATGTTTTTGAATTACATTTATAAGCTTCACTTGATTTTTTCTAAAGGGCAATAATGTACTTTGGTAACAATTTTTAAATGCTTTTTGATAAACATTTGTAAAAGAAAACGATATATGTCACTAATGGTACTGGAATGATTTAATATGAAATATTAAAAAAATATCCAGATGTCTGTTAACAGTACTAGCATTAAAAGGCTATCAAAGTATCATTTTTTTTATTTGCATTGTAATAAAAATATACTGATAAAAAGGACTTTAATTTTTATTGTAAAATTATTATAATGTGATTTTTTACTGGGATGTAGTTTACTTCATAATATATTTACTTGGTATTTTAATTTTTTTTAATTTTTAGAAAAAATGATTAAAAATGTTAAATAAAAATTTTCCCTAATATATGTAGCTATTTAATGCACATACACTTTTATTTGTAAAAAATAAAAAGTCTTGTATTCTAGGGTTAAGATAACTCCTTTCGAATATGAAAAAATCGTGTGGTGTGGTGTTGAAGTCACTGTTCCTGATGAGAGGAATGTAATTTTAAAACACAATAATATTAATAAAAATTATAATCTTATTATAATATTTATTCCCCAAAATTCTTCCATATCTAAATTATATTACAAGAAATGTGTTTGAAAAATAATCGTCAGAAGAATTAAATAACGAGTACAGCAAAAATATGGATGGCACACCGAAAGCAAATGGTTGCTTTTGACAGCTATTGAAACAACAATTATTAGAGGAAATCGTAACATTCATGAGGTGAAACTATCCTAACTTTTCATTCACTTTATCAAACATTGCAGAGGTTACTTAGAAATAACCGTCCATAGAAAAGTTAAAAAATAAACAGTGAATGAAGAAATACGTCTATTTCCCAGGAAACTGCTAATGAAATGATTGTTTCACAAAATCGTCAAAGATGTATATACAAGAAAACAGAAGCAACACAGTTAAGCAATAACAAGCAACTTCATTAGGCCTTTCCTGTCTCAGTAATGAGAAATCAAGAACAGGTTGTGTGCAAGTTAATGTTGAAATTACTCACTTTTGGCGTGCAATTAGTGCTCTTTCATTAAAGATTGAAGCTCGTTAGGAGAGGCAAAATTGCTCGGATATCTTTAGATCAAATCGTCGAAAGGGAGACATGTCGCAAGAGTAGTTACTCTACTTCATTTAAGCTCATCAGAAAGCGAGTTTCTACTTTTACACAGTAGAGGGCGCTTTGTAGTGGCTTCAAAAGAGATGCGGTAAGTTGCACAATTTATGAAAAAATAGCGCCTTAATGAATGTTTTGGAAACTACACTTTAGGCTAATGAAGTCCCTCTTGATGAATTAATTTAAAATCAGATGCTGTATTATCAGTATGCTATATTTAACAAATTAATAGCATTTGGAACTTGAGGTCGGTATTTCCAAACATTTTCTTCTTTGGGATAGCTTTCAGTATCGTTTAAATCCTTTTCCTTCATGAATAGCTTTTGATTAATAGTTTTCCTTACAAATGAAGTTAGGAAAGTTAAAAACACTAGGCATGTAATCATATTTCACTTCTTTAAATGCATCTAAATACTTTTACAATCAATTTTTTGTTTTTAATAGTTTGGGTGTTTATTTGTTTGGTCATAGATAATAGAGAGGTTTTTTTTCCCACTTTCTTACATTTTTTTAAAAATGTTTATTTCTGTTTTCCCCATATATATATAAGAGATATACTCATTTCACTTTCCTGGTGTAAATGTATGCATTTGAGACGACATACTTTTTCTGTATTTTAGTTATGCGTTGATTACTTTTGATTTCATCTACTTTCTCGTATACGAAGTGTAGAAAAAATACTTAATAGCCAAAAATTTGAACACCTAACTTTGAATAATCTCTATGCTTCAGACATCCATAAGTTCGAAAAGTGTCTATTGGGTATTATATCTGTCTGTTTGTAAACTCAATAACTTAAAAATTATCTGAGCTAGATAGCCGAAATTTGTAATGGGGCTAAATCAGTGGATTTCTCTGAAATTTTGAAAGATATTCCTTCACACGAAGTGCAAATGAATTCAATAAGTACAAAACAGGAAAGATTATATTAACCCTTAACTGGGGACGTGCGGTCTGTAAGACCACTTTCAGTCTCCCCTAATATATTTTTAGCTCAATTGAATGGAATGACCCTGTAGTTTTCACTTTTGAGACCTTCAATACACGTGCATTTTTTCATTCGGTTTCAGCTGATGCTTTTTGAAATAATTCAGTTATTTTTTTTCACCGCGGTCTCTAAGACCGCTCTCCCTTTTAGTGTCCCAATGATAGACAAAGCTTAACAGATGGCGCTACAGCTTAGGCTTAGAAATATCACCCAATTTACTGATCCTATTATGAAGTAGTGCTCTAGGCACTTTTAAATGAAGAAGGAAGGGATTTTACTGATAAGGATGATTGTAGAGAAGAGTTTTTCGATGACAGTTCGCATTCAATTGATTCTGATATGCAGGATTAAACATCACCAATTTTCTTAGTAATAAAGCATTCTGAAAATTCAATAAAATATATTAATATACCAAGAGAAATTACAGGTTGATTTTTATACTAGCTTTAAGCTGTACGCTTAAAATACCCTAAAAAATCATGCTATAAAAGTCGCCACAAACCGATAAAAAAAAAGGTCAATTTCATCCATTGCCAATTTTTTCTCATATAATTGTTGAATTTTACATAATATTATTTCCTATAAACATTTGTACACTTTAAAAATAAATATGTTCAAAAGTAAAATGGTTTTTTTCCTTTCAAAAATATTGTTTGCTGTAGTTTGAGTAGAAAATGTAGGTTCCAACGCATTTACATTTTTCAACAATAATATATTTTGAAAAATTTCTAAAACATATTTATATATAAAGAAAAATATCTGCATAATATACTGGCCGATTTTCACACAGATATAATCATTAGAAATTTAATTGAAGTGTATAAATGCTGTCTTGTAGACCGCATCTCCTCATTTAAGGCCTAAAATTTCCCCATCCCAATTTAGGGTTAACAAATTTTTATGCACAGATATAAAATCGATATATATATATATATATATATATCTGTGTATGTGTGTGTGGCAAATTTTCAACCAAATCTGTCAAAAGTCTGAACAACAGACACTCTTTGCTTTTGCCCATTTGTAATCACTATAACTCGAAAACGCAATGAAATTTAGTATATCTTTGCTTGCAACTATAATTTTATGTAAGTTTTTGAAGTTAATCGTCTGGAAAGAAAGCGCCCAATTGATGAATAAATGATACCTTTATTGATGAATACGCGATAAAGGTCAGAGGAGTTAACTTCCACTGGACATTTCCTTGATTTCAAAGTGTATAATGGAAACATTTTGTCACCATCACTCTCATTAATTTGATATTTTTTTTCTTTCTTTTTCAGATATCCTGTGCTTGAAAATGGTATTTTTGGAATTATGTCTTCCAGTCTGACTTTTGGAGAAGACTATAGCTCAGAAACTCAGCTACTGAGAGAGTAAAATTTGATTTGAATGAAAAATTTTTATGTCAACATTTTCACATTGACATTAAAAATGTTTGCCTGGTCAGATTTGGTTTGCCCCAGGACTACTCGTCTACTCGAAAGGATATAATATCTTGAAAGCCGGGAAGATAATCATTACCTATCGGCAAGAAGAGAATATTACTTTCATTATACCAAGTTCGTTTGATTAAAAGAAAATATTTAAACTAAATAGTTAACAAACCAATTTTGGATTCAAGAGACTGAATTGAAAATTGTATAGAGAAAGCAATAACACATATAAACATATACATAATATCAGAGCATCTAAATGATAGAACATATAGCATATTGTAACACAGTATTAAACAATGTACGAGTATGTAAAACACCTAGTGAATCCCTTACAGAAGATGAATAATTAGTGAATAGCATAAATGCAAAACTGATCTAGAATTAAAAAACATTAAAAAAAGGGTAAAAGAAAAATATAAACAAAAACGAACAAAATTTTTAAAGCATTTTTTTTAAATGACATAATGCATAAAAAAAACAATAACAACTATATGCCAAAATAATTTAATCAATAAAATATCAAACAATCCAAGGCAGAGGCCCATCATCCTAGCATCTTCTGAATTTCTTTGCAAATACACTGATGGGAAAAAAATCCCAACACTAGGAAGAAGCTTTGCTAGATAAACGAAATTTGGTAGACGTGTTTATACATCTGAAAGATGACGTCGCTTCGAATTTCGAGCTACGCGCGTAGGTGTGGCGCTTGTAGCGACACTATGAACATGCAAATGAGGTTTGCTTTAAATAAGCGCTGTAAGGTTCATGATCGTTATTTACAGTTGAGATTTGACGTAGTGGGTTAATGTTAGTCAAGGACGCCTCTGAGAAGACGAAGAAGCCATTATCAACAGCTCACTGAGTTTGAACGAGGTCGTGTTGTAGGGCTACGAGAAGGAGGGTTTTCTTTCCGCGATATTGCTGAAAGACTTGGCAGGAATGTATCCACTGTGCATGAGTATTGGCGGCAGTGGTCAAGGGAAGGTACTGCCTCAAGAAGACCAGGTTCCGAGCGGCCACGTGGTACTACTGAGAGGGAAGACCGTCGTATTCGGCGTATGGCTGTGGCTAATCGTACTGCGTCTGCAGCTGAAATTCGAGCTGCAGTTGGCACCACAGTGACACAACGAACTGTTACAAATCGGTTACTTCAAGGACAGCTCCAAGCCAGACGCCCTGTTCATTGCATTACACTGACTCCAAACCACTGCCGTTTGCGACGTGAGTGGTGTCAAGCTAGAGTTCATTGGAGGACGGAGCGGAGATCTGTTGTGTTTTCTGATGAAAGCCTTGGTCGCAGTGATAGCCGTTTGTTGGTTAGAAGAAGGCTAGGTGAACGCCTGCTAGTGACCTGTCTGCGGCCTAGACACACAGGGCCTACTCCTGGAGTTATGATTTGGAGAGCAATTTCGTATGACAGCAGGACCACTCTTGTCACGAACCACGAACCCTGATTGCAAATTTGTACGTCAGTCTAGTGATACAACCTGTTGTGCTGCAATTCATGAACAGCATTCAAGGGGGTTTCTTCCAAAAGGATAACTCTCGCCCTCATACCACTGTTGTAACCCAACATGCTCTACAGAGTGTCGACATGTTGCCTTGGCCACCAGATCTCTCTCCAATCGAGCACGTATGAGACATCATTGGACGGCAACTCCAGCGTCATCCACAACCAGCATTAACCGTCCCTGCATTGACCGCCCAAGTGCAACAGGCATGGAACTCCATCCCACAAACTGATATCCGACACCTGTTCGACACAATTCTTGCACGTTTGCATACTTGCATTCAAAATTCTGGCAGTTACATCGGTTACTAATGTAGCAACATTTCACATTTGAAATGGCTTTTCTCGCCAATGACTCTACCTGTGATCTTGAAACTTTGATCAATTAAATATGTTACCTAGACAAATGTATTCCTAAAATTTCATTACTGTACAATAATTTTTTCTTGGTGTTGGGATTTTTTTTCCATCAGTGTATCTCTCGATATTTCTTATATATACTCTATCAACTTAGTCAAAATTTCGTTCCTGATTGCAATGACGTGTAGTTTACACTTGACCAGTTATAGGATGGCCAATAGGCAGCGCATGCGCAAAAAGAGTCTGATTTGTATTTGCTACAATTTCTAGGATAGATTCTGGCCATAATGCTTGGCTATAATTTGATGTTTTGGCAACCCTTTCTGTTTTCGCTAATCATTTTATTAAATGAGTTATTAATGATAACGTATTCTATTTACAAAAAGAAACATGGTAAAATAAAAAGACTGGTTCTACACATCTAAATTTGCAAAAGTTTAGAAAAGAACTGGCAAATGAAAAAGAACGCATCAAAAAGAACAAAGAGCAAAAGCTATCGGAAATAATCTATCATAAGAAATCAATTTTTTTGATGCCAGAAAAGATACCATATTCTAAAAACACATGCATAATAAGAAAAAAAATACAATACAGTGGTATGTTGTTGTCACTTCGGGACAACTATTTGCCATTAACCGGACAGCATTTTTCTACCTTTCTACGCATGTGTAGCCTATTGGCTGTCTAATAACTTGTTGAGTGTAAACCCGGCAGAAGAAACTAGTCATGTTTGTTGCTTGTCAATTTGTCCATTAATATGATTGTGAAAATTATAAATAAAAAACGCACCAAACTGGATAGCACTGAATGATGAATTCAAGCCGGGCGAATCGTATAAATACATCAGCCATTCTAAGTTGAAATGGATTCGAAATTTTAAGATATTGCAATTCTTCTATTTCTTAAAATTTGACAGCTAGAATTCAGAAAAAGATTCTTTCTATCAAGGTTGTTTAAAAACATATTCTAGATACACATATCTTAAAAATTCTTCTTCTGGGAGGCTGAAATGAAATATCTAGATAGAGTTCCTCAGACATTCAATTTTTCCAAAAGAAGCATAAAAAGATTGGATAAATATAAGAGTTGTCGCGATCAGTTTCAGATTTTAAAATATTCCTTGGCATGTAGATGCTAAAAGAAATGCTTTATTAAATTTAGATCGTTTGTATTTCCGAAACATTTTTATTATAACTTATCTTTGAAGTCAAAATGTTTTCGGAATCGTGTCGGAGTAATTGAATTACTCTTCTTCGTCGTTAGTGAAATATTTAAATCGAAGAAGTAAGTTTTTTCCATCCTTTACGAAAGTCTGGCTCCTGATTTTAAATTCTATTCAGAAATGGAGCCATAACATGATTTTTATTCTAATAAGGTCGTTTTTGAATATTATGAAGGGTATAAAATTGATTATCAATTCTTATTTTTATAATAGTACGTGATAGCGTTTCAAAATCTTGGACGTTATTTCTAAAATTGAATAATCGTAAACTGGAATATTTTCCCTGCATATTAAAAATTTTTATCATGCAGTTTTGAACACTTTTTTTTTGCTGAATTTTACATTATACATTCAAATATAAATCAATATAAATTATAATGTTTCTTTTTTTTGAAAAAAATTGAAGATAAATTTTTTAACCAAATTTTTTTATTCTTCATTTTGAAAGTAAATCATTCAAAAATTTGTTAAATTCAGTGCTGACAAGCTCATTAGAATAAATTTAAACGCAAGATTTCCTAATCATATTTTATTATATGTTCTATCAAAATTTAAAAAAATATCAAAATGTATTTCTTTGTATCATATCAAAGCAATTTTAAATATATTTCCATATTTTGTGAAAAAATTTATAGTTTTTAAATATCATTAAAGTAGTAATCATTTCTTTAAAACTAAGCAAAAGCAATTCTTTGGAATAAAATTTATTTTTTAAAAGTCTTGTAACATGGAATAATATTTCTTCAGAAATCCAAAATAAATTGTAATGAGTTGGATCTTTCTTTAGTTTTTTTTTGAAATACTTTCATTAAGAAGATAGAATTTTCCATTTAATTTTCTGTTGTGTGAAGATTTTCATTTTTTAATATATTTCCGAATAAAATATTATTTATTTCAAAATTTAATTATCAGTTACAAATCAGTTCATTTCAATGTTTGTTTCTGTGGATGAGTTTGAGGAATAATAGATATCAAAATTAAGGAATAGAAAATAATTAAAATAAAATTTCTTTTCAGTATTATAAAAATGTATCCTTTTAGAAAACTCATTTTTTGTTTAATGAAATTCATGTTTGGATAACTGATTAAATAAAGCAAACATTGAAGATTTTAATTCGCTTAATAGTCTAACTTGAAGATTTATTTTAAAAATATGTTTAGATGAGAAAGTTTTTTTTTTTTCATTCAAGAGTTAAATTTTTTTTTTAGATTGTCATAATTTTATTCTGATACAATTTTAAATTTTATTCTAATAACTTCGAAATGCATAAAACATAGTCTGTGGACAGACTGTACACAGATACTTACGCACTCTGAGTGTATTGAATCAAACCTTTAGTTTAAGTTTTACTGAATTTGGAACTTAAATATTTTAATGTACTTAATCCTCATTAAGTGCTCAAACTTTAAAATTTAATTAGAATTTTTTAATAAAAATTAATCGAAACTTTGATTTTTTACTAAATAATTCTGGAGTATAATATCTCAAAAAAAAAAAAAAAAAAACTGTATATTTTCAATGAAACAGTTAGACGTATTTTCTTTTTAACAATGACAACAATGAGTAAATGGCATCAATATCATAGATGATTTAATAATGTTACTACACTTACTACTGACTTATAATACATAGATGATTTAATAATGTTAATGTTCAATTAGAGAGTTAATTCGTTAAAAAAACTATTCCTTTCCAACTATTCATCTTTTTAAAAAATCAAACTCAATTCCTGTCATAAATATAAAATGCAGACAAATTTGACTTGAAATCTCTAAAAATCACTCGTTTACTAATTGTTGCTATTGTTAAAACAAATTATTGAAATTATAAATTTCTGTTATAATGTTAAAATATAATGTTCAAAATAATATTGAAATTACTCCTGCTTTCCTAATTTCCTTGTCCTAAATATAGACTGACTCCTTAATTGTAGCTGAAGTCTAATTTCAAAAGTATCCGTGTTGAGAAAAACGTTTCATTTTAAAAATTGAAATTTAAATCAAAAATTTTCCTAATTAATTAAATAATGATATTTTTATTGTTTCAATCACTAAGTATGTTGGTGGAGAAAATATGGATTCCACATCTTTAGACAAATCTATTAGTCACGTTTAAGTAAATATTTCTGTCACATTAGTGCATTAAAAAATTCACTCATCTGCGATAGAAACAACTTTAATTCCGATAGTTAAATTCCATTGTTTTCGACCAATTAAAGATCAACTTGTTTGATTAGAGGATCATTTTAGATTCTTCCAAATATTATTATAAAAGGGTCCAAATGGTGATAACCGATTCACTAATTCACACAGTTTTAACAGAAAAAAAATTAAGAGCATTAAAATGCAAGTCCATTTTAGAAAATATAATTAATAAAATTATGGAGATGTTTTAAAAAAATTGATTTTGTAATTTTTCCAACCTAAGCAATATAAAATACAATGATTAGACATTTTAGTGCCAGTTTCCATCTGGAAATGTATACGTATTCCTAGTATTATAGTTAAGGAATTAGCGTTCGGATCATAATTGGAGTTTAAGTTTTTCTGTAACATCTTCTTAAACTTAATGATTCTACTAATTCAAAAATACAATATATCTTTCTACATATGAAAAACGTAGAAATTTTTATTTGAAACATTAAATAAGTCATGATCCTCAATTTTACATTATAGGTTCATTCGCTCTTAAAATAGTACGATTCCCTTCTTAAGGTATTACAGCCATTAATTAGTTAGGATGCTTCATGTCCACTGTTTCATAATTAAAATCTATAATGCTTAGTCTCATTCTGAATTTAATGGTTCAACTGATTCAAAAAGGCAGTATATTTTTTAAATAAAAATATTTGAAGTATCTGATAAATATGAATAAAGTAGTGAATACCTATTACTAAATTACTGGTTCACAAACTTTAAAAATAATATGAATTCACTAATAATGTATTGTTACCATTTCTTAGGAAAAGTCATTTCATCTATTCCACATTTAAAGCCTATAAAGGTTCATCTCTTTCGAAATTTAAGGGTTCTACTTATAGTAAAAGGTAGTATCTATACTAATATATAAATGTGAAAGTTTGGATGTTTGTTACTACATCACGCCAGAACGGCAGAACAGAATTGAATGAAATTTAGCACAAAGATAGATAGATAGATTTAGTAGATATATTGTAGTCAGGAATAGAACATAGGCTACTTTTCATTCCGGTTCATTGAGTGATTAATTTTTATTAGTTAAAAACAAACTTTGGCGACAAGAAGGTGAGGCCAAATCGCACCAAAGATAAGAAAGACTCCAGATTTTTTTCCCAACAGAGTTGAGGTTAGGCTTTCAAGAATTTCGACAGATTATTTCAAATGGTTCAAACGACAGATTATTAATTTTCTTTGTGTTTGATGTATCTAAAATCACATGTTGTTCATGAGTCGGTCTTTCGGATTCATTCTGAAGTACTTTTAAATGAAAAGAAAACAGAATAAAGGTAATAAAAAACATTCTAATCTACATTGCATTAAAGCAAATGGCGTAGGAAAGTCAAACAAATACTTTATGCCAATTGGCGTTGAAAGTTCGCTTAGCACCTGTTCCAAAAGCTGGAAGTAAATCTATACCTAACGCTGATTGGCTGCTGATATGACGTCTCTTGAAGCTCGGCAACCATAGAAGATTGGCAAGCAAATCATATAGGCTAAAAAAAAGGGTAGTTATTAACTATTTCTGTTTTTGTCTTCGATCTTACTAACGTGAAATGAATAACAAGTGCATATTATGTAACGCGCATTAAAAAAAAAACACAACATTTGAATAAACTTTTGTGTTGCGTCCATAAACAACCGTCCAAATCGTATGCCTAAATAACCAATGAGCGCTAAGATTGAAACATCCCAGCTTCGGATGCAGACGCCTGTTAAGTCTGCGCGTGATTATCGCGGCATCAACTGTGTTTGCGCATGATGACAACTATGTTTTCATTGAAATTAAAAGTTTAAAAATTATGTGTATAATACTGTTGTAGTTATCTCAATCTCGATCAATAAATAAAATGAATTTGGCCTGATTTTAAAGAAATACTGACTTTATTTGCTGTTTAGTTTTATTTTAAGTATACATTGTAAATAGATTGTTTCTACATTAGTAGTGTGATTTTCTATTAAATTGTATTTATGTTATATATTTTTCGTATATGCTTAAACTTTTAAAAGTATCGTTTTCAGGTTAGGTTTTTTTATTTGTCATTATTTGATAGATTTTTATACATAAACATCAAAATTTCCACGCGAGCAGAGCCGCGGGTAATAGCTAGTTTTTTTTTATAAATTAAAAAGAAAATATTTGAAGTATTACATAACTAAATGAACTCCCATTTGTAATTCATTGTTGCATTCACTATTAAAATAGAACGACTTCATTGATAAGATATTACTGCCATTAGTTATGAAGCTTCTTTTCCCCTATTTTACAATTACAGCCTATAATACTTAATCTCTTCCAAAATTAATTGGTTCTACTTTTCAAAAAGCCTGTAATTTTTTTAAATATAACAATAAATTTTTATTTGAAAAATTAGATAACTATAAATTAAGTAGCAATCTCTCATTTTTAAATTGCAAGATCATTCACCCTTAAAATGGTACGACTTCATTGCTAAAATATTACTGCCATTAGTTAGGGAGCTTCATTTCCTCTAAAAGGAAAACAAGGAACTAGTGTAATCCATCTCAAACAATAAGTTAGTGGCTACTTTCGCTCAATGATGCAACAATTTCCAAGTCCACTTGTCTTCAGCAATTATTTATGGTGTATGGCGAATTGAAGATACTACTTTGAACCGAAGACATTTCCGAATCATCACATTTTTATCGTTCTGACTTCCCGCGACTGGCGATTCTTTTTTCAGACTTGAGCAAAAAAGAATGGACTCACACGCAACCCAGATAAAAGCGGGCGTATTACTGTGTGTGAGTGGAGTACACTTGTGTGCTTTGTTGGTCACGGAATCGAGTACAAAACTATGACCACAAGCTGCGTGGGTCATTAATCATGTCTTATGAAGATCGATGAGAGCTACTTACGATTGGGAGATATAAGAACTGGAAATTATTTCTGATGATGAAGCACATTGTACTTAGTGGCGGATGTTTTCTGTCTTCGTGTGGATGCAAAGAGTTGTTTGTGTATGTTTCTCTGACTTTTTATTCGAAAAAATGAAGTTTTTTGTTTCATGGATGTGAATTAATGATACACTAAATCGAGTACATGCTATGAAATGTACTTACTAATGGATGTTTTCTGTCTTTTACTGTCTGAAAAGAGTTATATCTGATATTACTTGACTTTCTACTTTACAGAATGAATAACTACAGGATATATATTTAATATGCTTGGATGAAAAGCGTATAAATGAACTATAAAATATTAAATACAAAAAAAATCAGTTAAGAATTGGAGTAAGAAGAAAATAAATATCGTAACAAGTAGAGCTTCTATTTCAATAAAAAAATTAATTTAACGATATTATGGACGATAATAGGAGATGATTATTTGTATCCCTCGATCAATTTGTTAGGGAAATTTCTTAGGATAAAATTGTATTTATGAATATTATAGATGCATCTCATGTATTTGACGCCATGTAATTAACAACAAAGTGAATATATTATTAGTCAATAATAATATATCCACTTTAAATAGTTTCTGGATAAATTACACCAGTAATTATAGTATCTGGATAATAAAATAATAAGTAAAAATAGGATTTGTAGTATTAGTATCTACATAAAACAGTATCTTGATAAATCACATGAGATATTTTTTGTTCATGAAACCGATTGATTTTAATTCTTAAATTTGCAATTTATTTATTTATAGTAATATCAAGGTCATACCTCAAAGATAGAGATAAATGTGACTAGTTCCGAGTACCCTCTGTTCAGTTTGTGATATTGCCACAATCAACATAACCTGCAATCCCCATGTTTTAATTGGCAGAGCGTCTCGATTTTGATTGGTTGATCCATGGTTCGAATTGCAACCATGATGTTTATTCAAGTACTTGAACTCTTTTATTTAAAATAAACTTTTATTAAAGTTCATATGAGTTGGAAAAACAGTTCTTCCATTTTTAAAGAAATAGCGACTCTTTTCAAGAAAAAGGTATAAAGAGAACAAAGGCAAAAAAATATTTATATAATATTTTCTCCCGGTATTCGATACCTCTTCTTTGCTACTATTTCGAGAAGTATCTTCTCCCCAGTCATTAATTTCGGAGCTTACTCAAGACGGACATTCAGCAATTCTGGATTCCACAGAAGTCTTATTTCCGTTTATAAATGAAAAAGAACTGGTAGTCCTATAGTAATTGCATTGTTTATGAACAATCGTGAAGCTATTGTAAAGTTACCTATTTTTAACAGTAATGCCACAAAATCATTGATTTTACTGAAAGAGCGAGATCATTTGTTGTTTTTGAGAGATCGTTTGTTCTAGATTTTCATCTTATATAAATTTATAAGCATGAATATGCATATCTTATTCTATTGTAATCATGAACATCTGTGCAAGTTCCAATGTCTATTCAAAACTATTACAATTTGTGTCGCAAGTAAGAAAAAAACCCCTCAGGTAATGAAATATTTTGTCAATAATAGTAGTGCCTTTAAAATAATATGATTTTTCTGACTGTAATTATGCAGATTTTATCAGTATTATTATTAAATCCTGAAACATTCGATGTTATTTGAGGAGAAATTTTTAACTTGATGCAAGCAGTAATTGAGAAAAGTTGTAGCTAAGGGTTAATAATTATGTAGGATTTGGAATTTTTGATATTATTCTACACACTTTAATTCAAATTTTAATCCATGGTGTTATGTTACCTATTCTTTGTAGACCACGTGTTTAGCATCCATGATAAAGAAGACATGATTTGAAAAAAGTATAGTTCAACTCAATGAATTCTTATAAAGCTGTAATTTTAATAATAGTAATCAAAACCCGGAAGGAAACTATTCAAAATATTATTCGCAATATCAGTGAAATACTTGTTTAATATTAGGTGCCTTCGGTGGCTAAAGAGTTCTCTTGGAACATTAATTGTGTTTGAATTCAATTAAATCTATTATCAGCAATTTTGTATTGAAGAGCAATTTATAATTGTTGTCTTAAGGTATCCGACTACGTTCGAAGGAAAAATTTTGAAAAATTGGATTTTTTATAAACAATCTAAAATTATGGTTTTTAGAGTTATTGCCAATTATTACATAAAATACTATAAACACAACAACATTATTTGAAAATTTAATATATTTTGAAAAACAGGAATTTTGTAGTAAAGTTTAGTCAAATTTAACCAAAATGGTTAACACACTACTAAAAATTGTAATGCATCAATCCTATTTTTCTTTAGACACAAGATATGGAATATAATGATGAATGAAATGAACCAAAATCAAAGAAACATTTTGAGATGCAAAGAAATTACGGGTATAAATATACGTATATATGCATTTTTGCCATAAAATTGCAACTTAATTTTTCTAAAAACACTTTTGAATGAAAAAATATTTCACCAACAATAAAACTTTTGGTTCCTTTCATTGCCCGTATTATTTAAAACACAGTTAGAAATTTTTATGTAATTACCTCTATTAGTTTTTCAGACATCATGTTAATGGTGTAGAATTTTTATGAATACTAAAGTTTTGAGAAAATTGAATACAAATTGTAACTGAAAAATATGTTGTCCGGAATAATAAGTAAGACCTTCTTTTTCTTTAAAAAAAGGAAGAACTGTTTTGCAAAGAGGAAAGTCTAAACTACAATAAATAAGAATAAAAAGAATATTCACCAATGTGGTTGATAACTAGTGTTTTTAACGTAGTCGGATATCTTAACAAATTATTTTTAACTGTTTTTGATTGTTATCGATATTTAAGCTGCGTGTTTTCACGGATTTTTGACTGGTCATTTTGCATATGAATATTCTCATTAAAATCATCTTACACGATGAGCCTATTACTAACATTTAAATTATAATATGAAATATAATTCCCGCTTACGCATTCTTAGCGTCAAATTCATTTTGTATTAAACTGTAGCTACATGTATAAAGATCAATAACATATTAAGTTATGCATATTTTGTCAAAAAGTTAGTATAGAATTTACAAACACTTTGCATACAAAATATGTTGCATAATATACTGTAAAAGACTTTTTTGACTTTTGAAAGACTCTTTGCAGATTGCACACACACACACTGAAAATAAATAAATAAAATAAAAATAATAAAATGAATAAAAATAAAAACGGAAGTAAAATGCATTTCAATATTAATGAAGAATAAGGGAAAAAAATCGAGGAAACATTTTTCAAAAGGAGATTAGAAATACAGAATTAAACATATATCTACAAAAGAAACATTTGAATTTCCTTGCAATAAAAAAATATAATATTCAAAAGTTTGTCTAGAATATTTTTTAAAGTTTCTGAAAATTAATGGAACGAATACAGAAGTTTTAAAATTTTATAGTGTAGTAAATTTATTGTTGAACAATAATAAGATTTTTGAAAGTTATCTTCAAGAATATAGACTTCTTGCTGATTTTGAATTGACTAAATTGATTCTGAATTTTGAAAACATTTCGCTGATGCGCACATTCCCTTCCTCTAGAATACATTTATGCCAAATTTGGTAAATTTAGGCTAAGCGATTAATAATATTTTCTCTAATAATTAGTCAGAAATTTATTCAGACAGCAATTAATTTTTTATCATTTTACAATTGTTTCAATAACAGTTCACAAGTTCGTAAGAAAAGTAGATTTGCTTCCATTAAAAAATTTTTTGTTCATAGTTTTTATTAGAATGTATAATTCTGCTTTTAACATCGTTAAATTTTAAATAATTTTTGATGAACAATTGCATAAGTTTATTGCTCTAATAAAATTCTCAGAAAGTTGATAGTTAAATTCATTTTCTACAATAATTTATCATAACATTCACTGCTGTTCACACACCACAGACATTTAAAGAACAAACAGATGAAAATATTTCTTAGAAGGAAAATGCGCAGAGTGGTAGCGAAAAGAAGTTAATATTTCCACACTGACAGAATAAACATTGTTAAAGAATTATGAAGTAACATGGCTAAAACAATTATTCCTTCTCTGCTTTATAGTGTATTGTGCCTTGTAACCCTTAAATCAAAATTCTCCACCTACTTAAGAGGCAGATATATAATGTACGCATAGATTTAAAGCTTAAGTGGAATTGATACGTTGAACTGAATGATATAGCAGTGTTTTAAATATTGTACACTTTTTGTTCAAAGAAAAGTATTGTTTTGAGATATGACAAAATTTTACAGAAATTAAAAAAAGTGGGATTGCTTAGTAAGAGATTGATTGATTAAATATTATACATAAATTATTACAATATATTGATTAAAATTAAAACAGAGTTCAGAAAACAGAATTCATCTATTCTCAATTTTAATATTTTCCCTTTTTACAAATTGATATTAAAAATTAAAAAAGCTATCACAATTTTAAATAAAAAATAGTATGCAACTATTAATTAGATTTTTAAAAAAAGAATTAGTTAGGGATTTAGAGCCTTTTGATTCCTTTTCTATTTTTGAGCATTTTTAAAACTTCAGTCAAAGCATTTTCTTTTTTAAAAAACTTCAAATATATATTGAACAATTGTTCTTCTTCTGTGTTCTATCTAGGGGCTGTGTGAATGTGATCCTCTGTAAAAAGGTGTTGTGCAAGCAAATATAATGCATGAAGTAACCTGGTCATGGTCATGACCCTAGTTGGCGATACTGAAAAAATAAAACATGCTCACTCGGTTAAGTCGCTGACGGAATTTTAAAAAGAGCAATAAGTAATAAAACAACTACAACGAATATTGAATGAAATTTATCAAAGAAATGTTTATAAGGGCACAATGTTTCTACTCTCAAAATAAGGAATAAATATTATTTATCTTTTTGTTAAAAAAATAAAAATTTCATATAAGACCTTTAAAATTATTTAAAACTATATACTGATATAATTCGATTTCAGATTTGTTGTGCATGTAAATTCAAGTATATATAATTTTTTGCAATATGTATATGCCAGAAATAAAATTTAAGATAAGACAAAGAAATAACCTTATATAAAATTTTGCTCTCATGTAATCTTATAAAGTACATTAGAATCAATTTATTCCTGTTTTTCTTTCCCTTTTAGAACAAAATTTTCCGGCTTAGAGTTTTGGCATTCATGAGATGTTCTATTATTTTCAGTAATTCGCCGAGCATGATATAGTATGACTACAAATAAAATAAATATATTCTTCCTGGACCATAGCTCTATATTTTTCGGATATTACATAATTCATATCCTAAAAAATGAATTCATTGAATGATAATCAGAAGAATGAAAGAAAAAATATTAACTCTATGGTTTATTCATGAGCTTGATATAATTTTTTACAACAGATACTTTCACATCATCACTGTTATTAATCATATCTCCCTACAAATCCCGAGTTATGTGGTGATACACATTAACTATTTTAATATTACATTTTCAACGCGAGTGATTTTAGTTCAATAAAGTGCACACATTTGGAAAACATTTATTTCAAAAAATATTTTGTAATAGTCAGCAACAAAAAATATTTTGTTACTTTGTTGGCTACCATTTGGGAGAGAAAGGAGAATTAATTATCTATTAATTTTACATTCTTGTTGGGAATTCATTTCAAATTAACTGCCACAGTGGTCGGGTGGTAAGATCTCAGCTTCGGAAACGGAGAGTTTCAGATTCGAGACACCATTCCACAGAGGAACCGATGTGTAATTGGGTCTGGTGCACGCTATCCGTTCGGACCAAACGGTCTCCTGGGTGAAGTGTGAAGCCTTGGAGAGGGGGTGCCAGCTCAGGCATCTTAATCGTCATCTGACCGCTTTTCAAAATTAGAAGGTCTGTCCCAAAATAGGTCTGGTGTTGCTTTAAAACAATGCGTTAATAAAATTAAAGCTAATTTCAAACACACACGATAATAATGCAATGTCTATAAATATATGTTAATTTAGAACAGAAAAAAACTTCATAAACAGAGCAGAGGTTTATGCTACACAACTACGTTCCTCATTCCGCCTCTAGTTCGTAAATGAGAGATGTCCATGTAAGTCGACTGTCCCGCTTGAATGGAACTTCAATGATAATATCGTGGAATTAAGTTGCATTCACTTTCATAAAGAAACCTGCCTGCAGAAGAGAGAGATTGACTTTGACCATTTGACTGTTTTAAAGATTCTAACCTGAATCATTTTTGTTGACGTCGTGACAGCTAGCATTTTTATTGCCTGGATGCTTATTAGGAGGGGTATGAGCAATTATCTTCGCCGCATCTACTGAAATCTCTGCATAACTTGATTGGCCAAGCATGAGAATTTCTTCTAAATCCTTTTGATAGGTATTGATGTTATATTAGATAGTTTTATACAGTTCTCAAGTAAATTTTACTTGCATGTTGTTGAAAATTAAGTATTTACATGAAGTGTCTGCATTCTTCAGATAACATAAAAACAACTTCCAGATTGACTGAAATTTACAGATTTATTTTATCTTAAGATCATATCAAACCAAATAAAAGACTTTAAGTATTTAGGATTAACCGTAGCATTTAAAATATCAATTAAAAAATACTAAATTTCTGGCTGTCAGGGCAATTTCAAAAGGAACCAGTTATTGCAAAAATAATTTTAATATTAAATATAATATTTTATATCAAACCAAATAAAAGACTTTAAGTATTTAGGATTAACCGTAGCATTTAAAATATCAATTAAATAATACTAAATTTCTCGCTGTCAGGGCATTTCAAAAGGAACCAGTTATTGCAAAAAGAACTTTAATATTAAATATAATATTTTTTGCCAAATATTTACAGCCATGGCACCTCTATATGTTACTGTTGTAGGAAGGAAAAAAGATAAGCGAATATTGGTTCTATGAAGTCCATTCTTGATTTTTTATAGTGCATGTAATTTTATGAACATTATTACATGTTGAGACAATAAATATTTTACAATTATGCAGCTAAAACAGGAATTGGACTGGAAACAATCAAGTCTTTGGAAGTCACTTTCTTGTGGAAAATTCTTGATAATACTCATCGCTAAGAAATAATGCAATATTTCGCATGGATTTTATTTTAAATAAAAAATAGAATCACACATAAAAAAGAAACATATTAAAAAGAGCATTTCCATCTAAAAATTCATCACCACAAATAATACAGAAAAATAATGAAAACTTTTTTATTTACTTTTATCTGCAATTCAAAGAATTCTCCTTATATTATTCTATAAATCAAATACAAAGGAACATATTATTATTTTGAAACTTTAATTTTGTTTCCGTATAAATTTTTCCACTTTTATTACGTTTACAAAAATAATTTACAAGCATATTTCTCATCACTTTAATTACAAAGATTATGCGTATGCATGTTAACATTATATCAAAAACATTTCCGTTTGCGCATTATCTTTGCTATAGTTAAATGTTAGTTTGAAAAATAATATAAAGACTGAATAACAAAACTGAAATATTATCACTGCTCTATGTTTTAGACTTGAATTTTCTTTTCTTTTTTTTAAATACATATGCAATTCATTTCATACTCCAGCTCGTTTATCATATCACTATATACCCACAAAATAGGAGAATATTAAATAAAATAACCCCCAAATGGTATTTTTCTTGAATTATTGCAGCATTTCCGTCATTGTTGTAAAACCATGGAGAATTTTGTTTAACGCTAAATAAAAAACTAAGTACGCAGTAATGTGAAAAAAGAATTTCAAAGCTAAGTATTAATGTATTTGTTGGGGAAACGGAATATTATAATTTAAATTTGCATAAGTTAATGTTTAAACTTAGTTATAGTTACCAAAGCACAGAAAAAAACCCGTTTTACTAAAATCATGATTTTAAAGAGAACTCGAACAATTATGGGTTCATAAAAAAGAAAAATACTACCACTTTGACCCATTATAGAGGAACAAATTTTGTATTAAAATATTTGAAGCAGCACTGTTAAATATTTGAATTTTATAGTAAAGGTAAAGGTTGTTTTTTGTGAATTAAAATGTTTGCAAAGTTTGTAAAACTGACTAAACGTGTCTCCGAAATGATAATATTAAATTTTATGAAGGTATAAAAGTCATTTTTGTGTCATTATTTGCTCAGAAATTTTCTCAGAAAAACTTGAACCGTCGATATATTTTTAATTAATTCCTCCTTAAAATTTTAGATTATGCTTAAATTTCATAATAAAGGGGGGTATATAGGGGATATACCTATATACTCCTTCCCTCCATCAAAAGGAATTCTACACATGTGCAAACACTAACCCACATGCACAAACAAACACACACACATGTAAGCATATTTCCCTTTTCATTTCTTTCTTTACATAGAAATGATATGTGTGCTTCAATTTTAACAGACGCTTATTATATGGAACCCCTAATTGAAATAAAAATTTAATATCTTATACTCGGTGTTAAAATCACCCAACATTTATTAAGTTTCTAAAACTTTCTTTTTGGAAAAAATATGCTGAATGTTTTTTTTTTTTTTAAGTGATTTGAATAACCTTTGTTTCAAGAACACAAATCATTTTAAAAATTGCACAAATAAGATAAAAGTAGGGAATTTAGAATTAAAAAATGCAATCCATCATTAATACAAATAATAGAAGCATCGATGAATTAAAGATTGAAAGTATCCATTTTATAGGGGGTAATAAAGACAAGAAATTGTATGTTTATTAACAAAATTCAATGAATCTTGAAATATTATTTTCATAATGAATAAATTATCTGTAGCGGAATAATCTTTTTCCATGTAATTTGTTCATCATTAACATTAATTCATTATTATTTTTATTATAACTGATATGAAGTGCAAAAATTTCTCAACATAAACTGAACAGATTAATATCTCCTTTTTCAATTATTTAAACTTCTAATGTAATAATTTTGAATTATGGTACAATGGCAATAATGGAATAGTAATTAAATTATTACCTATATTTTCAATTATCATGTGGTGGCAGTTGAACCACAAGAGTGCAATTCAGCATATTATGTCATAGGAATAGCATTCTTCAATTGAATTCTCGGTCATATGATTTTGAAATCCAGACTTTATCATCCAATTACAGCAACCATTCTACCGAAAATTAATAATTAATTTTGAATCTGGCCTTTGATGCGTATGTATAACGAATATATTTTGGAATATTTCTGAAGTTTGTATTAATTGACTTCAGGTGAATTTTGATATGAATAAAGGTAATCACAAATACAATAAAACGAACATGTGCGAATGGCACTAACATCATGTTCAGTGTTTTCTGAATTCTTCTAAAATTAGCTCTGCTTAATACTTTGGACGATTATAGATTTAATAGTTCTTTGATCGTACATGATTGCTGTCATTATCATACATGAAAATAACACCGTTATTTGCCACGTCGTTAATATTTCCATGCATACCCTGATGAATGTTTCCATTAACATTTTCTGTACAACCTGTGATCGTCAAATAAATGAGCGAACAAATTTATGGGTTCAATCAAGTTACATGGGCGTTGTCCTTGAGAATACTTTCCTCTGTCTAATCTACTATACAATTTGTGTAAGTTTTAACCCAAATGGTGCTGGATATAAATAATGTTAAATAATATTCTGTAATACGTTTCTGTTCAGTGTTTAGAATAAGAATTCATCATCTGCCTTTAACGTATAATTGCCTTTATGTTATAAGATCTGATTTGTACTATATTAGCACAAGTATATTGTACAATATTGTACGATATTAAACCATATTCGCATTATTGTATTATATTAATGAATATATAATGATATATTATAAGATAATATTGTGTAACATAGTATACTTCCAGTGTATGGAGCAATAAAATGTGATAAAATTTTAAAGCTCCTGATTTGCATTTATATATTGGTTTCATTTAAAATTCCATTAAATTGGCATCAAGGGTCTTGCATCGCTTTCGACACTTTAAGTTCATTTTTAAAATTCATATACATTAAATTTAGAAAATCCACTAAAAAAATATATTTAGCATTCAATTAAATGCAATATTTAAAAATATACATTAAAAATGAGACCGTGTGCTTAAAATAAGTTTTTATTAATTGAGATTACAATTACAGAAAATATATCCTGTTAAAAACATAAATTTTTATTTTTAATTTATAAATTTTTAAAACTGAATTCAATCAGGAATTGCAAATTACTGAATAATTGTATGATATAGAGTCAAGAAATGCTGCAATTTTTTGCAAATTGTTAACACTTTTTTATTTCATTAAGAAACTGCTGCTTAGTTTATTGTGCTATTGAAGTGCAACTCGTTTAACATATTGATAGAACTGGTTGGAAATTTTTCCATCGTGTTTAAAAGATCTGAGAATCACAGCAAATATAGAGTAACATGATAGCTCCTGAAATTCAGTAGCATAGTATCATCCTCTGCAATCAGTATCATTTTGATTTTAAGTTTCCTAAGGTAATTCATGTATTATAGTAATAATACCTTATTTTTTAACTTCTAATTTCTTACCATTATTTTGGTATTTTTCATAGAAAGAGAAATTACCATGTTTTCAAGTGAAGAAGTGCAAGATTATGAGAATTCTTCTATTTCAAAAAAACAGATTGTAAAGTTCTCAAGAATTCCTGGCTTTTTCCTCAAAATCCCATTTTTGTAATTTAATGTTACTTTCAAAGCTTTTCATTATCTTTCATAAAATATTTTACTAGCTACAATCATAATTTTTTCAAGACACTTTTCTAAAACTCAGTGCTTTACTGCCATCCGATTCCAAACGATCTACAGATTTGAGTTGAGTAGTTATTACAAAGTTTCTTACTCTCTGCATTGCCAATTTCAATATATTTGGTTTATAAAATGTCATTTATATATTGATGAGTTAAATCTGTATGCTATTTATCTAAAAAGTGTTGTCCCCAAAAATTAGATGGTTGTGTCTGTGTATAAAAAAACATAATTCATTGATCAGTAACTCCAATTGTAGGGTTTTATCTCCAAATTCACCCAAATGTAATAATTTTACACTTGAAGATATTGATGGAAAATTTCAGTTTCAAGCTAATCTTACTGTTTAATTCTTTTTATTAATATTAAATTATGAATTGAAATTAGAGCAGTCAGAGTAGGGAATAGTTCAATGTTAATTGATTTTGATATTGCAAGCAACTTTCTTAAAACATTTCAGATGAGTTTGAAATGTCACATTTCTAGCATGAATATATTATTCACCTAATAAATTTGGCTGTGCAAGAAGCAGATAACCCAACTGAAGGGAGTATCTTGTAATCGATGATAACAATCTTCCGGTTGGGCGACTGGTTCTCGACACTCTTTTGTGGGTACACGAAAAGGTGGTGGTCTGGCTCCTCCCATCGATGACGGGATGCACTTCCTTATGGGAGGGTTGTACCGAGGCTGGTGATGGCCCTTTAGAACTCAAACTTAGTTCCGGCCAATTATGCTGTTGCGATGGTCGGGCATTCAAGTTTGTGATTGTGGTACTAAAAGCAGATTATTAGCATCCAGAATTAGACTATAAATTAAGTGACCTATTTATTTTTATCGCATTAAGGAATTAGCATTATACATCACTTAAACATATTTTATATTTTCTCATCCATATTTAACAGAAAAGAGATGATTTTGTTCTATTATATATTTTTATTTGAAAATGAATTCATGTGATGGATTGCAAAACAGTATAGCCTTTAGTAGTCTTTATTTATATTTATTTTTAAGGAATGTGGAAAAGCAATTCTAAGATAGATTCATTTATAAAATTTAAAACTATGTCATAGGCTAGTCTATGTTTATTATACTATATGATGCTAAAAACAAATAAACTATTGATTCGAGAAAAGAATCTTATGAAAATAAATGTTCATATGCAAAGTATTATTCGATAACCTATAGCCTTTTTAATATCTTATAAATGAAACGATTTGCTGGCACAGAAAGTGAAAAGAGAGATGATTAGCATCTCCCCAATAAAAAAGTTGCAGTTGAGATTTTTAGTAGCTTGTTTTAAGTTTTATCATCAAGAAATCAAATTTCTGCAAATTGGAGGTTTATGAATATAATCTATTACGAGTTAAGTAGTTTATTTTAAACTGAAACAGTGCATTGAGATGTACTTTTGCAATTCTTGTCCATAGAATTTTATTATCTACCTAGTAGTTTATAAATGTAAAATCAAATTTAATTATATTACCTATTACTTGATTATCAAGATCTTAAAATATTTAAGAAGTGCAAAGTCAAAAAATATTCAAATTAAAAAAAATCGAACTTCATATCTTAGGAAAAATTGACTACAATATTTTATTTTTTAAAACGACATGAAATATTTAAACTATATTATATGTTTTAAAATAAAAAAATTAAAAATTTATAACCACTAATGATTAAAAGTTAATTAAGTAAAGCTTAAAATAATTGATTTTTAAAAATTAAAATTGAAGTATAAAATGAAATAAAAGATTATCACAAATTTTTATTAATAAATGACATGCCAAAATTAATGCAAGATTTGAACTTGAAATCATTAATGCAGTAAAGTTTTGGCAACCCTATTAAAAACAACATTTGACAGCTGATAGTTAAGGTTTAGTAGAAATGGAGCGTTGCATGATTGAACAATGTGCTATGGCAATATTTGAATTAAATAAGAAGAGCATAGTCGTTTTTTTAGACAGCTATATTTTTATTGAATTGTGAAACACACAGTATAGGATTATGCATGGATTAATACATAGAGCAAATTGACATCACATCTTTGCTGGTACTACTTACTATTTTGTCGAAATTTTCTTTTCTTTGATGAAGCATTGAATTTCCTTTTCCAATGCAAGTGTACTTGTAAACTTGTTGTCATAGACCTTTGACTTCAAATAACCCCTTAAAAATAAATACAACGGTGTTAAATCACATAATCTACGGTGCCAATTCTGAACTTTTCGAACTATGGTTGCTAAACTTTTATTATTTTTGAAATGTCAGTCAACAATGAAAAAACGTTCTATCGTATAACAATCTTTTTTTTTAGTAACCCTACTTATCAGCTGTCAAATTATATTTTAATATGCTTGCCAACACTTACTGCACGAATGGAGAATATTTTAATCTTGGGTTAATTTTCGGACACCTTTTAAATTGTATATTCTATTGAAATGTTTTGAAAATTTGCGATTTAAATCATTGCAGTAATGCATTGATTTTTTCTAGAGTCACTTTTTAGGGTGATCTTGGTCTTTCGTGAAATAAAAAAGACTGATTACGTATCTCATTTTTATAAATTGAATCTGATACAATAATACTAACGTATTCCTGAAATAGTAAAATAAAAACTAGTTTTTAACTTCAAATATACATTTTTAACGAAAGATGGCGATACTCAAAAATTTCAACCACTCACTATTTTTTTATCTGCTTGCAACATTTATGAACGCATATATCTCCGATATTACTAACATATAGCAGGAAACAGATAAACATACTTTATGGAAGAAGATTTAACAAAATGTTTAAACAGAAAAGTATTACATTTATTTCTTAAGTTTTCTCGGTGTGTTTTATATGTTCTTAGTATCAAATATAGATATTTATAAGAAAAAGTAGACTTAGAAGTGTTGCAGTCTATCGGACAGACGTCTCTATCTGTTGTCAATTTTCCTCAATATCGTTGAAACACGTTAAAAAAGAATCACAAGCGGAACTGTCACGTAGTTCACGAAAGAAAGCAGAAATAAAAGGACAATAACGATGACTGCAGAAAGTTTTCAAAAAATGTCGCTTTGATTTTATTACGCTTGTGATCTGGCAACGCCGATCTATTTTTCTTGGGAGTCTAGAAAAAAAAGGAGCTACTTCTATCTCTTTATTGTTTTTTTCAGTATATCTTTTTTCTTGTGTGTGTTTCTTTTTCTTCTTCTTTTATCTGGAAGCCCAGATGTTACGCTTTTCTCCCAATGCGCAACTTGCTTACATTACTGAAAGCGCAAATATATTTTAGCGTGTTGCAGTTTCTTCTTGAAAAGGAATAAGGAAAGGGGTGTTGAGGAAAATAAAACGCAAAGGAGCAAAGAAAAGGCTGACATTTTTTAGGAAATGGGAATTATATTTTGTTCCAAAAGAGTGCCGTTCTAAAGGCGGTAAAGTATTCAACTGATGTAACTCGTTTCATATAAGAGCGGTTCAGTTCAAATTTCATTTGATTTGCTCATGCAAAAATTCGACAAAAGGAAGATTTTTAAAAAAGAATTTTGTGTATTTTTTGATCGCTTCTAGCCAACATTTCTCTTTTAAAAATTCATAAAGCGATTTGCTCTCTTTCGATAGTCTAAGCTATAAGGATGCTCGAAGTTAAAAGATAAGTTATTTTTGGATAATATTACTTCGAATCTTTTTCTCACTGTATTCGTCCCTTACTCTTTTTTCTCAATGTTAAAAATTATGACTTTTCCGTAAAGAATATATATATATATATATATATATATATATATATATATATGTATATTAATATATATATATAAAAATTTCTAAGACTTCAAAAGAAAATTTGCTTGATTATTTTTATTTTACTACTGCATTTTGAAGTGAAAAATGAAACAAAATATTTGATTGAATTTTGCTTTTCATCTTTGATTTTTTATTAATCATATATTCTTTTAAGGCATATATTTCTTTACTGACTGCGTTATTTTACAATTGAAAAAACCATTAAGAAATTTTAGCATTTCTCCATAGCATTACCTCTTCCATTCATGTAATATTCCCTGGGATATCAATGCTCATTCATCATTTGCTTATTTTTCTTGCAATTTTTCTGGACTGAATCATATACTGATACTTATAATCATATATTGAATGTAGCCTATATACCAGAAAAATGTCAAAAACTAATGCATCAGAACTCTCTGTCATAATAATTTTTTTTTATTATTTTCTCGTATATGAAGAATATACAAAAAAAGAAAGTACTTTTATCGTCAAAATAATCAAACTTGAGATTTTGAATCTCTACGTTTCAGATCTCTCAGATGCTGAAAAAACTCATTTACGGAATTATGTCTGTCTGTCATTGATCATTGCAACCCAAAAAAGTTTTGAATTAGAAGAACGTAATTAATATATGGATTTAACTCTAAACTTTTAGATTTGAATCAAATTTTATCTAACAGAGAATGCACTACGAAAAGAAAAGAATTAATCAGATAACATTTGGTACAAATATTTAACATCGAATTTATAGATTTTTATCAAATATAGAATTAAATCCATACCATGATTGTTTGTCTGTCAGGTGGGATGTTCGCTTCATATAAATTCGATATTTCAACAAGGTATGGATTTCAAAAGTGGAAAGTTGTTATGTGATATTGTAACTACAATTGTAGCTCAGTGTGGTAGTTTGGTCTCAATCATTCGGAAAATAACAGAATCCATATTCGATTACAGAATACTTATTCGATTTCTTGGTATTTGTGCATTATCTCCATGACAGTGATTAATAAAAAAACAAAAAAAGACCACATTCTAGATTCACATCAAAGATAGATATTTCGTAATTATTGTTTGATAAAACCATACAGTTCCGTAGCTATTTCTCTATGATATCATATAAGTTTGTTTGATTTACTAAACTACAAAGCAGCTAATTCTGTGTGATTATGAAGATGAAATTCTCAGCATTTAGGACATTCACGGTTTTTCTCTAGAATTTTAATAAGCCCATAGTTTTATGGTTTGAAAGAAATAATACCTTTATAACGTATACGGGAAAGGCCACTCTTTTTGATTCTATCTTTAGTATTTGAGTCTAAAAGGCTTTAACCTAAGTATTAAATTTAGTATTATATGAGTACTTAGATAGTACTTTAATTCTATCTTCAGTTAGGCACTTCAAAGTCTTTAGATCTAAGTAATATATTTAGTATTATCTTAGTAATTAGCTAATACTTTCTTTCTATCTTCAGTACTTAGGTGATTATGAAATTGAAAATATCCACATTCATGGCATTCACAATTTTACTCCATAATTTTAATAAGCCTATCGTTTTATGTTTTTGAAAGAAATAATACCTTTATTAACGGGAAAGACCATACTTGTTGATTCTATCTTAGGTCTAGAAGTCACCAAAAATATTTTATTTAAAGAAAAAGGGATACAAATCAAACCTATTTATTTAGAGTTCGTTTTAAAATAAATAAAGTGTGAACTTCTCAGTTTTGTTATCGTATGCACAGAAAACACATATACACGGATTCCTAGATTTATTTGGAGTTTGTTTTAAAATAAATAACCTGTGAACTTCTCAGTTCTGCTATCGTACACACAGATAATATATATAAACAGATTGTAAACTTTTCATACGCCTTTCAGCTCACCGTTGCTACTTGATGGATATCATTGGGACTTAAATACCATCAATTCATTCAGCTCACCATTGCTACTTGGTGGATATCATTGGGACTTAAATACCATCAATTCATTCAGCTCCCCGTTGCTACTTGATGAATATCATTGGAACTTAAATACCATCAATTCATCGGTCAATCTTAGTCCGAAGACAATTTGCATTAGGTGGAATCAGGAGAATAAGCTGATTCAAGATGAGAGTTGACACTAAGAAGAATTTATGCATGACGATATCAGCCTGATGGAGGACCAAATACGTAACTTTTCACTTAACGATAAGTTTTTGATACCTGCAAAAATTAGTTGCATTCATGTCATGTAATTAGTTGAACTAGATTAAATATATTCTGTCCAATCAAAAACTTGATAATATTTAGTTGCTTAAAAGAAAATAATATTATTCATTTACATTTTGAAAATAAATAAAATGTTTCTCAACTATTTGAACTTAATAATAAATTTGCTTGTAAAAACACAAATACTTAAATGTTTTTTAATGAGATGCGTCATTTTTAAATATTTATTGTCACTATTGATTAGATAAAAGTAATTGTCTTGTTATAGAATTTCTTCTGAAATTTCAAATGTGAAATGGAAAATTGTTTCAAAGTTTCTTTAACTTCAGAAAATTCCTTTCTAGAAAGCGAATTTTTTAAGGATTTTCGGTAAATCTACATTTTAACAAAACAAAATAAACTATGTTTTGCAGATTTTGTATTCTTTAGTATTTATGTGATAAGAATAACTTGAATTATTTCCCAGAATAATACAAAAAAATATTTAACATTTGTAATCGTTGTCATGAAACAAAGATTTTTCATCTTTTCTAGGAAGATTTAAAGCGATGTTTAGATTAGAGTATATCTACCTAACGTTATCTTTTCTACTTTAATATATCATAACTGAGTATTTAATTTTTAATGATAACCATTTTTGACATATTCATTTCTGACGGATTTAAACTAAAATCCCTTGTAAAACCTAGTAAAGATATTATAGAAAAAATTGTGTCAAAAGCACAATGAAAAGAACAGTTAATGGTATGTAGTTCCTCAGCGTAAAATCAAGAAACTTTTTGTTTAAGTTTGGTTGAAGATATTTTGAAATACATTTAATATCTAAAAGGAACGAATTTTTGTAAAGGCTTTACAAAATACAAAAATTAATAAATTTTTAGTTTATAAACTTTTGCCTGTAAATATGAAAAATCTTTTTAAATCATTCAAATACTAACCTTATACACTTCATATCTTTGAACAGTTTAGAAATCATACTTAATTTGTTCATACAAATTATAATTGATTATTCCGTCATTTCGTTTTATTAAAAATTCAAAGTAATCAGAGACGATAGTTAAATGAAGCATTTCTTTTAAGCACGATTCATAATAAAAGACAAAAGAATATGAATTCATATGAAAAGACAAAAGAATATGAATTGAAATTCAAGAATATGAATTATGACAAAAGAATATGAATATGATAAAAGAACCATAATTGAATTGTATCGCAATAAAATTTTCAATGAAGGTAACTTTGTAAACAGTCTCTAGCAATTATGTAATTATTCATTATATACATGGAAATAAACGATATTTCCTTTCTTCCCGAAACATGAGCTGGTAAGGAAACTATTTCCTTCCGATTATTTACTTGAAATTGGCAAAAAATAAGACAGAGGGAGGGGCGAACCACTCGGCTTATTTCAAATCGAAGGCAATAAAAGCTTTATGTTTAATGCATGGCACTCGTAATTTAACGAAGGCACAATAAGAACAGTCCACAATAAAATGCAAAGAGAAATAAAGTGCTTTTAGAAAAAAAGGAGCAAAAATTGAGGAGTACTTAAATAAAAGAAGAAACAGTGCAACCTCCCCACATACCTAAAAGAGCCATAAACATATTTCGTAGGCGATAAAGTAAAACATAACTGCACATTTAGATAATACCAGTTCGAGTAAAGGCATCTTCCCAGAATTCCTTCCCACCACGTAGTTCGTTCGTAATAAAACTGTTGTTGAAAATTAATGTTCAGCACGTGCGACAGAGGTAACCCAGGAATATATCCGCACGTTTTGGGGCTCTTTTTCCTATGCCCTTATCCCCCCCCCCCATCCTTATCACTTCGTATTTCAGAAATATGAATAAGGACCAAAGCGAAAGCATGTATTTCTGGTATTTAAAGTAGCCTGTCACTTAAATCAAACGGGACTTCATTGCTCTGGAAATGGTTCTCATTTTTCAGGAATAAAAAAAGGAATTCTGCAGAATCATTCGACGAAGAGTAATATGCAAATAAGAGTATTTTCTGGTGATGTTCAGCTTAGAAGATGGAGGTAAAAGGAAAGATTAAAGGGAAAAAAAATCTAAACTTCCTAAGTGGAGCATATAAGATTGGCAGTTCAATTTTCGATTTGATTGTCTGTTTTATATAAAAATGTAGTTGTTAATTAGTCCATCTAGGATATTTTGAAAAGCATTTTCTTCTTGTTTTTTTTTTTTTTAAGATTGTTTGATATGATTTAATCAAATATTTGTGACTAAATGCATCTTTTAAAAATAAAAGATAATTGTCTTTTTATATTCCAAAATGTAGTAACATTGGACAACTGCGCTAACTCCTTTTACAGATAGTATAAAAATAGATAAACAAACACACAATTATATTTCAGAACGAAAAAAAACTTGCATCAGTCTAGTAATATCATGTTCTAAGGTTTTCATTCATTATAGGTGAAGAACTGCCGATATACAACGGAGTTTTCCAAGGTCTCCAAGAGAGTTAGGATGTATGTTACAGGCAATGCACTCCATAATTTCTGAAGAAATTCAGCTATTCTTATACGTAACTGAATATTCTTCTCTGGTTTACATTCTAGAATATCCTTCTCTGGTTTACATTCTAGAATATTGTTCTCTCGTTTACATTCTAGAATATTCTTCTCTGGCTTTCACTCTTGAATATTCTTCTTTGGCTTGCATTCTACTATGATAGTACGTTACAGGGCTTTATCAAATTTATTCTATCATGATGAGGTCTGGAGATGCGTTTGAGTCTCTTCACATAGATGAAAGCTCATTTAACATAAATGACATCCAAACAGTCATGTTTAATTTAATTTAATTTTTATTTATTTATATTTTGCTGTATTCAGATCAATATATCAACATTAAAAAACATGAATGAATTCAGCTCATCGGATACGATACACTCAACACCATCCCGATTCACAGTTTTAGACTTATCAATATTCACATTTCCAGAACTTTATTCATATGTCATAATTTTATTTTTCAATACTTTCGATTGACAAACCAATTCATGTCTCTGCCAATTGTGTGGCACTCAAGTTTCCCTAATTTCACAATGTAATAGGGAAACTGGAGTATCAACTATGTTATACAATTTCAATGAAATATCTATGCTGGTTCAATGTTGATGAATGTACGTTCATCAACATTGAAAAGCGTTCCCAACGTTCCTATCGTTCAACAATCAAGTGAACTCAAAATGGTCCACTGTTTTATAACCCACTTCACCTCATTCCTAATATACACTGATGGAAAAAAATACCAACGCTTGGAAGGAGCTTCGCTAGATAAACGAAATTTGGTAGGCGTGTTTATACATCTGAGAGATGACGTCGATTTAAATTTCGAGCTACGCGCGTAAGTGTGGCGCTAGTAGCGACACGATGAACATACAAATGAGGTTTGCTTTAAATAAGCGCTGCAAGGTTCGTGATCGTTATTTACAGTTGAGATTTGATGTAGTGGGTTAATGTTAGTCAAGGATGCATCTGAAAAGACGAAGAAGCCATTATCAACAGCTCACTGAGTTTGAACGAGGTCGTGTTGAAGGGCTACGAGAAGGAGGGTTTTCTTTCCGCGATATTGCTGAAAGACTTGGCAGGAATGTATCCACTGTGCATGAGCGTTGGCGGCAGTGGTCAAGGGTAGGTACTACCTCAAGAAGACCAGGTTCCGGGCGGCAGCGTGGTACTACTGAGAGGGAAGACCGTCGTATTCGGCGTATGGCTGTGGCTAATCGTACTGCGTCTGCGGCTGAAAATCGAGCTGCAGTTGGCACCACAGTGACACAACAAACTGTTACAAATCGGTTACTTCAAGGACAGCTCCGAGCCAGACGCCCTGTTCATTGCATTACACTGACTCCAAACCACTGCCGTTTGCGGCGTGAGTGGTGTCAAGCAAGAGCTCATTGGAGGACGGAGTTGAGATCTGTTGTGTTTTCTGATGAAAGCTGGTTCTGCCTTGGTCGCAGTGATAGCCGTTTGTTGGTTAGAAGGAGGACAGGTGAACGCCTGCTAGTGACCTGTTAGCAGCCTAGACACACAGGGCCTACTCCTGGAGTTATGGTTTGGGGAGCAATTTCGTATGACAGCAGGAGCACTCTCGTGGTTATCCCACGCACCCTGAATGCAAATTTGTACGTCAGTCTAGTGATACAACCTGTTGTGCTGCCATTCATGAACAGCATTCAAGGGTTTTTTTTCCAAAAGGATAACGCTCGCCCACATACCACTGTTGTAACCCAACATGCTCTTCAGTGTGTCGACATGTTGCCTTGGCCTGCTAGATCACCAGATCTCTCTCCAATCGAGCACGTATGAGACATCATTGGATGACAACTTCAGCGTCATCCACAACCAGCATTAACCGTCCCTGCATTGACCGCCCAAGTGCAACAGGCATGGAACTCTATCCCACAAACTGATATCAGACACCTGTACGACACAATGCATGCACGTTTGCATGCTTGCATTCAAAATTCTGGCGGTTACACCGGTTACTAATGTACCAACATTTCACATTTGAAAGGGCTCTCCTCACCAATGACTCTACCTGTGATCTTGAAATTTTAATCAATTAAATATGTTACCTAGACAAATGTATTCCTAAAATTTCATTACTGTACAATAATTCTTTTTTCGTGTTGGGATTTTTTTTTCCATCAGTGTATTATATTGTTGAGAAGCTGATGCATATTGAAACTTTAGCATTTCATTCCCCTACTTCTTGCGACAGTGCTATATGCCTCTCTCGTGGAACTACACTTGTTTATCAACAACAGTTGCTAAGGGCCGCGGTGGCCTGGTGGTAAGGTCTCGGTTTCGGAACCGGAGGGTTTTCAGGTTCGAGACTCGATTCCACCGAAGAACCGTCGTGTGAGGGGGTCTCTTGCACGTTAAATATATCAGGCCAAACGTCCTCCCGCTGGTGTGGTGTGGTGTGGAGAGGGGGTGCCACTTCAGGTGTCGTCCTCGTCATCTGACCGTTGTTCAAAATTACGAGGTCCGTCCCAAAATTGCCGTCGTATTACTTTAAAACGGGACGTTAATATAACTAAACTAAACAACAACAGTTGCTTAGCTTAAATACTTCTAACAGCCACATTAATGCCTTACATTGTAAATTTTATAGGGAATCATATGAGAATGATTAATTAGTTGAAAATTAAATCTCATTTCTGACATTCAAGTGTTGCACTTTTAACTCTTGAACTAAAGCTAGAAACCACTTAAATCTTTAATGTTTATTGTATTGTGCATCGACACAAATGTTGACATTTTTCTTGGCAATACTAGTTTATTATATCATGGATATACAATACGCCAGAAAATATACTATTTTATATTTTCTGGCACACACACACATACATATATACTCACATACAGAGGTGATATATATGTCATGATGTATAAATTAACTTAAATTGAATAAATTTCCCAATTTTTAACCCAATCTAGCCCATATTAGCTTCATTCTAGAAAATTTCTCTTATTTTCTGATACGATTCCATGTTATCTACTTAATTAATTTAAGAAATACTTTGTAAAAATGTTCAGTCAACAAATATCTCTGTAAGAATGATTGATAAAAGTTGCATACCTAAATAAATAGTTTCATAAGCTTTGAAGACACATGCTCAGAAATCCTCTTGAGAAATTTATTCAATTTAAGTTAATTTATACATCATGACATATATATCACCTCTGTATGTGAGTATGCAATACTTATCATTACTTGTATTGCATAATAGATAGATTTTTTATACTTTAATACCCCAATTTGATTTTTGCATACTTTAATATGCAAAGTAATCCTGAGTTAAATAGTACTGACTGATACATTGATCTGGCTTCTGAAACATATAACACACATCCAGAAAAATGGAATCATATTTTTGATTAATATTTTCCTTTTTTCTTTCTTTGAATGATTTTAAATTATGATAATGCATCTAAAACTATCTGGATTGCTATTCATAATTAAAAGATGTCACATTTTATTTCTTTGAGTTTCTCACTTATATCTTCAACATTTGAACCCTTTCAGCGACATCTGGCGGAAACCAAAAGAACTGCTGCCAACGACCATTCCTCTGCGTAACGACCTTTCTTTTCATCCCCGTAGCAGTTCTTTGTTTAAGCCACTGCCGCCAGAAGAACCAAAGCAGCAGAGTTTCTTCTCCATTGTTTACACTATAATAATCTAGCCTCCAGTGCCCATCTCTCCCCCTGCTAAACGCATGATTAAAGCTGCGTTTCATTCTCCTCTATAATGTCGATAAAAGCTTAACTGTCATTATAGAGGCGAAAACTGTAAGGCTCCTGCGGCTATTACGGCGTGGAGATTGTTTTTCTTTTGAGGGAGTATACTCTCTCATTATGTAAATTAAGAGCATCCAACGCATAATTTTGGTCTCAACTCGATGGCGGTGGGCATTTATTTATTTATTTTTTCCCCTCGCTTTTCTTTTGTTTTCTTTTCGATCCGCGATGGCGGATTAACGGTAACCGCGTGTTGATGAAAATGGCGTGTCCCGCGTTCGCGCGTTCTGGCTGTATAATGAAATTGCTAGGGGTAATAGCAGTGGTATTATCTGTCAACCGTTCGGACAGTTTATTGTCAGTCTCCTATTACCACTGGGCGGTGCATAATAAAGTTTATCTGTTCCATTAACTAGACGCAGGATAGAATTATCTGACGCGCATTACCCACCGCACTAATTAAGACTAGGGACGTCATCAAAAATTTATAAGTTTTGACAAAAATAAGGTTTAATTTAAGAAGGAAGATTTCGTGTAATATGTTGTTTTGTGTTTTAACTATCTCATGGGATTTCGCTCATTGTTCTTTTGAAATCAAATGGAAGGAGAAATGGCGCCTGTAAAAAGGCAAAGCAAGAGTCCCTGAAGAATAATAACTGCGATTATTTTCTTCTTTATTTTACTAGATGTAATTTTAAAGTCAAGAATTTGGATTGTATTGATATTGTTTCGAAATAAAAAAATATGCCCATTTAATTTTAGAACGACCAAACTTAAATATAATTTATTTAGCTGCACAGAAATTATTCCTAACTAATTTTATTTATTCTTTAAGGCGCAAGAAACTGGTAAATCGAACATGAATCAAACCATCAATTTAGGGAGGAAAGAAGTACTAAAAATATCAAAATTTTACTGATACCTTTTCTTAACAAAATATTTTTATATAAGTATATAATACATTTATTGAATACCATCTAGTAACCGATGCGTTGCTGCCACAGAAGAAATAAGTTTGGAAATATCGTTTGAATTTAAAATAGCTATCTTATTTAATTAGAAATAGTAGAAAGAATGCTATTTATTTTCTTGTCGACAATAAATATATTCATTAAAATTGTTTGATATATAAAGAAAAAGTACAAATAATATTTATTCTATTTTTTAAATAACTTTATTCAAGTGCTTTAGGGCACAATATATATTTTTTTCGTTTTCAGCAAAAGCAAATAAATTTCTTGACTGTCTGACAAGTGAGCATCCAGAATACAACTCACCATGTGAAAAGCATAGATTTTCTAGATTCAATGCACACACAAGAAGTGCTTGACCTTGCCTCTTGTTGAGAATACAAATTGAATGGGAAACTGCAGATGTTTGAAATCAAAAGGTATGCCAATGGGGATAATGAGAATGCGTGGAATGAGCACATTTTCTCTAATCGATTATCCGTTAAGAATGGTTTTGCCTCACTACTTGCCGCAAATTGGTCGTTTTATTCTGAGGCATGAGATAGGGTACCATATACACGATTTTCTTTCGATTCTTGCCTATTATTAATCAATATGAATAAGATAACTGTACTTACTGAGCAGGAGCAAGCAATAAGTTGACCAAGTTTAATCGAAATCGGGTGATCGGTATGGCATTGCATACGATACAAACAAACAAAAATTCATTTTTATGTATTAGATTTTGATATTTTATCGGCATATTTATTTCTTCACAGTGAAGTTAACTGGACTTGTGAATTGTATCAACGAAGGAAAAAAGCCATCACAAAAATGGTACAGGAAAAAAAAGATATATTTCGAAATTCAACTATTAATCATTCTCTCTTTAAAACAATCATATCTTACATTCAATCTCGTCAATGGAGCAATGAATCTTTGTTTAAATGTTTATTTCATACAATTGTGTTTTGTTTATTTTTGCAAATGCTTATTTCATAATTCGTTACAATAGTGGAAAATTTGTCTAATCTTTATAAGAACACAAGCTGATTGATAAAATATTTACGAGAATTACAGCACAATGGCTTTTTCCAATATACAGGGTTATCCACTGTAGTCCATCCCAACAGCTAATTTCTGAATCTTTTGATAGGTATTTTCTACTAATGTGAAAAAATGTTTTAAATGACGTAAATAGTTATAATTAATTTAGTCTGAGATTGGCAAAAATAATCTAATCAAATTTTTATTTCAACCTGTTTCTATCATATCTTTCTGCAGATATACTATAACTCCTCATCTCTATCAACATGCAATTAAGAACATTCTGCGAATCTTCCTAGAACACTATAAGTCATTTTCAGCTATTTTGTTTAGGAATTTTGTTGCTTCCTAATGATTGTTATAAAATAATAAATAATTTTCTGCAGAGTGTGATTGATTACTAACTACTATTATAAATAATAATGCGATATTTTAGCTCTTGTTTTACAAAATTTATTGATTACTAACTATTATTATAAGCTTTAATGCAATTTTCAACTGTTTTTCTACGGAGTATTGTTGAATTTTGGTTACAATTATAAAGTACAATTATTTTAACTGTATTACTCAGATGTTATATCAATAATCGTACTATTTATGCTAAATGAATATTTATTAGTTTATTCTTCAAAAATTTTAATGTCCATTACGATTCTTCATCATAAGAATTATCAAAGAATATAAATGTAATTTTAGACCTTCTTACTTATATTTACAACAAAATAAATATAAAACTCTGTTATTTTCTTGCCAACTTTATTAAAAAAAATTCTAGTCCTTAACTATACAAGTAATTTTTTAATAATAATTAATATTTTTTTCCTTTTTTATATTAAATCAGTAATTACAAGCGATAATTGGTTTATCTTTTCACGTATTATCTAAAATTGCATAAGAATGACATTTCATTTTAAAAAGTGTTATATGAGATTTCAGAATAATGATGTTTTACTAAAAAAGCGTTATCTGAAATTCTAGAATAATAATATGTTATCTAAAAAAGTGCTATCTAAATTTCTGGAATAATGATTTATTATATAAATGTCTAATATTTTTTATAAAGATATCTGAAATTTTAGAATAATGATGAATGTGGATAATGAGATATTTTTCAGTTTTTAAAATAAACACTGTAATCAGATAACAATTATTTTTCGTAATCGGTATTATTTTTTATTTAAAAGAAGACAAAGGAATGATAATAGCTTCTTCAATCTAATCAGAAACTTATAATCTGGAAGTAATTATCAGAATTAATCAGAAAACAATCAGTATAGTGAAAAACAATTTCTTTACATGCGTAAACAAAATGTAATTTTTTCGTGGTGCTTTTCTTTATGAATTTCTTTTCACCAAGTCTTACACCAAATTTCATAAACGAGCTGAAACCTCAAAGAATAAATGCATTAATCAAAAATATAATCCCTTTATTTCGTGTAATTATAATTGCGATTGCGTTTACTAGCCTTCGGGTCATGGAAAACGCTTTATAAATCCAAGAGCCGTCAAGAAATAATCACCCTTCCCTTATTTTCCATTTTAATTTAATCTTCCGCTTGATTCCTAGGGCCATGGGCGGGATGAAACATAAAATTCTTGCAACGATTTCACGTGCTATTTATGCAACGCCACCCCAGAGGGAGATTTCAGACGTTAAATTAAAATTAGAAATGATTGCTTACCCCTCGGTGCACACAAGCTTTATTGGAGGAGGGCTTTAAAACATCCAAAATGATGACAAGGTCGAAATCATAAAGCGATGATTAAGGCGAACTCGACTTGCTGGATGCATTACACCCCACGGTTTGCATGGCTTCAAGTAGCTGAGTAAGGTGTATATGAAATGGCTTGCAAGTTAATTAAAATGGGTTGTTAGGTGATACATTTGGTAATTGCTCTTTTAATTCTGCAGCGGTTAAGTCACACTGAAGTCGCAGTCGTAGACAGACATGTTATTCAATAAATTCCACCAACCGCTGGACCGTAGAGATTACAAGTCATTATTCAAGATGACAATTTATGTTTGGCAACATTTTGGCTGAGTATTTGATATCGCCAGGGAACGAAATCTTTATGCAATATTTCTTCGAGGTGCTGTGTGGGATTTTATTTACTTGGCATTATTATTTTTGTGTCGAAATCGCAGAAAATTCTTGAACAGAAATAAAGAAAACTATGTTCAACAAACAAAACCTCATTATTTTTTGAAATTTCAATAAATTTGAATTTTGTAGTCTGAATAATGCATTTTTTTGTGATAAGTTGCATATGGATCAGTTTTATTAGAATATTTACAATTGATTATATTTTTTTTCCTATTCAAAATTAGTAATGCTGTTTACTCTTGATTCAGTATATTAAATATTATTTAACTTCTCTACTAAGTTGTAATTTTCATAATTATTTGTACTGAATGAGTTTTCTTATTGTTATCTATACTATCTCTCATCATTATGTAATGCTCTGCCAGTTTCTCCTACAATAAAATGTAAAATAGAATTAAAAAACAAAATTTATTGGCATATAACATACATTGTTATCAATTGAGACCTATTTCGTGTAAGCGTAGTTTGATTTCTTTGATGCATAGTTTTCAATTCTCGGTTTAACAGAAATTTTCAAATTAATATTTTGGGTTAAATTTATTTAATTTTGAATTGTTTCTGTTCTTTGCGGAAATTCGCAGTTTTTATAAAATTCTTCCCAAAATTTCGGTATACGTAAAATTATAATGAATGGAGCACAGCAGTCATTCTTATTATGAATTATCGAATGGTAAAAATTCGCATGTAAACAATAACCATATGAAAATTTCATGTTTCTTTGTCAAGTGTTTTTAAATCTGTAATTCAGCACTTCGTTGATTGAGGAAGCTATACGATATTAATATAAAATCTCTGAATTAGGGTTTTTCAGAAATGTTATTCACTCGGAAACAAACGATGCAAAAAAGTTAAGACATCAGTGTCAAAATTTAATTAAGAGCGAAAATAGTCTTGGCCCTAATTGCTATGATATATCTGTAGAAAATAATATAGAAAATGATTACTATCTATTGATAGCATAAAAATAAGGATTATTTATAGATAATACAGAAAATTATTATAACCTATAGATAATACAGAAAATGATTATAACCTATAGATAATATTAGAAAATGATGTTTAACGATGGATAATATATAAGTGATGATCATGTCTTCCAAAATTTCGCATAAATGGTTTTTGAATTATCTTAAAACTTAAAAAAATTATTTTCATAATGATGTAAATTTAATTTCTGTTCAAAGTTTTTATCCTTTTTACTACATTTTAAAAATGTAATGAACAATTTGTGACATTTTTTAATATTATAATGAAATTTTAATTCATCCCCCAAAATATTTAATCGCGTGATTTTAAAATTAAATTTAGAAACTGCTTAATTTTGATATTAATTTGGAATTAGAACTTTCCCTTCTGTTTTCTGTCACGTAATATGTATACTTTTTAATTTTCACGCTTTATAATTTGCGTTGATTTTTTGTCTTATCAAATAACAAATTGAAATTTTTAAAAACTATGCATTTCTATTTAATATAAAACAAATTAAAATATTAAAATCTGGGCAATCAGATTGGTCGCCAAAGAAGGTTCGATTGTTATAAGACGAGATCAATAACAATAATGGAGCACATCTTATGAATGAAAGTTCCTTCACCAGGAGGCATCCTGAGTTACTGAATGAGAAGTTGTTGGATAAGTAAGCACATTTTGATTTCTCAGAGTAGAGATTTTCCATTATAACTCAGTGATAAATGAAAGCTCATTAATATTCCTTTTGAATGTGTTCCATCATAAAGATCGTTATTTGTCTATTCACATACGCTACCCTTTTTTTCATTTGAAATATATCATTTTTTTCATAAAAAAATAAATAATTGCGAAAACAAGAAACGCATTAAATATTATAAATATATTAAAAAGTATTAAAATCTGTATATTCACTATCAAGATAATATAATTGAAACTATATAAAGGAAAAATTAATTCTTTGTGCCATATCTACTCTCAAGGCAATAACGTAAGTTGTTTTAGACATTTGCTTAATCATCCAGTTTGATTGTTACACTTAAAAAGCATGTTCTACACAAAAAATGTTTCTCTGAACGAACTTGTCATTGTAAAAGCAAGTATATGTTTGATATCATTTGGATACCTAGAATAAATCTATTTTTTAAATTTTTTAGACAGAAAAATGAATTTTAATGAGTATATATTTCATATATATATTTCAACATGTATATTTCTTATTTCATAAAATTCAGATGGAATAATCAAACATTTTTTGAAAAATGATTACAAAATATTTTCTGTATTTGAATCTAATTTTCTTGAGATGAACTCAATGAAATATTTGTGAATTAATTAATAGAACTATGTGTAATTAATCCAATTCTTATAACCCTGAAGTAGATTTCATTCGGTATAATTCTATTTTTTAAACTTGAAAAATTCGTATTCATGTTAGAAAACATTATTTATTTGTAGGCCATTAAATTGATCATAATGAAAAAAGAAACAGCAGTTAAATTGCTGAGATTAAAAGATTAAAAAATTAACCTTATAATCTAATTCATAATACCGTTGTTTTCTTTTTTAAATAAATTCATTTTATTAAACAGTACTTATCAATATATTTCATTAATCTTTAGCATATAGAAAAAATTACTTTTGTGGAAAAGTTACTTTTTATTTGCGTGTTTAATAAAAAAAAATTATTAAACCCACGAATATTAAGACTCAAATCTAAAATTAATGTTTAAAAATTATCAGTAGTAAAACGAAACATTATGGTTAATTAATGGTTACGAAAATAAATCTTTTTTTTTGTGTTTAAGACCATCAGTTATGATTTAGAGAGAGAGAGAGAAAGAAATAAAACTCCTGAATCAAAGAAGACATTTTATCCTTTTAAAAAGTACCCTTAAATATATATCTGTATATTTTTAAATTTTCCTAAAGTATGACTGTATTTGGCCACCTTCATTTCTTTTTTTTAATAAATATAAGGATAAAAAAGGAAAGAATACTCTGTTGAGAAAAGAGATAACATAAAAAAAGAAAGCAGATTTTCGTACTTGATTTAAGGATTCATATCTTTAAAGTAATTATTTTCTGAAATTTCTTTCAAACAAAGCAAACAATATTACGAAAGGAAATCTAAATATAATGCTCAAAAAAATATTATTTTTTTACAGATTATATTTAACTAATAAAATGTTATTTCGATTAAATATTCGGTCAGTATATAAAATTATCTCAGTATATCCTGGGAGTATAGAAAATTATTTCAATATATTCTGGCAGTATAGAGAATTATTTCAGTATATCCTTGCAGTATAGAAAATTATCTCAGTACATTCGGGAAGTATAGAAAATTATTTCAGCATATTCTTGCAGTATAGAAAATTATATCAGTGTAATTTTGCATTATAGAAAGTTATCTCCATATATCAGGGCATTCTATACAATTATCGTAGTATATCCGGGAAATATATAAAATTATCACATCTCAATATATCAGGAGAGTATAGAAAATTATCAC
>JAPMOQ010059770.1:3595975-3680441 GCA_026543055.1 Argiope trifasciata
TTATGAAGTTGTATGCAAACATTTACAATTCAAAACTATTCGTCCTTACTGACCAGTCACTGTTGTCTGCAGGTAACCATTAAATATAAAAAGTGAGTTGATACAGAAAAAGAAATATATATATTAGTTTGCGCGAGGAAATTAAATTAATAATAATTTTGCAAATCTTAAATAAAATTAAGTTGAAAATTAATATAACAAAATTTATTAAAAGATTATTTACTAAAGTAGAAGAAGCTATGTACTATACTTGAATTAAAAAACACCGACAATCATTTATGTTCAATTAATTAATACTAAAACGTGAGCCACGCAGTGCGTCATATTTTTTAAAGATATGCTTTCTCCGGCAATCTATCACTTGCTCTCAAAAAGCAGCGTAAGTTTTCAATATTCTCGAAGAGCTCTAAAGAAAAGAACTGACATAGAACGCACCAAACGTCTCCAGAATTAATTTTGATGATTTATGGTTTGCATTTGAGCTGGAAAAAAAAGATAATTTTTTAAGGATTTTGCTTAGCAGTTTTGAATGCACGAACGATGAAATGTAGATGAAAATCTTCCTCGAAAAAAAAAAAGAAGAAATTATTTATTTTATTTCTACGTAGGACGTTCTATTAATTTTTTATAAATAGACTCATTTCTTCATTGAAGCTAAAAATAATCACTATCATTATTTTCAAAAAATAAATTTGTGGTATTTTGAAAGCTTGTAATTAATTTAGGAATCTTGAATGTGAATTAATGTTTCATGATGGATTTCATCTGCCAAAATTTAAATGAGATACTTTTATTAAAACAGCATCAATTTATGAGACTTATTATTAATCTAAGCAATAAGTAATTTAACATAAAAATAATGATTCTTTTAAAAGAAATTTATTGTTTCCTTCATCTACATTATAATTAAGTAATTATACGCTTTTTTATATTATCAAAGCTTCTTTAATACTATTGATATTTAAACAGCGCCTTGTATCAGAAATATCTAAATAACTTCCTTTACCACTAGATAAAAAAATACAATAACTAATTAACGCAGTTGTAAACCAGTATATAGATATGTGCATTAAGTTTTAAAAACATCAAAACTTTTTAAACACATTTTTAGTGCATCACATTTATGCTTTATTCCTTGAATTTTTTTCTTGTATTAAAAATATCCAGGCAAATTCATTTATCATTGGAAGAAAAAAGAAACAAGTCATTAAGGTATTACATTTGCAAATTAATGTATAAGAATGTGAGTCGTATTTTAAATATCGAAACTTTTTAAACACATTTTTAATGCATCAGATTTATAATTTATTCAGTGAAATTTTTTCTTCTTTTCACATGTTATCAAAAAGTAATAATTAAAAGCAAATATGAATTAAAATGGAAATTTTTTTTTATCTTGTGAGGTGAAATCCATTAAAACTTTTATGCACATCGTTGGTAAAATTAGTCTATAAATAATTAGTTCATCTTAAATTTCCTATTTATTTTTGAAATTTTTTTTGGATGTAATGTTTTATAAAACATATTTTTAAGGAAGGTAATGGATTTATACATCTTTCAAATTAATTTAATGAATTATTTTTATTTGATAATTATGTGTAGTATTTGTTTGATAAATTTATAGTTTTATTTTAACCCTACATCACCTTCTTTGAAGAGTTATCTCGGCACTTTGAAATTGAAAAAATAAGACAAAAAAAATGTATGCAATTTTTTTTAGAAATTTAATTATTAATGATTTTTTATTAAATCTTACTAAAAGGTTTTCATTTGAAAGCAATTCAAAAGAAAATCTTTATAATTATTTAAAATATTAAACAGGGAGTAACTTCGGATTTTAAAAATGTGTTTTTCAGTGGGACAGACAAATGATATTTTGAGAAACATAACTTGCGAAAAGAAATTTTTAATAAAAAAAGCCACAAAGCAAAATATGTAAAAGTCAATCTTTAAAATTTCTAGTACCAAAAAAAAAGTAAAATATCTGCGCCAATATCATTTGAAAGAAGGGATTCTAAAGAACTTAGAGATTCTTTTATGTGATTGATCATGGAATAAAGCGGTCAATAGAAAAATGTAACAAGATTGATAATTGTAGAAATTGAAATCATTGTCCTCGATTTGTTAAGCTTACATTTATGTCTTCTTATTATTTATTTTAAAGATTGTATACAGATCAGTTTTGCAATTCTTATGCAGAATGTTCAGATATTTAAAAGCGCCTTTGTTGAAAAGTCATTACAAACTTGAGGAGAAGATATTTGGCAGGGCTGAGTTAAAAACATGGTTGATCTTCTTGTGCTGTTGAGTTATTATTATTATTTAGAAATTAAGACTGATAACTTTTGCATTTTGGACCTGAAAGTGATTGATTAGGTTTGGTTTTATCTAACAAGGAATATATTTGGTCATTCTGAGCCAAACATTTGTTATATGGCTTTAGAGTTAAAAAATTAAATCATTCTTAAAAAAAATGTAGTTAAAATGAGATCCTTTAATTGATAATTATTGATTGATTTTGATAGTTAATATCCTTTAAAAAGGCAAAAATATTTGAATGAGGGTTGCCTCTTAAAATGTTATTTAGGTTAAAAACATTCGCGCCGAAATGAGTTTCTGGTTGTGCACTAAACTTTTGGCATTCTTGCGAAAAATGCTAAACCGTTAAAACAAAATTGCATTAATATTAACGTGATGCATGATCAGAGTGCAAAAGATGCTTTTAGATTACAACGATGTGGCCTGTTCAAAATCACGTGATGTTGTCGGCTTTCTTTCTGGCTAGAATTTTACTTTTGGAACCTTTGACAGATGGCTATATTCGAAATAGTTTATTCATACAGAACTTTTTCCTTAAATGTAGCCAACATTTATTTTGAATTTTTTTTATTGTTCCTAATGCATCTGGTAATTGAAAAAAAAACTTTCATTAGGACTGAGATTTATGCTTCTTTTGTCATCGTTTACATTTCAACAAAATTCCAACATGCTCTGAAATATATAATATAACAGAATTTAATTGCAAAATTATTTTCGGGGGAATATACAGGGTGGGCCAGAGAAACTTACTTATTTGAAAAAATGTCCGAGTGGTGTGTTGGGTAGGTAGCGGGGTAATATGAAGTGATACTAAAGGGGAAAATCCCCATTCTTGTTTATCTTTCTAGTCAATAGTCATCATGCTCTTGTTTAGAGAACAGCGGGCCTTCACTGTAGAGAGCTCCTTTTATAACGGTCGCTCTGCGCTTGCTTTGAAATTCCTCCTCACAGACCCGTTCCTGGCCGTAATTCAATTCTGTCGTGGTTAATTCATTTTGGGAGTGTCGACGAATCCAGAAATGAACATCAACGAACCACTAGAACTCCGGAAAATGTCGAAAGAGTGAAGCAATCCTTTCTGCGTTCGACTCTCAAACACACAGCTGCTCTGGGAATTTCTGACCCCAGTCTTCGACGAATTCTCCATCAAGACCTTCATTTTCATCCATATAAATTGTCTGTTGTGCAAGAATTACCTGAACGCGATTTTGTTGCCAGTCAAAATACACGTGAAATGCTGCTTGACAACCTGCTTGAAAACGTGGTCGTGACAAGGCTCACTTTGAAATCCCTGGTTTATATTGATTGACCACGGAAAATAGCTCACCTCAAGAACAACATTCACGACGCCATTGCCAACATACCGATTGATATGTTGCAAAGAGTGCACACTTAATCAGGGTATGTGCAATGGAGGTCACCATTTCAGTGATGTCCTTTTCTAAACCGTATGAAAAAAATTGGTATATAGTATTCTCAAATAAAAAAGAATTAAAACAATAACTGAAGTGCTTTCATTTTTATCGACCTTTCAAATAAGTAAGTTTCTCTTGCGTGCCGTGTATATGTGTAAGCTATTTAGAGCTAAGGGATGACTTTCTGGTCATAATTCTTAAGAGATGCAATGCTACTTCCAGAGTTTGTATAGTTTATAAATTTAGAAGAGGTTCACGTAAAAATTTAAAAAGGCTTATTTATATTGCATGAGTTTGGATGGAAAGACAGAACTGAAAAGGTTGAAGTCTTTCCGATATTGTTATATTTCAGAAAACTTCTGCTGAGTCGACATGATTACCACATTTTGATCCAACTGTAGAAACAGGTAGAAAAGAACGATACTGTGGTTTGCGATCATAATTTGTTTTCTAAAACGGGGTCTAGAAAGTGAAAACTGCTGAGAATTCATCAAGGGTGTCACGGCCTTCAATAAAAAAATATGTGTCGAAAATTGAGCAAATTAGAGATACGTAGCATTGTATTCTACTTTTCGCAATAATATTCAATTTTTTATGTTAATAAATTAGCAATTATAAACCGTGTTTAAATTTTATACTGGTACATTTTAAGTCGGTTCGATTTAAAATGACTAAAAATTATATTTCAATTTTTTTCGGGAAAATTTATATAAAATGTAATTTTTGCAAATATTTGTAATTATAAGAAAGTAAATAAAATGCTGAATTCAAATATCTAAATAATCTTTTGTGTCGCATTATACTTTAAATGTTGCTTATGTATTGAAATTTATTTTTAAAGCAAATTAAAATTGTTTTGCCTGATTCAGAAGTGTTTAACAGCGTTGCAATTTTGTTCAATAGTTTTCCCATTTTTTAGCTGACAACAAAACAAAATTCTTTAAAACTTTGACAGTAAAATTAATTATTTGAAGTTTGATTAAAATTTAAAGACCGATTTTAATTAACAAAAGCACTTGTCATTTTATGAAATTATTTGATCCACAAATAGTGATGTTTGAACTAAATTTGCCATAATATTTACAGTACAATTTTATGAATTGTGAGAAATCATTTTATATCGCAAAGTAATAAAAATACATTTTTTTAAAAATACTCATGAAATTAATTAACTAATGTAAATAATGCTGTTCAAGACCAAAACACTGTTTTTTTCAAGCAACAAGTTTTAAACTTCGCACCAGCTAAACAAAATCCAAAACGCCTCACCATAAATGCAGAAACATGTTCTGCCAGCTATTTCTACGTAATCTTGCATAAGCCCAAGATATGTGCCGCCATCTTAACTCCGGACCATCCAACGAAATATGAAAGCAACTTAAAATAAAATCCCCGAAAGATATGCAGCTAAAGAGACTCAGCCAACTTCATGAATAAGCGATTCAATCAAATTTCACGGACAATTAGCATACACTACGTTCTAAAACTTTCCAAAAAGCACAGAATAAAAACAATAATTGACTTTGCCGTTGAGTGACTCACATTTAATGGCGAAACTCCTGATTTAAATAATATCATATTTCGCGTTTCAAATGCTGGAGCGTCGCCTTCTTCAAAATCTGGTGAGTTACAGTTACAGTGAAACGATTCTCTAGTGTTGACATAGTCTGAAATATGTTCTCTTTCAGAAATAAGTGCTTCTTATTTCTTCTCTAGTTTTAATTCTTGTGAAAAGATGTTAGTTTATATTTGAATGAGATAGTTGGAGATTTTATTTTACTGTCTCAGAAATTTTTGGCTCAGAAAATTTAAATCAATGTTTAGAATGGAATTTTATAAAAGAAATCCCTAAGGCTGGTGCTTATAGATATTTTCAAGAAATTATACTTCGTTTGCTAGAAATGTTTCTGTTTGAAATCTAGATGTGTGTGCGAAATAAAAATTTTAGCAAATTGGTGTTAATAATAATGTATGCTTTCTAATAAAGAATTAAATTAGATTAGCTTTAAAATCAAATGGAATCTGTGGAATAAAAAGTAAGTCAAATTTAAAATCATTAAACTCAAACAGCAATATCACATTTAAGGCTTGAAAAAATTATTATACTTTGTAGGTTTTAATAGTTATTTTGCCGTAGGAAAGACTAACTACACTTATAATTATAAATATATAAAGTGCCTACATTTTACAATGATCCAATCTAAAATGCATTTCTAAAATTTAAATTCCTGTTGTAAGTAGTAAATTTTACAATTTTTTGAAGAAGTGAATGTCGACATTTTTGCATTATTTCTTGTATATATAATCTTTCCTTTAGAAATATATGCAATTATTTTTGAAAAAAAAAAATCAACGGCCTTAATTCGAACTTTTCATAGCAACGATTTTAGATGAATTCCTTCCATTCCAAAAATTTCTATTTAATTGTAGCAACATAACAAGCACTCATATATTTAATTAGTGGAAAGTGTATATATATAAACTCTCTTGCTTAAACAATGAAACATATTGCTGCAAAATACACTTTTAAATATTATGAGCAGTTTATCAAAATTAAAACAATAACTGCATAGAAATAAAATGAAAAAAAAAAGAACGATGTAATTTTCTTTGTAATTTTGAAGTTGTGTAAAAAAGATTTTTGTAATGATAATTCGAAGATATTTAGGAAATGGGCTGAAATTTCGATTACTTTTATTTATGGATTATGTAATCAAAAATTTCAAGAACAATTTTTTAATGAAAACTTTAAATCTCTGAAGTTATAAGTTACCGAATTTTATAGCTCTATGTTCAACAATTTGCCTAATAAAGCGTTTTGCACAATTTTCAACTTTGAATGCGTGTCACATAAATTAGAGGTATTATTCCGAGCTATAAATATTATCTTATTAATAATTCACTAGTCATAATTACATGTGAATTTATAGAGCTAAATCTATTACAGGAAAGTGCCAAAAACCATTGCCCGCAAAGGATGGAAGTTCCATCTTAAAAATGTCGTTCTCGTTTTTAATTTTTTTTAACCTCGAATATTTTTATAATAGTTTTAAAGCGTGACTTTAATACAGAGAGACTAGTTGGAAAAGCAGCTATATTCTTTTGCTTCATTTGCTATATTCGTTTTATTAAATTAACTTTAATGGCTTAGAGCTTTATTTAGATTGGCCTGTTCGCATTTCATGTTCAATGTTGTGAGGTGACAAAATGTTAACAGGTTGTTTTGGCCAAAATAGATCAAGAGTTGCTGCTTTACAGCGGTACATTGATATAACTAAACTAAACCAAACAAAAAAATTTTTGGGAAATGCCAAAAGCAATAACATGGTGAAATCCACGAAGGCACTCGAAAGCCTTAGAAATTTATAAATTCCAATTTTGAATACCAAATTACTATCCGTTGATAAAAAGAGCTTGCACAATTATATAATAACTAAATCAAGCACTAATCGGGGCAAATACAGATCAATTGAATAATTTTTTTAAAGTATGTTTTCCATTATGAAAACAAAAACGATTATATGCGTAACAATTGATAAGTAATATGCGTTTACTTGTTGTTTTTACTTACACACTTTACAAGCCCGCTGGCAGATAGCATTTATTTATAACAAATAAATGTCATCTGTCACTTTTGTTTATAAAAAAATAATGAATATATCTTTAACATTAAAATTATTCATTATTTACAACAGTACTTTCGTGATAAAGTACTAAAGTAAAATATCGCAAACAAAAATAATAAAAGATGACAGCATTTGATAAGTGTATTTGAAATGTAGGGTGTGTTTGTTTACTCGCTTGTTTATATATAACTAGTTATTTACTACTAACAATAATGAATAGTTACATGAATATAAGGGTTGCGTTTTAAAGCAATAAAAATATTATTCCGTGATCCATAATTGTGTTCAAGTGGCTAATGATTTAAAATTTCATATTATTGAGGGTTTTATTAATGATTTTGCTTCCCAGTTCCTGAAACACATCCAGAAATTCCATTGCCACTACACTGAAACAGTGTTTGCTCATTGATCAGTCACATATATATTTTTTAAATTTTATTTTGTTTTATTGCTCTTTTATTTTTTCATTTTTTTATAAATTCTTGTCTTTGTAATTTTTATTTCCAGAAAATGAGTTTATATTGGAGAGAATGAAAACAAGTTTTATATTGCTAAAAACATACTTTTATCTTTTCTGAAAGGAATGTAACAAATGAAATACGAGTCGTTAACTTTTTTACATTTGAATATAATACACTCCCAATAATCCGGCCTAATGGGGCGGAAGGACTTTCTGGATAGGCCTGAGTCTTAAATTTATTTCTTTGTCCACTAATGGCAGAAGGCAAACTTTTATAACAAAACTCACTTTCATAATATTTACTTCTTATTTAGTACTAAGTCCTCCCTTTATCTCAAAGTCAACAAACTTCGACCTGAGGAAACATAGAAGCAGTTGCCGATAAGGTGTCGAGTTAGAATATAAGTCTACGGCACTTTTCAAGAATTTATTAAATAAAAAGTAAGTAAAATAATATAAATTGTTCACATGTTAAAGTAAAATTTTTAAATCCTGATTTCAAAGCAGAGAATTTAAACAAAACATAAACCTAAATCGTAGGCTTCATTCTTAAGAAAATTGGCTCAAATGGAATTTTTTTCACAGATAAATGGTTACACAGATATGAAAAGCTAATAATGTAACGTATTCTATATTTAAGAATTTCAAATGACATTTATTTGTTAAATATATACTTAGTTATATATAATATATATGCTTAGTTAAAGCATAATGCTAACATATATGCTTTGTTAAAGGCAAAATAAGTTGAATATACATTATGATTTTAGTATTCAAACCTTGACATCGATTTTTTTTTTTAAATTTCACCTTAATTGTTACATTACTTAATTATATACAATTTACAAAATATATTTAATAATATTCTGATAGTAAAATAGTTTTCTTGGTACAAAATAAATCTTTAAATCTTTTTTTTTCTTTTTTATCTCAAAAACTCCGGGCCGTGGTGGCCTGGTGGTTAGGTCTCGGCTTCGGAACCGGAGGGTTTCAGGTTCGAAACTCGATTCCACCGAAGAACCGTCGTGTGAAAGGGACTCTTGCACGTTAAATATGTCAGGCCAAATGTCCTCCCGCTGGTGTGGTGTGGTGTGGAGAGGGGGTGCCAGTTCTGGTGTCGTCCTCGTCATCTGATCTTGGTTCAAAATTACGAGGTCCGTCCCAAAATAGCCCTCGTGTTGCTTTAAACGGGACGTTAATATAACTAAACTAATCTCAAAAACTCCATTATCTAGAAAAAAAGAGGAACTTAATAATTTAATCGGGAAATTTAACATGGAGGCATGTCTGTGTTCAAAGAATTAAATATGTAAAGTAGAAAAATTTGTTTACCCTGAACAACAGAACTTAGTACAACACAGTCTGAGAATAAAAAGTTATTACATGTTATTAACTGGAATCCTAATCCTTAATAAGGATTTAATAATAATTTTGTACAAGATCTAATTTATGAAGTGCTAATGCTTATTTTTTATATCCTAATCAATAATTTTACATAGAATTACATGGATACAAAACTGGTTGGTATCTGCTTCATAAATATACTATAAGGCAAGTTACAATTTGAAGTTTATAAAAGAAATGTAGAATTCATTTTTATTTAAATTTTCAGTAATTCCTTAACTTTAATGAACTGAATATTTAAATAATTCATATAAATCGGAAAATAATTGTTCTTTGGGATATATAAAGGATTAGAAAGTAAGATGTAGCGAATTCTAGATAATGATTAAATTGATAAAATTAAAGTAAAAACTTTGAATGGCTGTCTCATTTCAGCTTGATTCATAAAATAAATATAAATAAGAATGCCTTTTACAACATTCATATTTCATTTGATTTGATTTTTTTTTACTTCCTACACCATACATAAATTTGTTATCTCCATTTCAATAAGATTTTCTACTTGTTCTTTGCTGAGAACTAACTTGTCACCTTTATGGAGCAACACTCCCCCACAAATAACTTCGTCCCTCTTCCTTCACACCCACACACCAAAGAAACATTCTTTCTAAAGATCGTACGGTATCTAAAAAAGAAACGTTCTCTTACAGTATATCCATACATTTATATAGATCCAAACTCTTTGCTCAAGGGACTTGCAGGGACGCTAACAAAGTGCCGCCCTGGGAAAAAGGCGCAGGTGTGCCAATTTTTTTTCCTGTACCCCCACCCCAACTCTTTGCTTCGTAAGTTAGGCAATGGAAGGAGGTACAATCCTTATGGTAAGTTTACCTACGGAGCGGGCGACTAGAGTGGAGTTTGCTGTACATTTCAGGTTTTAGGTTTCGGCTATTTATTGAAGGTTCTGCCAGGGCTCAAGCCACGGATAGAGGCGGAGTGTTTGTTTAATGGAGCAGAGCATTGACTTTGCCACGGCCTTTCAGAAGCGAATTGCAGAATTGTGTAGATCAAAGAATGGGAATGCATTATTTATCGTTCCTGCTCAATCAAACTGGACGTCTTCCAGGATTCGTTGAGATTTACTCACCTGCCTTTTTTTATAGGTTTTTTTCTTTTCAGATAAAAACCTTTTAAAACAATATAATATGCACTGTCAAATATTCCAATCCAATTATGAATTTGAATACACTCTTTAAAATTCATAAAATATGCCAAGATAAGATTTTTTAACGAATTTATTGCTGAATACATTAAATGATAACTTCTTTCTTTGGAAGAATATATCATTAAAATAATATAAAGTTAATTTAAATACTCAAATGAATATAAGAATGAGAAAACTCAATTTAAAAGCGATAATCGATTTTTGTCATGGGACAGAATGGTATTAATTTTGGAGTGGTTAGCAATATGTAATATTATTTGAATATAGTTATTAATAAAATAATATGAATTAGACGACCGGGATGGCCTGGTTGCTGAAGCGTTGTATTCACATTCTCCACTTCGTGTTGTTGTTCAAATTTTACCGGCCAGAGACTCTACGTATACATAGTGGCTAGTGCACGTATGAATATGTCGCATCCACAAAATCTTCCACGTAGTGACAATAACATTGCTGGTATTAGATCTGAGATAAACGCTTTCTGATTCAGGTCTAAATTACGATCTGTGTAAGAATGAATGAAATATATGAAGGCTTTGCAATTAAGAAGTTGAAGCAAAACAAACATTCGTTTTTCGAAAAATAATGCATTTTTCTTCAATAAATAAGGATTTAAAGAAGTAGCTTTTGAAACAATAAATTGAACGGCTGGTTGGAAGTTCTATTCGCATTCCTTGTATTGTGATTTCGAACTCCACCGGCAGAAGTGGTGGAAGTCACTGGTGGCTGGTGAATGTATAAATCTGGCTTAGCCACCAAGTTCTTCGAGTCGAGCATTTAAGCCATAATCACGACCTTATATGGCGCTACTGAAACAATAGATACTAAAAAATGGTTTAAAATCTAAGACTTCGTCAGCAGGCCTGACTATGACAAGTGCCATAAGCATAACAGCAACTGAATGTAAATAATTCAGTGGGCTAATATTACAATAATATTCAGAACTAAGCAAAATGTGGTACTGATATTCTTTCATATTTAATAATTAGGCCATAATTAGCATTTTCTTCGAAGTTGTAAATGGAACAAGTTCCATAGCCTATCCTGGCATGACTAGTTTGGTATGAAAAGAACTAAAAAAAGTATTCTTCTTGAATAAATAGAGCAGACGGAATCCATTCAAATGATCTCAGTCTATCGTCTTAAAAACCAAGAAAATTTTAAAATTTTGTATTATTTGTGAATATTTATAATAGCAATAAAAGTTATTACACACTATATATATTGTTAAAAGCAATCAAATATTCAAATTGCATATTTTAAAATTTACTTAATATCCTCATAATTGTGAAGTCATGTATTACATTCCTTCATTCAATCATTATCAATAAGTAATAGGATTATGTCCCCGTTTCTCTCATTATTTAGAGTAATAGAAAATGTATAATATATATCTGTCTATTTATATAATAATGCTTTTAAAAAATTGAAGTGGAATAATTTCAACTGTGTTGAAATCTTTTCCACCTCTATATATACTGTTTTGTAAAATCAGTTTGATTTAAAACTTCGATATTGTTTCAAATTATGTCTCAGAATTTTATACTTTATAATGCGTACAAAGAAAGATTCTAACTGACATTCGCTAATTACCTTGCAATATCAAAAAACACTTTATCACTATGCTCTATATCAAATATAGATCAGTTTAGCATACTGCGTAGGAGGTTTTGCTTATTATGCAAATCAGAATGAAAACTTCGACATATACATGCATCCATACATATTAAAACATTTTCTTCAGAACTGCGGGTCATTTTTACCAGCCACGTCGGGCTTATTTCCATTATTGCGCATGGTAAAAAAACACGAAGCGCTACATAAATAACAATCTTTTTTCCCTTTATCATTCCGGCTGCAGATTATACCCTGGCCACGCTTTTCATCAAAACCTGTGATGAAATGACTCCCATTGAGACAAGTAATAAAACAAAGACTTTTTCTCGGCCCACAGAAAGTCTTTTATATAAAATATCGTATAAACCGCATTAAGCCACTACGTGTGGTGAGAACTAACTTCTTATTTGGGCCTCTACCTGAGGGCGCTTGCTTTTCACACATGATAAAACTGGCATTATAACGCGAGTTTCGATTGTTCACCGCCAGAGGGTGTTTAATAAGTGCGGCTACAGAACAAAGCCCCGAGATGAGATGTCGCTTTGCTGATGGGATGTCGGGGTATTATGTTTTGGCCGTAGTTTTTGTGTTACAGCATTGCATTATTATTATTTCTTTTTTTTTATCCTTTTTTTTTGGTGGGTAGCTCATCTTTCGTACGGAATAAAACGTTGCTTCGGAACAGATAAGAAAAGCGAACGTTTCATATCCTTAAGCTACAAAAGGATGTTTGACTTAAATGAACCCGATGACGATGTTGACTCAGGAAAAGCGCCGGATTTTCCAGTTAGGTGGTTTTAACGAAGATGGGAGGTAATTGATTCATGGTTGTTTGATTATGCAGCTAAGTGTCAATAAAGCCGAAGATGATTATCTGTCTCTGTTAAATGCATTTCCACATTGCTTCAGGAGAGGTGTGGCAGTTAGCAATATTATATTCTAGATATTGACCTTATACAGGAAAGAGAAGATATAAAAAAATGCTCACTTTCATTTAAAACAATGTAAACTTCAATTCTAAATTAAAGTAAGTTAACATTTAAAAAATACTATCTACAATATTTACGAAAAAAACTTGAATTAATTTTTAACAAAAAATTATATCTACACAATGGGTAATTATATTTACCGAATTTCATCAGTCGTAAAATAATTTAACAAAGCAAACACAAGGAAAGTTTATAAATCAGATTATTATGCAAAAATAGGACATTTAAAAGAATTAATCCAATTGAATGTTAAAGATCTTTACAGTATCGAATCATAGTTTAGAACAAAAATTATTCTTAAAAAAACGGATAATACTTTTAGCAATAATAATGTGGCATATATATTCGGAAAATAATAAATTATTTACTCTCATACATCTTGTAATAGAGTGTCATATAAATATTTTATAATGCAAAAAATGGATTATAATGCTTCTACGTATTATTTATAATGCACCTGCGTATTGGACATACTCGGATTACCCGCAAGTACCTACTTTTCGGAGAAACGGCACCTATGTGTCTTACATGCGTCACCGAATTGACAGTTAATCATATTTTGATTGAATGACCAGCTTTGGACTCCCATCGCCATAAATTTTTTTCATTCATCAAATGTAACTCACCCAGAATTATTGGTAAGAAATAATCATCCAAACATCTTTGAATTTTCAATTGCTATACAATTTTTACTTATATTTAACTTAAACAATTTCCTTTTTGAAATTGTTTTTTAAACAAAGATGCTATTTTTTCTCTTCGTATGTTTTATTTTTTCACATTAATTTTTATATTATTGTCTTGTTATGAAAAATGCGAGTAATAATAATAATAAAATATATATTAACTTAAAAATGGATCAAAAATGAAAATCTATGAAAAAATAATAGAGCTATGCATTAATATATACTTCATGTTTTAAGATGAATGATAAAATGAGAGAAATAATGAAAAGGGTGTTAAGAATTTATTATGTTTTAAGAAGAGTTGCGCTAAAGTATTTGGTTCAAATTAGAATGTATATAGATGGTATCAAAATGATTTTTGTTCCTTTAGTTATGTTGAATATCAACGATTCTCATCTTGGGATAATAATTATTTACGGGACGCGAGATCACAAGTATCGCCGTAAGCATGGTCTCTTATTGTTAAGACTGCTTTTCGATATTACCACTTAATACATTAAGTGTTGGCATAGCACTTGTCTATAATATATTTGACTTCATCAGACATAAAATTCAAGGCAGGAGGTGTTTTGTCGAGTAATCATGGACAGTATTTGAAATCCCCATCATGCTAGGAAGTCATGCCAAGAACTTTTTAAATAATTATCAATTATAACTGTTTACTCTTCTAATAATCAAAGAATACAATAAATAAATTATGGAGGTCAATATTCCTAAGGATATGAAAACAAAATTCATAGTCTGACATAGGTTTTATCATTTCATTATATTTAATAATTATTATATTAAGTTTAATATAAAAATGGATTGATTTCAAGATTGACAAACTATATAAAATTATTGTAAAATTATGAAATTCACTTGTTGCATATTATTTACTTAACTTATCTTTTTAACATCGGCCAAATTTTTGTGGTTTTGTTAGAATTGTTTTTTCAATTTCAATGTGACTGGATACGAACTTTGAGTGCGATCTGTACAATGTTTCTCAAGATAAATGTCTGCACAAAAGTGACATTTTGCTTTTAAAAAAATTATTTTATTCACTTTAACGTTGTATTAAATTTCTAATTAATGCAAGATTTTGCTCATTTTTATGGTTCACATCAACGTTTTCTGCTAACTGAACGAAAACTGCAAAGCAGGGATTTAACTTTTTTGTACACTCCACTCTGGTTTCGCAGTGAGTCCATATTTTATGGAAAAATTGTAACTTAGATATTTAACGTTTCTATGTTTTAGTAAAAGGAATAACTCAAGTTAAAATGATTTAAGGAATATTTAAAGGGGATTCTTGATTTGAAACGTACATCCGTTGAAATAATATAATGTAACACTTTTTTATACAACATAAGTAAATAGGAATGAAATATGTTTCATAAATATCATGAAGTTAATTCACAGATAAGCACCAAAATAAAATTTAACCGTAAATTTATCAAAATTAATTTACAATTTTTTAGCAAATTATTTTTGTTGTATAATTCAGATGAATATATATTATAGCTAATATATAGTCAACACAAGTTAGCTTTCATACTTTAAGACAAAAAAATCTCTCTTTTACCGAAAAAAAATGATTCTCTGTTGTTAAAAGTGTTCTTCCCTGCCTGATTAACATTTGGATTCAACAATTATTATAAAAAATTTAATTATGTGTTAATTTTCATAAACGTAAGTTTTTCAAAAAAATTGTGTGATTGAAATTTTTATTAACGAGATTGATTGCCATCAATGATATATTGTCAGTAAATTTGAGCATTTGGATAGAAAAGACATTTTTTTGTGTATACAAATCTATATATTCCAAAAACAAAATTCTTCAAAATATTTAAAAAGTTACGGTTTTGAATATACTTTTTGGCTAAAAATAGCATGAAATAGAAACATATAATTTGTTAAGTGAAAAAAATGGTTTAAAAACACAGTATTTCTTATGAATGGAATAGTGTTTTAATTTCTCGTGTACTAAGAGGAAATACAATACTGGTATGAAAAAATGCGAATTCCATAATTTGATGAATATCCATGTTTCAGACGTCCTTGAGTTCCAGAAACATAATTTCAGAATTATGTCTGTTTGCGGATAAGGTAACTTTTAGCGGCACGGAGTTTTTTCTTTTAGTATATGTTTATTTACTACCAGATTTGTCGATTTTTTTCATGATGTTTTAAACGAAATATTATTAAAACATTCCATATGTTTAGCTGTCCGAAATACAGCCTCATATAGTCTGGATGTATATAATAATGTTAACATAATAATTATAGAACAGAAAGGATTAGATAAATAAAATCCGGTGCTCAGATTTAATATTTATTCTACAATTTGCTCCAAATTTGTATGATCTTTAGTCTATACATTGATGGGATTAGTTAAATGTCAAGAAGTTGATCATCTATTGGGTGTAATTTCACATGCATGTAAATGCGAAATAAAAAGAAAATTTGGTTTCACCTATTTTTTATTTTTCAATGTTTTGGGTTAGTTTTTGCTTGTAGCTTATTTTTTATAGATTATAGTTTACTAAAATTATGCCACTGATCATACGCCAATATGCTCTTACGTAACTAACAAATGGTAATAGGTTTTACATCAGCTAATGGCATGTACGAGTACAAGTTTTCCTTAATTCACATACAGGAAGCAAGTAACTATCATGTGCAGAGCTCTGGAAATAAATATCTGAGCTCTCATTGTCTGTCAATAAAAATTTGAGCGCTTTCTCAAAATTTATGATTTTATGCGAAATTGGAGGAATGAATAACTATATATTATATGTTAAAATTTCAGAAAAACTGCTTTCACTGCTTAACAAATAAATAACTTAATATAAATCATAAAATGCGATTCTGAAAATCAATTAATGTAAAAGGGTACATTTTGTTTAACAGCAAAGAAAAGTAGCTATAATATTATAATGATGTATCACTCGAGTAGAATCTATTATAAAACTAATTTTTAAAAAATTTTTATTTGGAAACTGAGGAAGGAAAATTAAGAAGAAATAAGCAGATTCAGGAAAATATAAAAGATCATTTCATAAGAATTTTTTATTCATCAAACATTCTTAATAGCCTGCAGAATAAAAAAAGAGATGCTTTGATGAAACAAATTGATTATTTGATCTTTCTTTAAGATCAAATAATAAAAATAGAAAAAAATACAAAAAATACACGAATAATTTTTATTAAAATTTAAAGTATATAATGCCTAAATCATTAGCTTTAAAATATGTGATACAGGTTAAAAGCGTGCTAGCAAAAAATCTATTGAGCATTTTTATCTATTCTTTTGTATGTTAAAAGGTTTTTTATTTTTTTTAAATTCTTTCGAGAGGATTTTAAAACTTTATTGTTCACATATTCCTGATGTTCTGCTCCGAATATGTACCATTAGCATACAAAGGAGAAACAAAGTAGAATAAAAGATTAAATCCCAAAATAATATCATACATAAAAAAACAAATCTAGGTTTTGGAAATTCTTTACGTTCGTCATTCCTTATCGACATTATTTCAGAAACAATTTTCGAAATATTAGTTTAATTTTTCATTCATTGTCCTACTCTGTAATGTGATGAATTCGGCAGTTTTCGTAGTAAATTTCATAAAGAATCATGAAGAATTTTATTCCATTCACCATCTTGAACACAAACTAAATATTTTTAGTTGAATTTTAAATTTGAAACTGAATTAATCTTCGATTAAAATAGATTTAAAAAAAAACAACAAACTCTACAGAATGAGAAAACAATTTTAGTTTGAATTGTTTTACCACTTCTGGATTCACTAATTCTTAAGTTCATGTGTTTATGATTATTTATAAATCATATGAAATAATAGATAAATATAAAGTGTGAATAATGAATATACACATTGTAAATCAGAATACATTAAAATATACTATGCATTGTTCAGGAAACACATTTTTCAGCGCTTTATTAAGAATTTCTCCATTGAGAAATCTATAGATCTCTCATCTCACTTTTGTTTGTTTTGAGTATCATAGCCATTGAAAATGCCCTCAAAAGATTAGTTAAAAGATTAACTCATTCCTTAGATATGCTATGAAGCCATTCATTCATCAAAACGTTTTCTTAGCTGATGTTTTCTGTGCCCGGAAGATGCTTTACATAATTTTATTATTATTAAAGTTATTATTACGGAGGGTCTCCTAACAAAGAATCTTAAAATATTACTGTCATTATGAGATAAAATTTTTACGAAACAATGCATAATTATATTATGAGGTATATTCCGTACTTTAAAAGAGCAATTGAACGATTATAAAGTAAACAAAGCTATCGTTGCGTCTGAGAGATAAATAATGTATTTATACTAACCATAAAACAGCTGATTGATTTCATTAATGATTCATTTAATGTGAACTCAAAATATAATCCCAAATGTACTTATTTCCAATGGATCGAATATTCCATCTTTACGGAAATTGCTCTCTTAGCATAATAAATAATTTAATCACAACATTTTTACAATAATTTTTATAATAATTTGTTCAATAATACATTAATTAAAAATCCTTTCAATTATTTTGTTCTTTAAATTACAAAATAAGAATAATTTTCATATAAATGCAATACTATTGGTAGTATTTGTAGAAGAAATAAATGCGTTTTCTAACATGATTAATATGTAAATAATTCTTATCTGTATAAACATAAAAATAATTCTAAATGGTTATATTTCTACGCATCAAGCTTTCCATAAAGCTGCAGCATTATTTTGAGTACATAATTAGAATTTGATTCCATAAAAATTGATTTAATCTTGTTCAAATTTTCCTTTAATAATTAATTGAAGATATTTTTCTTTTTTGGAGTGCATAGCATAGGACTAATTTCAAAAAATGTGTTTACAACCAAATCATTTGCAATATTTTGAATGCAGGAATACTCCAACAAATTTATGCGAGAAATATATTTGCTGATAGACAATAATAAAATTAGAATGGAAATGACATATGTGGGATGCATATGTGGATCACGTAATATGTATTATTTTTTTTTAATAATAAGTTCTTTTAAACACTTCAATAGTGTTAAGCAACACTATTGCATTTCCAAAGAGTAAAAATTATATACCTATCAAATTTAAAATCTAAAAAAAAAAAAATTATAATTTTGCAAAATTTCAAATAGAGATCTAGAGTATAGATCTCGATTTGTTTTATAGAAAGTTGTATAGATCTAGTAGTATCTTGATCAATATAAATGCAAACATTGTTATCTGGATATTTCTTAGTTGAAATGTTAATTTCCTTCCCAAGTATAATGTTGTAAAATGTTTGTGTAAATCGTCCAGTTTCAATTAATCAGCACTAATTTCCAAACTGTGTTTCAAAATAACTAGAAAAATTGAATTGATGGAGCTTCTAAATTATAATATATTTGGTAATTCATTGCAATTCTATTTCATAATTAATAGTCAAAAATGTTTACATAACCCTTCTTTTGACCTTTTTATTATTAAAACATCTTTTTAAATACAGATTATATTGTTCTGGTACCTCCCAATGTTTGAAAAAAATATTTTGTAAAAATGATTGTCATTTTGAACATGTTTATTCCTCGGTCCTGCCTTTTACCTTTTCATTATTAAAACATCCGAACTAATGCAGATTACATTGTTATGACATCTCCAAAAGTTTAAAAAAGATATTTCTTAAAAAATGATTGCCATTTTGAACCAGTCTGTACCCCGGGTTTCTTTTCTTTCCTTTTATTTTTTTAGCACTTCATTATTAAAAATTCTGAACAAATTCAGAATATATATTGTTGTGGTATTTCCAAAAGTTTGGGAGAACCTTTTGACCCATAAAATGATTGTTATTTTGAATTGATTTATCCCTCAATCGATTAGTAGTTTCGACATTAAGAATAACAGCCATAAAATGTATGCATGGCCGATCCACATTCATAACTCCAGTAATAATTTCCAAACCATTTGATAAAAGAATTCCAAAATTATAGAACGTCTAGATTATACTATATTTCGTAATTCGTTGTCATTCTATTTGATAAATGACCGAAAATGTTTTGAGAGCTCTTCTTTTGACCTTTTTGCTATTAAAACATCTGGACAAATGTAGCTTATATTGTTATGGTATCTCATAAAGTATGGTAAATATCTATATAAAAAGTAATGTCCTTTTCAAATAGTTTTTTCCTCGGTCTTTCTTTCGATTGTTTCATTATTAAAAGATTTAAACAAATGCAGATTATATTGTTATGATATCTCCAAGTGTTTGGAAATTATTCGTAAAAATGATTGTTTTGTACATTACTGTTTTCGGTTAGTGATTTCGAACCTAAGAATAACTGTCATGAAATATATTTATGGCTAGTGCTCCTTTATAATAACAACAATAATTTTCAAACTCTCTCAATAAAAAAATCCAAAATTACAAGAAAAATTCAAAATTATCGAATTCCTAAATTATACAATAATTGGTAATCCATTGCCATTCTATTTGATAAAAGAGTGCTGCTGACTGTGAGAACTCTTCTTTGACCTTTTCATTACTCAAACATCTTAACAAAGGCAATTTATATTGTTATGGTGTTTACAAAAGTTTGTAAAAGATTTTCTATAAAAGTCATTGCCCTTTTGAAATTGTTTTCCCTCGATCGATTATTAGTTTCGACCCAAAGAATAACTGCCATGAAATATATGCATGGCAGGTTCGCCCTCATAACACCAGCAATAATTTCCAAACCCTCTTCCAAAACTACTTGAAAAAGTCACCGTGAAAGAGCCCTTTACTTGCTTTGATCCAGCTTTTATTTGGCAATTCGTTCCCATTCTTCTGGATAAGGAATGCCACCGACAACGTTTTCAAATCGTTTGAGAATGAAAAGAGGTTGGAGGAATTGGAGCTCCTCTCAGCTGAAGTTACAGTGAAGAAGCGGTCCCCTTCAATCTCCCCTTTTCATCGTGCGTTTATACTTTCTTTATTTCTTAAACAATTCGTCGGTATTTTAAATCTGGAGTCTCCTCGGATCCTGTTACCGATTCTGGCCCCCTCCCTCTTCAGGTTTTTATCCAGGTTTTCCCGATCCGGGGAAATGCCAGAAGAATGGGATTTCTTTACAACAATAACTTAGGGGCATTGAATGGTGAAAAAGCGTCAACTGCAGATTGCAGGCCGGGACGCCAAGCACGTGACAGAAATATATAAACGATTTTTTTTGTTGTTCTTATTTTTTTTCGTTGAATCTTCGCTTCTTTATTACAGGGAAAGCCAAAAGAAAAGGTATTATTTTTAGTTTTGACAGGACTCAAAAGCTGAAGCTATGAGACGAAGGGGAAAACTTTCTTCCCTTTCTTCTTTTCTTTAACAAGCCAAAATGCTCCTGGAATATTTGTTGTATATTTGCCATATGAATATCCATTGTTGAAAGTACCTTTATTTAGTCTCAGGCTCACGTAAAAGAAAACGAAAGCTGCGAGCTCTCTAAAATAAAGAAGAAAGAAATACATTTATTTTTTATCTATATGATCTTAGCTAAGTAAATAAATGTAGTGATGTATGATTTTATGTGGAAGTGGACTGGTACCAAAAGAAAAACTTGCTCTGAGAATTTATATACATAAAACTGCACCGTATGTAACACAAAAACAGTTCTTGTTATTCATTGTTAAGTGTTAACAATCAAATATTAACAAACTCTCGTATGAATTTCAGATCTTTTTATTGAATGTTTTTACAGATGCATTTAATCCAAAGCTTTATTTAACCGATTATTAGAGCTACAAATTATTATTAGATTTTTTAAGAAGGATAACTGTGTCACCAAAAAGTCTATTCAATCAGTGAAGAGATGATATAAAAAAATCAAAAAATGGGGCTTCCAATTCAGAATGTAATTGTGCGCCTAGCTGCCGATAGATGTTTACTGTGACAAGAAAAGTCCATACAATCAGAGGACAGGATATTTAAGAGAAATGAAGAAAAAAAAATAGGCTTCAAACAAAAGGATTACTCTTTCGTTTAACTGTTGACAGATAGGTAGTTGCTAAGACTTGTCTGCTGAATTAATGCTCGTACATTTTTTTTTTACGAAAATAAATGATGTATTATTTTACAGTCTAAAATCATTATCTTTTCCATGATATCTGTTTGTTTCCCTATCATTTCTCTTTATTTTTAAAAATAATTTTTAATTCAGTTTGATGCACAAACTGAGTTGAATTGTAATGTTGAAATTCCCACTCATACATCAAATATCCAATCAAATACTTTTGTCAATCATTAATTCCAGAGTAGGATTTTCATTTCTGACTAGGATGAAATTCACACTCATTTATGAGAAATTAAAAAACTGCTTTGCCAATCATTAATTTCTACGTAGGATTTTCATTTCCTGTTCTCATGGAATTCACATTTATTCTTCAAAGTTCAATCATGTGCTTTGGCCAGTCATTGATTCCATAGTAGGATTTTTACTTCCAATTTACTTCGGAATACATATAGCTTTTAATTTATTTTAACTTTTTATCTCTTGAACTCACATTTTTTAATCATATCAAATAATAAGGCAAAATTAAAAAAACAACAATATTTTCCATATGTCCATTTAACAATCTTAAACAAACTGTGGGACGAGGGTGGCTAGTTATGATATGGTACATATCTAATCTTCTATCTTTCCAGATCAAGGTATAATTTTAGCTAATTACTGAAGTTTCGCAGGAACGATTCACATTTGAAGACGGTAAACTAAATTCCTTTTAATGGAAAAATATTAATTATGTATGATTGCCCAATACAAGACTTTCAGACATAAGTATTAATTAAAATTGAAGCTTTGCACAAAACAGTTATTCAACAGAAATTTAAAAGGAAAAGAAAAATATACACACATATATATATATATTTACACACACACACACACAGATATATATATATATATATATACACTGAAGTGACAAAAGTCATGGGATAGCAATATGCAAATATACAGATGGCAGTAGTATCGCAGCGAAAAAGTATAAATGCGCAGTTCGTTTTCCAGAGCTTTCATTTGTGTTCAAGTTATTCATGTGAACAGGTTTTTCGTGATTTATGGCGGCGCGACGAGAATTAACAGACTTTGAACGTGGAATGTTAGTTGGAGCTAGACGCATGGGTCATTCCATTGCGGATATCGTTTGTGAATTCAACATTCCGAGATCCACTGTATCAAGAGTGTGCCGAGAGTATGAAATTTCAGGCATCACATCCCATCATGGACAGCGCAGTGGGTGACTACCTGCACTTAACGACCGAGACCGCCGACGTCTGTGTAGAATGGTCAATGTTAATAGACACGCAACACTTCGTCAAATAACTGCAGGAATCAATGTGGGACGTACGAGGGACGTGTCCGATAGGACTGTGTGGCGAAATTTGTCTTCCTTGGGCTATGACAGCAGAAGACCGACTCGAGTGTCTTTACTGATAGCACGACAACGCCTGCAGCGACTCTCCTGGGCTCGTGAGCCTATCGACTGGTCCCTAGACCAGTGGAAAACCGTGGCGTGGTCAGATGAGTCACGATTTCAGTTGTTACGAACTGATGGTAGAGTTCGAGTGTGGCGCAGACACCACGAAGCCATGGACCCAAACTGTCAGCAATTCACTGTTCAAGCTGGTGGTGGCTGCATAATGGTGTGGGCTGTTTCTACAGGGCATGGACTCGGTCCTCTGGTACAACTGAACCGATCATTGACAGGAAACGGTTATGTTCAGCTGCTTGCAGATCACTTGCAGCCATTCATGGACTTCACGTACCCACACAACGATGGGATTTTTATGGATGACAATGCGCCATGTCACCGGGGCAGAACTGTTCGCGATTGGTTTTAAGAACATTCCGGACAATTCCAGCGCATGATCTGGCCACCTAGATCGCCCGATATGAATCCCATCGAGCATTTATGGGACATCATCGAAAGGTCTGTTCGTGCCCAAACTCCTGCACCATCCACACTTTCACAATTATGGACGTCTATGCAGACAGCATGGCTCAATATTCCTGCAGAAGACTTCCCACGACTTGTGGACTCCATGACACGTCGAGTTGTTGCACTTCGCCGGGCAAAAGGAGATCCGACACGATATTAACAGTCATCCCATGACTTTTGTCACTTCAGTGTATATACACACACATCTATATATATCGCTACACATTCAAGCATATATATGAATATATACATATTAAAACTGAAGAAAAACAGATAAGCATATCTACAATAGAAAGTGAGTTTCGACTGAAAAAGCATATGGAATTAAAATTAAAATTCATAACTCATTTTTAATGAACACCCAGTGTTATTCCTTTGCATTTAAATGTGCCTGTTTTTTAATTCTGAATATTTTATATACTATTAATGATTTAACTATAATGTCTGAAGAAGTTAATACTGTGTACAATGGTTACTCAGGGACGTTGCACCATCTTTTCTTTGGGGTGGGTGAAGAAGCGGAATTATGAATATATTCTATATATTTGTGATTTCAGTATTCTATGTAAACTTGGAAAAAAATTTCAAGAATTTTTTTGTTAACGTTTGTTACTATTTAAATTTCGCTAAAAATTTACTTTTCCTAAACCTAAGCGGTAAAATGTAAAAGCTAAAGAATATTTCTTTTTATATGTTTGAAAAGCTAACAGACATTTTTTTTTCTTTTCAGTATTGTCTAAGTATTTTTTCTTGTATTAAAAGTCAATTTTTTTAACTATTAAAATGAATAATTAAGTACAGTAAATAACACTTAGACAAAAAACTAACTGTAAGCTTAACTTTTGCTTTTTAGCTCCAGTATGATGAATATTCAAATGTTTAAACAAATATCAGTAATTAAACATTTAAAAAACGTTAAAAGTAGTTTAAACAGAAGAAATAAAGATAAATGTATTTATTGAAAAGTGATTTAAGCAAATAAAGCTGAGAAAAAAATAACGTTTTTAATTAAAGTTTTTATATAATTTTATTAAAGGAAATATTGGACGAAAGCTAATTTTATACTTCACAAAGTTTTTCCTCTAGAATTGTTATGGCACTTAAAATTGTTTGTTGGTGATTTAAGGTAAAAATATGTTTGAATTAAATTTTTTGCTTAAATAAAAATTCTAAAATCATGGAGTAAAAATTAGAAAGAAATCTCTTTCGGTTATACAATTTACAAAGTTATCTTGCATTAAAAATTTTATTATGATTTCTATTAAATTTACCAGTTTTTGATAGAAGAATATCCTAATTATTATTCATAATAATTTGATTCATGCTCTAATACTTCAAAATAAGTTATTAGAACAGGACAATTACATAATAATCAGAAACACGCAAAATAAATAAATCGAAACTTGTATTTATTCACTATTAATTTACCTTTTTAAAAAGTTTTTTGACTAATTTCTTAATTTTCAATCAAATCAATCATCTCTTTTTCCTTTATCAGAAATATAAATTCCCCAAACTTTTGGCAAGCTGCATTTAAATGTATTGTATGATACATTTTTACCAATAATTGATTTTTCTGTATTTGATTGGTAATATTTTATTTCGATGGGATCAGATATTAATTTAGAAAAAAAAAATCGTTTTCTTCTGTGGAGTTTATATAACAAATTTTTAAAAATGAATAATGCACGTTTCCATTTTATTTTATGTTCGAAATTACTCTAGCCATTTGCTGCCTATAATTTTAATTTGTAGGCATTCTCTTCTATTTTTAATTTTATCCAGAATTTACCATATCTCATTTATTTAATAAAATAATTCGTTATTTCTAGCTTCTAAGATGGGGAACTTGATTGATGAAATTTTCTCGATACACTTTTGAAAATAATATTATTTTCTGCTTTTTAGAAATGAACTCTATTTCTAAGAGAAATCATTTGATACCGAAAAAATATTTAAAATTATTTTTAAGACATAAGAAAACAAATAATTGTAAATAAATTCTGGATAAAATTAATTTCAATATTTCTATGTCATGCATAAATATTAATAATAATGGTTTCTTTAGACTCGGTTTTTGCCTGGATATTCAAACCATATCTCAAACTTATTCCGAAAGATTTGTTCCAAAAAAATCTCATGAAGATTGAAAACCGTAAATAGCTAAGCCAAACTATATACTCCTTATCTAAATTTAATCAGTTTTTTTTACACTTAGAATGAAATAATAAAAATTTCAGAAATTGACATTCAAATTTCGTTATTTCTCATCTTATTTTATCCTATTGCACTTGTATAGTGACTCTCACTCACCACTTAAGACGGTGCAACATTTTGACTCGTTATTTATTTATTTTTCAATTTTGATTGTTAAAAAAGTATTTCTTTGTACTAAGTGAATAATTCTGCATTGAATTACTTTCCCGAGTGCAAATTGTTAACATTTCTAAATGCATCTTATAACAAATAATACTTATGAGATTGGTGATTATTACATTGGCATTTGACTTATTCGAATTTTTTTTTATATCCGAATCCTTTTTAATGCACTAAATTCTCTTTGACATTTGAATTTCAACTTAATTTTTATGTATTTTTTAAAATTCATATTCAGCTTCAAGAATTCAATTCAAAACGCAATTTAGTGAAAAGCTTGATTATTTCTGTGGCTTCTTTTTGTTGTCACCTCATCTATTCCCTTTTCGGAAAAATAAGTACTTTCTGACGGATGCTCAAAATTGTGGAGGGTTTTCAAATCTGAAAATGAACAGTAACTATATGGAATTTTTTAAATTAGATCGATTTTGTAACTGGATTCATAATGTACTATTTTCTAAATGTTACTTTTCTTATAACTTACTATTACTTATTTTTATAATTTTTGGTAAGCATCATTTGATTTTATATTAGGTTTTCATTATAAATGCCATAGGGTAATACACTTTTAAAATACTTGCGATTTACATTGGATGATTAAAGTTCGATTCTGGAATCTATTTTATATCGTTCTCACCAATCATGTAACTTTGGAGTATTACTACATTTATTGTTTGATAGCAAATTGGTAAAAGAGTAAAAAATAGTCGTTCAAGTTGCTTAAAAAGAATTTTTTAATCTACATCCAGAATTTTTAACAGTTCATAAATATTTTTTTTTATTGAGAGAATTTGTATGAAGGTAAATTATAGATTAAAAATATTTAATAACTTAAAACTCTAAAAAAAGGAATTAGTCCTCAAAATAAAATCCAATGTACCAATAAGCATCATTTGATTTTATATTAGGTTTTCATTATAAATGCCACAGGGTAATACATTTTTTTAAATACTTGAGATTCATAATTGGGATTTATGAGTCTTTAAAAAATTAATATTTCATTTTTTTTATAGAATGTTGCACCATTATTTATGGAAGCAACATTCCATTCAAAAACTTTTTGCTCTCTTTGCTTGTTCAAAGCTTCGATCAATTTCCCACATAATTTCTTTAAAAATAAAAAATGGAGCTAATTTAAAGATCACATAGATATCAGCATATTTATTCATTATATGCCCTTTCATGCAGTTTCTTAAATATTGTTATGTTTGGATCAAATTTTAATTTCGAAGTTAAAGGCAAAACTTTGTAAATTTAAAATAATTAGCATTTGTTATCATAAAATTCCTTCGTTATGTGTTAATTCAGTAAAATAATTTTAAATCCCCTTTGCATGGTGATGTAAAATTCCGTTATAACTTTTAGTGCACAAAAAATTGTATTTAGTACAGGTGTAACGAGAATTCGCTGTTGCTGGCTATTTTTTCCCAAGACTCTAAGGTCTGAAGCTGTCAAAAAATCAAATATCACAAACAGTATAGAGGATTTGAATTTGTTATTCCACTTTTAGTTGTGAAGAAGCGTGGTTTTCTTGAATATATTTTTATTACTAATTTGAGATTTTGCTAATAAGAGTGATAATGAATGCAGAAATTTAGAAGGGACATTGAAAATTTTGTATTTAGCTTGACATGTAAATTTACACGATGATGGGGGTTTTCAACTTACCGTTTTTCAATATTTTTATATGTTTATGTGTTTTACAGGCTATATATTTATACTTGGATTTCTTTAGAAACTTTTCCTTCCATCTTGAGTAAAAATTGTTTCAACCTGATTTATTTCACAAAAAAATCAAACAAAGAAGGTTTAAAGTGATAGTTAATTGTACTGTTGCTATTAATTTATTATAATCCTAAAATGATTTAAAAAATTTAATTGCAGTTATAAAGGAAATTTAGATTACTATGCAATTAGAATATTCGTGTTTCTAGAGATTTGTTTTTTTAGGGAGGGGATTAGGTAGGATAAAAGAGAAGAAAATTAAATTTATCTTTGTTTGAATGCCAGTAAAGTAAATCTATGCATACAGAATTCAATATGGCTATATAATTTCCAGAAATTATTTTGTAGTCCTCAAAAGAATAAATGTTAATTAATGATGTATTTTTGCAAATCAGTGGTGAAAATCTTTCCACATGTTCGGAAGTCATGAAAAATGCAATGTAACAAATTATGCTATAAAAGAACAATAGAGATGTTATTAAAGAACATTTTAGGGAAAATGTTTTATTCTTGCTGTATTTTGGTGACATAATTAAGCTTGATTTTAAATGCTGTTTTGTATCTTCATAGCCTACTTTATCAGATTTTACTAATTTTATTATCGTTTCTTTTGTAGATCTGCCAGGTTAAAATATCAAGAAATTGTTTTAAAATCTGTATGGCAAATATGTGAAATTTCTAAAATCTTATCTTCAAAGGTATTTACTAAAAGGAAAAAAACCCGACTAAAATTGAAGTATCTAGCTGGTATTTACAAGTTATTTCATAATCACCGTTTTGCACTACATTTAGAATAGACCCAAATATTTCAGCCATTTTATTAGGTAGGAGTTAAAAAAAAAAAAAAAACCCGTTTTAATAACTTTATTTATAGAGGAAGAACATGTTGCTTGAAAATTCGTTGAGTAAATGTAATAAAACATTATAATAACATTTAATTTAATACATCATAAATACAGTCTTACAATGTAAGCTAAAATAAATTGGTAATATTCTCTCTTGATTTTTTTAAATACTTACTCTTAATAATGTCATTCAAACCATGTAATAATACGCATGTAAGGCAGTAAGCAATTGCATAGTTACTTGCTACCTTATGGACGCATATATTATCAATTGGAGAATATTTGAAGCTTTATTTTTAAGCAGTATTTTTATTTTGATGAAATTGGAATGTGGTTTCCGCGACTCTGCAATACATATATTCCATAAATTCATTTTCTATATTTCTGATATGCACATACACGCAGACATAAATCAGAAAACATTTCTTTTCGAATATATAGAAATTCGTGAAATGGAATCAATTTCGATAGTCATTAGAATTTCGAGACTCATACTTTCGTTTTGTGAGCTTCCAATATGAGAAATGGATGTAAATTATTTGCATATTCTACGCGATATCACGATAACTAGTTTCTTTCATTCTGCTCCAAATATTTTATTTCTTGCTTTCAATTTCTTTAAGTTTTAAATGTAAATTAATTAAAAATAATATAATCATTCATTTCTTATTTTACAAAACATTAGACTCAAAAAGGCACATCTGTTTTACTTTCTCTTGAGCAAACAATTAATATTTATGTAAATTAAAATATTACTCTTTGTATACTTTTGAATCTGTGATATTTTTGTATTGCTATCATACTACTTGCGTTTCTGCTAAATACTTATTGCTTGAGATTAGTATAAATTCAGGCATTTGAATCATGGAGATTACACTAATGCCGAGTAATTTCATAACTATTTTTCTAAAATCAATATATAGCCTTAACTAACAATAACTAAGAAAGTAATGTTCATAGTAATTGCAAGAAAATGAGCCAGCTTCTAGGGACACAAGCCTTTTAGTCTTTTGTAAGTCTGTTGGATAAAATGATACAATGATGTTGCAAAATGTGTGTGGTTGGTGAAATTTCTAGAATTTTATTTACGAATAACTTTAGAAGGAATTAAATTTTAAAATAAGCTCTAAAATTGAATCTATATTTGAAACTGCAACTTCATTATTATCACAGTGTGTGGTATTAAGGGTAGGCATCGAAATTTCAGTCATTATGTTATGTAGTGATGAAAATAAAGTTTAATAACTTTATTAAAACAGAAAGCTCATTTTGGCTGAAAAATTCTCGAATAATTGTACTGCGGCTCTGTTATTTGGTATGAATAACATCGAACACCTTAAAGACATAGCTTTGTTATGCAAACTAAAATAAATTGACAAAATTCCCTCTCGAACTTTCTGAATACTTACATCGAATATTATAACGTAAAATGTATAAACAAAATAATTGCTCCCTTGCCTGATGTGAATAATTATTTTCAGTTAGAATATATTTGAAATATTCTGCAATTTCAAGCAGTATTTTTATTTTGATGAAATGTGGTTACGGAATCAGTAAAACATATAAATTCCATAAATTATTTACATATATTTTGCTATACACATACACGCAGACATAAATCAATAAATATTTCTTTTAGAATTTATAGAAATCCTTGAAAGGGAATCGATTCTGAATTCATTAGAATTTTGGGATTGAATTTCTAAAATTTTTTACACTTTCTGTGTGTAAGTTTTCAATAAGAGAAACGTATGCAAATTCTCTGTGCATTCCATAATGTTTCTTTCCTCGTTCTGCAGATGCTTTATTTTATTGGTTTGAATTCTTTAAGTCTTGCATGGAAAATAACGTTAGCATTACATTTATATCAATAATTTTTTATTTTACAGTACATTCAACTAATAATTGCATTTCTATTTTATTTTACTCTTGAAAAAACAATCAATTAAAAATGTTACCATAAGTATACTTTCGAATCTGTGACAATATATATAGATTATCAAATATTGTAAAATTGCTTAAGATTTGAATAATCTCCAAGCATATGCATGATGGAGATTACATTAATGCCAAAGTACATAGTTATGAATTAATTGCATTAATGCATAACTATTATTCTAAAGCCAACAACCTTAAATAACCTTAGCAACCAAAGTAATGTTAAGAGTAATTGCTAATTAAGCCTCTTTCTAGCTAACTAGTTTCTTTCATTATAGTGCAGATGTCTTATTTCTTGCGTTCAATTTCTTTAAGTCTTGGAATCAAAACAATTGCCAATAAAACATTTATATCAATCGCTTCATATTTTACAAAACACTAAACAGAAAACTGAATTTCTATTTTATTTTACTTATTTTGCTCTAAAATAAAATGGTACCCTTACTATACTTTCTATTCTTGGACTACTTAAGTTACCGTCGTACTATAAACATGTTGCCTGCGATTAATATAATCTCCGAGCATACATATGGTGAAGATTACACTAATGCTGAAGAATTACATAGCTATTATTTTAACTAGGAAAGTAATGGTCAGAGTAGATAATAAATAAATAAGCTTCTTTCGAGTTAACTAGTTTCTTTCATTGTGCTGCAGATGTTATATTTCTTGAGTTCGATTTCTTTAAATCTTGGAATCAAAATAATTGTCAATAAAAATTTATATCAATAATTTCTTATTTTACAAAACTTTAAACAGAAAACTGCATTTCTCTTTTATTTTACTCTAAAACAAAATGATACCTTTACTATACTTTCAATTCTTCAACTACTTAAGTGACCGTCGTGCCATACACATGTTACTTGAGATTAGTATAATCCCCGAGCATATGCATCGTGAAGATTACACTAATGCCGAAGAAACGCATAACTATTATTCTAAAACCAACAGATAGCCTTAACTATCATTAACTAGGAAAGTAATGGTCAGAGTAATTGCTAGCTAATAAACAAGCTTCCAGGAACACAGAACAGAGCACAAAAAAAGGGAGGAAGCGTTTTGTGGCTGAAGCCTCCCGTCCTCAGAATGGATGATCACAACCGGGATATTTATTTGCGTCTGGCATTTTCCCTTTTTAGCCCCGAAACCCCCTTTGCTACTTTTCTCGAGCCCAATTGTCACGCTGTTTTCTACGGGGTCCACAAATCTCCATTACGCTTTTGTTGATCCGTGCCAGTACCGCCACTGACGTAATGATGATCAATGGTTCCGGCTAATAGCAGGGATCAGTGGAGCGGCCACCACAGGAACGATCCAGGAATAACGAAAGTCGTTTGTAATGGAACGCCACTGCTGGGAAACGGTTGTAAATTTAGAATAATTTGGACAGGAAAGAGCGGGGAGAATTGCAATGCACACAACACTCCTGGGATCGACGATTTAAGCGGGAGGATTACTCGGCAATGTTCGCCAGGTGCACACTGGGATGAGCATTCCGAATGCTGTTTTGTGCATAAAGGGTAATGTTGCCATATTTCAAAGCTCCTTCAGTGCTTTTGGTGACATCTTTTATTTTGCTAGCTTTCAGTTGAATGTCAAAAAAAGAAGCGGAAAGCTTAACAAAGTTTCTCTGATACAGCGTAGTTGCCAATGAAATGTATTACTAGCTGTTTTTTAATATAAATATTGCATTATAAACTTAAATTGAGCAGAAAATACTGTCATGGAAAAGATAATTTTTATCGACTTTGAGTAGAATTATATGCATCATCATCTTCACTAAAGCATCATCGCTTATTTCATAATTATCTCAATCTCTTTCTTTAAATTGGTAACACTTTAGGACTATGCCTATTAATTTGGAACTGATGTACATTGTATTTACTAAATGATATGGTCAATAACATCTTATCTTTATTACAGCTAGTTGTTTTGTAACAGACAAAGGAATCATATGTAATTATTTGACGTCGCCTTTCATTTTTCGGAATTTTTTTTTTGTTGTTAATTCTAGAAAAAAAAATAGGAGCTAACAAAGTTTGGGTGGCTTAGCCAATAATACATATTACTGTTTTTTTAATATAAAATATTGCATTACAAATTGAAATTGGTCTCATGACTCTCATAATAAAGTAATTTCGAGCGACATGGAATAGAAATATTCAATCTTATCATTATCTTTGCTATAAACTCATCATTTATTTTATAAATATTTCTATCTCATAATATAAAATATTCATAAATATAAAGTCTGACAAATTTTAAAATGAGCTATATTAATTAGTAACTATTGTAGATTATGTTACTTAAATGGTACAGCCAAGAATATGTTTACCTACAAACCGTTTGTTGTTTTGAAACAGACAACAAGCCGTTTGAATGTAAAATAAAATGCACATTTCCAATACATTACAATTAAATTAACAATTAGTGACAACTTTCATTTTTTAAATTATATTAAAGAACCAGAAGTTTACAAATCTTTACTGATACACAGCAGTAGCCAATGAAATTCATTACCAAGAATCTTTTAATATAAATATTGCATTATAAACTCAAATTGAGAAGAAAGTGCTGTCACGGAAAATATTATTTTAATCGACTTAGAGTTGAATTATATGATTTCATCACCATTCTTGCTCAAGCATTATCGCCTATTACATAATTATCTCAATTTTGCACTTAACATTGGTAAAACTGTAGGACGATGCACAGTAATTCTAAGCTGTTCGATAATGGATTGCTTGAATGATATAGTCAGCAATATCTAAACTTATTAACGGCTTGTTGTTTCATAACAGTCAGTGGAATAAGATTTAATTAATTGGTGTACTCTTTAAATTTTGTTGGCTTTTTTTAATAATTCCAGAAAAGAAATAGGAACTTACAAAACTTATTAATACGCAATAGTAGCCAAAGAAATATATTATTTAGGTTTCTTTCATATAAATATTGCTTTATAAATTTTAATTTGATGGATAATACTGTCTTGAAAACGGTAATTTTGATAAAATTGGAGCATATATGATTGCATCATTGTCTTTCCTATAGCATCATCATTTATTTCGTAATATTATATAACATCATTTATTAATTTTAGGATTACGACTATGAGTTGGATACTGTTGTACATTGGATTGTCTGAATGATTTTATTAAAAATAATTCTATCTTGAAAATAGCTTGTTGTTCTGTGGCAGATAGAGGAGTAAAATGTAATTAATTCCCAGAGTATAAATGTATAGTCAAAGGAACAAATTTGCATAGGCTTGTTTTACGGAATCAACGCTAATGAGGGGAAGAAGAATAAAGAACTCTAAACCCGAAATAAATATCCAAATGATTCCGAAATTTCAAACCACATAAAAATAAAGGATAAGTTCTTTGGTTTAAATAAATAAAAACATAATATAATATCACTAATATTATCTTTCATCTTTGATATTCAAAAAGACAAAGAGATTATGCATAATTTATTTTCAAAGATAACTAACGATCATAAGAATTTCCATTTCAAAATTCTCTAAAGAAGATTACTAGTATTTTTCTTTCTATTAGAATTTATATAAAATAAATATTTAGATTTTTACAATTCCCTTACTTTGTCAAAAATTTCTCCTCCTCTGAAATCTGAATATATTTTATAAGATCAAATAACAAACTTTTAATCTCAAAAGGAATCTTTGAAATGCAGAGGAACTTCATTAAATTTCTTACGTTTCAAGAAGTTACAGAAATTAGAATTTCCAAATTAGGAGCGCTTTAAATATTCTTTCTACTGTAAGTCCAGAAAGTTAAAAAGATAAAGAAGAGTTTTCACATCATGTGGAATTTAGAACGATTTTATTCTTTTATTTTTATATTGCTGAAGTCCTTGTCATTAAACATTTTCCTCATTTATAGTGCGACTTCACATAACTCTGCAATCCAGAATTTAAGATGATGAAATATAATGCTTAAATTCCTTTTGCATATAAAATTTTTTACTACAATTTTTTACTCTTATAGCTTTAAACTAGAAATTCCTGTATATATAAATTTATTTCATGTGCCGAAAACAACTAAAATAATTTGGATCAAATTTCATATTAAATAAAGTTTTGCTTTATGTGCTTATCTATATACGTTACCCAAAAAATTCCTTTTATTATTACTAACTATTAAAATAATTATATTCAATTTCCACTTCGGCATGGGAGTAGTTCAGCATTGTGGTTAGAGCAATAAGAACGGCTCATATGTTGTGGGATATCTGTTCAGATCTGCGCTTTTTGCTTTGATTTTTACTTTTGCCTAAACATTTAAAATTATTGCTTTTAAAGTTTTTATATATATGTCTTTCGCGAAAACACGCTATCTTTCCCATATGCACACGAAAAAAAAAATCATTTTTATAACTAGCTATTAGAGCGCTTTTTTCAATCTGTTCTCACGCTGACAGTGTCATATAGTGCCAACTTGGACCCGATCTTACTATGGTAAAACTGAGTTCAAAATTATAAGCAATGATAAACTGTAAAGTGAATACAATAATATAGCAAAATGTTTCGAATAACATGTTAAACGAAGACCATGCATGATTTTTTAAAATGATTAATTTATAAGTAGGTAATATTGAAATATATTCATATGTGGTGCCAGGTATATCATTTCCCGAGCGTTGCCTGTGACCTCACTTCCCGCCATTAAATGATGCCATTGGCCTCACTTCCGGCCACTCAGCTACCCTCTGGTAGAAAAAACGGGAGAAAAGGGCGGTTCATGTCTGGACAAATCATGATTACGACGTTCAAAAACAACCGTAGACGTATGCGCAAAGACGGAAGATGAAATGACGACGTATTGTTAAAAGACGAGCTTGTATATCAATAGACGAACTTTGTCATCCACTCCATCCTGTAAATTAGTCATCATCATTTGTTCATCATTAATCTAGTTTCATTGTCATCTACTAAATTCTTAAGTATCATTTGGACTTATTATTGCTTGGCCATCACGATACCCCCTACACATATGTTATTCGTATCTAATTATTTACTCTATAAAACACAGTTTTCACACAAGCACACAAAAAATGTCGAGTAAAACTTGGTTTTCCTGATATTCCTATTTGAAAGTTTTTAAAATTCTTTAAAAATATCAGTCAGCTAATTTGTATGGTTTCTATTCATTATTCATATCAAATTTTTATATCAAATATATTGATAATTTTAAAGAATTCACAACAAAAATGGTTTAATGGTTCCTAGATTTTCTCTGTTAAAATGCAAAGCCCCTTCAACATATGCTAATATATCATTATCTTTTTGTAACGAATTTCTACAGTGTATTAGGAATATATGCGAATAAATAGTGTCAGACATGATTATTTGAATTATATTAATTATCCAATACAAAATCAGTAATCAAATATATTAAGCGTTCTATCTGATGATCTTGTCTTGCTGTTTGTTATCATAGTTTATTTCATAAAAATTTCAGATTTTCACTTGATATTTGTACTTTAAAAAATCAAAAACAAACCTTATTCACCCTCCAGTTGCGTATCCCGCGATTTTTAAATGTTAGCAATCAGTCCACTTTCTATTCCATCCTCTTTTTCGGAGTTTAGTGAGTTTATTTTTACAATTAGAGATTTTTATTATATCATATTATTATCTCGCAACAAATAGTATCAGTTCAATTAGTTAAAAAATATTTGTGCTCATTTGCAAATATCACATCTAATTACTAATTTTAAAAATTTATACAATCTGAGGGTTAAGAGAATTTCTCACTAGTAACTATCTTAAACTTTCAAAAGAGATATTTAACTGGCGATTTGATAATAACGAATATTATTATATCCAATTTTATTAGATTTTAAAAAGTTGTAGCCCTTTTCTTAAAGAATATCTTAAAAATTCAAATGTTATTATATGAATTCTTAGCAGACCATTCTTTACATCCAACATCTCATTCCATTCTAACACCTCCCCATTCAATTTCCCATCTGAATGATCAACGTTGAGAAACAAAGTTTGAACTACCACGTAAATTTTTCTAATTAGGAGCCTCTTCCTTCTGATGATTCCATCCTGACCCCCCTGTCACCCCCTCCTATCAAATCCTGAAGACGACTGTCTCTTCGACAAACACCGTTCGAATATTCCTGGGACTCCATGAAGCAATCCCACAGCTGCTCCCTTAATACCCCCCCAGCCATCATTATGCCCCCATGCCTCATGGTCAGGAGAGATAAGTTCTCACAGGGCGGTCCCCATTATGTGAGGGTCCCTTGGCAGCTATCACCCGTGGCACATGCAAGATAAGACAAGCGTTAACTTGTTGCTTGCTAAAGACTCCACTATTTATTCAGGGCCGGCTTTTGTGGAAAAGCTTGTCGTGCGGGCTTGGATGGGATTAGAAAGGTTTGCTGTTGTGGAAGGAGGGTTCATGAGGGCTTAGGCCTCCGGCCCGGGCGGAGGTAAACAGAAGGATTGCGAGCGGCTGTCATTTGTTCGTCTTAAAGCTAATGATTAGAGGTGGCCATTTTGTTGATTCTCACGGGTTTTGTTGTTCTCCAGCCAAACACTAAGGAAGAAATAACCTCATTTATTTTCTACCATAGTGTTTACCATTATTTAGCTTCGTCCATTCTTAATATTCAACAAGAAAATTAAATTTTTGTTTTGATAAAGTTTTATTATTTAAATGCAAATTTCTTTCAATATATCACGATAAGGTAGAGCTAGAAATCTAATTAGAGATGTTTTGTGATCCCGAATCTTCTCAAATTCTTTTTTGAATTTTTTTATATGGTGGGTAAATACTAACAAAAGTATCTTTAATTATTTTACACTAATATTGATCATTATTTTCCATTATCTTGTCTTAATATTCAACAAGAAAATCCAATTTCTGTTTTCTCAAATTCTTATTATTTAAAAGAAATTTTGTTTGAAAATATCACGAAAAGGTGGAGCTAAACATCTAATTATGGTTGTTTTATAATCCTGAATTTTCTTTAATTCTTTGTGGAATCTTTCATTTGGCGGGAAAATACTAACAAAAAATGTTCTTAATTATTTTATACTAATGTTTACCCTTTTTTAATCTTGTTTGAATATTCAAAAGCTCAATTCAGATTTTACTTCTGCCAATTTTTATTATTGGAATGACATTTTGTTTCAATTCATCACAATAAGTGAGACTAAACGTGCATTTAATTAACTTTTTTAATTCTGAATCTCGTCTAATTCTTTTGACATTTTTATATGACTGAATAAATAATAATAAAGAAACGTTTTTCATTATTTTCTGCTTTAAAATTAGTATATTTCGATGAACCAAGCTAAATATTAGAGTTGAGCATTTTGTTAATTCTCATGAGTTTTTTTTATTCTTCGATTAAATACTAAAGGCGTTAGATTAGTTTATATTAACGCCCAGTTTTAAAGAACACTTAAGTTATTTTGGACGGACCTAGTAATTTTGAACCACTGTAAGATGACGAAGATCTGTACTGACACCCTCTTTCTAAACTTCCACACTACATCAGGGGAAAGAGCTTGGCCCAGACGGATTAAATGTACACCATACCTACTTACACGTCTCAGTGGGGTGGGATATTGAACCTGAACCGCTCCTATTTTTAGGCCAGGACTTGACCACAGCCCCATCGAGGCTCTCAAACATTATTCTAAGCAAGGGCTTTTATAAATAAGTAGAAGAAAGTCCCAATGATGTTTTGAATAGAATTGATAATATATTCAATAACCAGAAGAAAAGCAATAGAAAATGATGATATTCAGTTCAGTATATAAGATTGATGGTTATTAAATCTATTTTCGTCAATCAAATGTTGCTCTAAATTGCTCTGTTTCAATAAATCACAGTAAGGGGAATTTTACATATAATTAGGAAGACTTTTTGATCATGAATGTCGTCTTATTTCTGGTGAGATCTTTGAAATGACCGAGAAAGCACTAACAAAGCAACGTCTTTTCTACTTGAATGTTTTTTTAAAATTATCCATGAAACTGCATTAATTGTAGAAACGAATCAACATCTTAATGAACATTTTTTACTATCCCCCTCCCAAATTTCGTTTCAATAAATCAAGTGCAATGGTTCTAAAAATTAAAAACATGGTAGCTTTTAAATAACAAATTTATTATTGTTTCAAGCTATTGCTACAAGCAATAATTTTCCCATTTTCACTATAATTTCGATTTCGATTATAAATACATAAAAGGAGACAAAGTAACACACTCTTTTCACTTACCTTTTTTTTTAAACATTTAATTTGAACCTTAAATTTTAATAACATGGACAAATAATAAAGTCTACATTGCCATTTTTGTAACATCGAATCATCTGCTTTAAAATACAATGGATTTTCGAACTTTGCAATATAAGATATGAAGTTAAAATTATATAAAAAGCTTATCTAATATCCATAACAAAAAGTAAAATTGTAAATAAAACATTATTTGCTAATTTTTGCAAAACATTAAAGTATTCTTATTTCCACAATAATCTCAAAACAGCCAGATATAAGATTGAAATTATATCTTAAAAAGGGTCTCTATAAAAAAATTTAAAATTTTTTATCTTTGATCACCTCTGAAGCAATCACTTTTCTATGAAGAACATGATTCGGAGATCAATTCTAGAGCTAAATTATCAGAAAAATACGTGACTGTCTACGAGATTCAGAACTTTGAAGGATTTCCAGATACTTTTTGTGGTATTTTCAAGAAGATATAGATATATTTTTGCTTTCATCTGATTTAGGATGGACATAGCCTCACAATTTCTCAAAGTTAAATAAATTGTAGTCTAAATTTCAGAATTCATAAGAATTTTCAACTTTAACTTCTCTTCTACTGTGTTTTGTTTATTTTTTTCAATTTCATTTGTAGATCAATAATGCTTATTAATCAATTTAAGGCTTTTTTCCCATTTCGGTGATTGAACCACAGTCCAGCACCCAAGAAAAGTATTAAAAAACTTAATTTTGATTAGTTCATATATTAATTTCAACTTTCTAAATATGCCAGTTTAGAATTTTAGAATTGTATCTCTATTTTTTGTTACCTTATTGAAGAATTTTCCTTTTATTAAAAGAGTGTATACAATGTTGCCATCAGGACTTTTAAAATTGTCTTTCAGTATAGAACATGATAAAAAATAGAATATAGGACGAATAATATAAGAATAGAACATAGAATATTATAATAGAATAAGAATTCAATATAGAACTCGATTATTTTTAATACCGCTCTCAAATGCACGGTTAAACTAAAAGGAAACAAGTTACTCAATTTTGTTTGCATACAAATTTTCTTCTATGAAAGAAGGTTTTAAATTATTATATTTTTAAATAAATTAAATATTTTTTATTCATTCGTTGAATGTTTATTTTTTTCATTTACAATTTTCGATACACTGAGTATTTTAAAATGATGAAAATGCAGGTGGTTCTATTTTTATGTATGTTTGTATACATTAATGTAAGTTTGAAGTAAAAATATCCATTTCATCAATTCTGAGTCAAGATTAATTTATTTATTAAGATTAAAATTATATGTTTTATTTAAATATTCATACATAAATATAATAATTTATCGTATAAGTTTTTTTCATTTTTTTATTTTAAAAATAATAAAAAAAATTTCAAAATCCTAAAAAAAATTTTTTTTAAGTTGATGCAGTGGAATGAGAGTTTTTGAGAAGGCATTAAAATATATGTTTTGTGAAATCTGTCATTCAATTAGTGTTAAGATGGGAAGTAATTTTATTAAAAAAGAGTTTTAAATTCTAAATTAGTGTAATTTTTAAAAATTTTTAATTATACGTTACAAAATCAAAAAGAAAAATAGACATCATTATAGAATTAAATTCATAGCAAATTCCATGCTAATATTAAAAAAAACTTTGAAAAATGTAGAAAAGTCATTATATTTTAAAATATTCATAACACCAATAAGAGGGGAGAGTTTTAAATTTTGCAAAAACTATGGAAATAATTCAAAATTTGTGTGGGAGACTGTTATACAGTACTATTATGCATAAAATATATTTTAAACAATAAAATTAAAAAAAAAATGTTTAAAGATATTTTGTCGCCTGTAAGAAATTTTGAATTATAATATTTACATTGCGTAACAAAATTTCGTAATCTTATTACGTTTATGTTTGATGACATATTTAATTTTTATTTTCTTATATGCGAGATACTGAAACTTTCTTTAAAATGATCCTCAATCAACGCTTTATTTATATTTCAATTTATCGTATTATTCTTATCTTCTAAACTGACAACATTAGTTAACTAAGACTAAATATGAATCAATAAAAATTATCTGTTTTTGCAAATTAGAAAAGTGAAAGGAGATACAGAAGTTTCTATTGCCTAATAATAATTCTGTCTTGCTCTGCTATATATGTATCTGGAATCATATGAATTTCGATAGTTATTGTGGTGTTTTATATCTCTGTTTGATCTATTGTCATTAAGATTATTTAAATATATAAATTATTCCAGTACTCTTTTATGTCTTTAAGGTATTCGAACACGCTAAAAAAAGTCGATTGTCGCAAAAAGTGACATTTTCCAAAAATTGTTTAATTGGATTGACCAGTCTTTGAGCGTTCCAAAACAGGTTCGTCTCTACGTTAATTAGAAGTCAATATATTAATATGTTTGTAAGGATAAGTAAACCGGAAGTGGACATTTAAATACACGAAAATACCGATTTAAAGGGCCAAAAACATGCTAAAAATTTGTAGGAACACAAATTTAATTTTAAAAAAACAGAAAATGTTTTGCACAGAACAACACAAAATGCCAATAAGAGTTTTAACGATGTTTTGTAGAAATTTGTATCTAAACATGTCTTGACTCAGCTCTCAATCCTCAGATTAGGGGTATTTATATCTGTAATGCATTTTAACAAATGTTTTACAGAATAACTGAATATTCTTAAGGTTGTTTGAATGTATCCTACTGTAAATTCAGTTAATGCCTTTGTTGAGCTCGATAGAAATAGAAAAAAATGAATATAAGGAGCGTTCCCTTCCAAATGAAAAAATTACCAGAAAAAAATTTAAATGATTAAAAAAGGAAAATTATTAAAAGATGAGGTGGAAGAGGATATAACTTATAAATGTGGTGAATTTTAAATATGTACGAACATAATTTATTATAAAAAATTAATGAATTCTTTAAATGCATTTTTCTCAAAACTAATTATCACTCATTTGTTACTCACTTCAAAACAACTCAAAATATAATTACTATAAAATTATATTGCTATGAATTTTGAGAGCATTTGCCTTTATACAATTTTCTAAGGAATGAACTAAAAGAATTTAGATAGAGTGAATAGTTTTTAATTTGCAGCCTGTTTTTGAATAATAATGCCATACATTTACTAAATATTTCATGATAAATCTTTGAGTGGCTGTAAAATTTTAATTTATAATTAGAGCCATAAGATTGTAGATCATTCCCAAGAGAAAACTATGTAGTTATTTTGGTATAAGTTTTGTTAGGAGGAGAATAATAGTTTCTGCTGTAGCCAATTTGAAGTTTTATAAGAATTTGCTTAAATCTATGCTATTAAATGCCAGTTTTGAAGAAGTTTTAATGTTTATTTCAAATATTGACATCCTATTACTAATTTTAAATAGTCTTAAAATCAGAAATATAGTTAAAGTTTGTCTCCATCCTATTTTTTTTAAAAAGTGCTCCGAACGTGTTATCCAATATTATTTCTGCTAATTTAAATATTATTTTCTTATTCTGATTCAGCAACTTAAAAAGTGTCCAAGGAATTATAATATTTTTAAATATCACCACGAATAGACTCTGATGATTATTACAGTGTGCATTAATCTGAAAATTAAATTAAAATCCAGGGAAGCAGATCAGCTCGGAATTATCTAAATTTGTTAACATTTTTACAGGAAATTTTAGCTAACCATCTCCTAATTAAGTCTCGACTAGAAACTGTCTGTATGATGCATAAGGAAATGCATTCAGATTGGCAAACATCACGCAAACGGAATCTCCAATAATGGAGATTGGCGATGCGATGAATAGAGCGGAATTGGTTTGTGAAGTTGTAACTGCTTAGATGATTTCGTAATCTAAACGATAATGATGTCATTATGAGGTGGGTGAGATGATACAGGCAGTCAGTGGGAGTTTTAGTGCAGCATTTAATCTTATTACGTAATGGTTAAGTCATTCCCGTTCTCGAAAAGGTGAATGAACTCTATAAACTTAGATTTACTTTTCAGAACAAAATGCACTCAAACTAGAATAAGAATGTAAAGAATTTTTCTATGAATTCTTTTTAATTCAAGATAATAAATTTGCGAAGAACTTTCAAGGACATTATGTTAAGATTCAAAATACTTCAGTCTGATAAACAAATTCTACTTCAATAAAAAGAAGAAACAATTAAAAAAATTGTTAATAAAGATGAAACGGAGATTTTAACGTGATTTCATCTTGAAATATAAAATGATAGATGCTTTATAATGAATAATTTTTTATTTTTATTCCTTTATTTTGTTATAAGTCGAATTTTTTTAAACAAATCAAATTACTTTCAATAATTAAAAATTTATAATTCTTTTAGCGACCTGTTATTTTACAAGTTGTTGATAAGTGGATAAAATTTAAATATCTTTGTTATTTGTTCTTCGTTTGATAGTAAGTCCCTATTTAGAAGGAAAAAATCGTAATGGAATGCTGCTTTCAAACATTATCATATTTTAACAGTATTGTAATATACTATCTGAAAGAGATTTTATTATATTCCAAATTAAAATTTCTATCTTCTAAAACAACAAATTCAAGGCAGTGACAGACAAAATAAAGAAGCATGAATAGTTTTTACAATAGGACCCAATTTTTTTTAACTATTCAGATTTGAAGATTTCATTATAAATAATATTCCATATTGCTAAAAAATCCTATATTCTATTTTTTTTATTTCTTTGGTAAAAGGTCGAGCAGATTGAGGTCTGATTCAAAGCAAGCAAATAATTAAACCACATAAGAAAATATTAATAATTTATTTTTAAGTTTAACTTACGATGAATAAGTTTGAAAAAATACTTGTGTGAGTCAATTTTTTGCGAGTAGCTGTCACAGATCGCAAATGATACTGTTCTTAAGAATTGTTTTTGTTGTTTCAGATTCACTTAATACAGTCTGAAATGAGAAATATACTTATTAAGTTAAGCCCTTATTTTTAAGAGGTGCAATGTATCTAGTCATCAACATTTTATCAGCAACTTATCCAAATTCTGAATTGCAAAAAATTAATACTCTATTCTTCATAGTAATTTCAATTCTTAAACTTTTCTCGATGCTAAGAACAACGAAAAAGTTATTAATAGCCCTTTTTTTTCTAGAGCAGAACATACATGCTACAGATACCAATCCCTACTATCTTATTTATAAAATTTCAGCTTTAAACAACTACAATGAAAGTTCTTTCTTTTATCATACGGGAGGTAAAAATAATCATACGATATTTATTGCTTTAAAATTCAAGTGAAATAGAAGATGATTGAAGCACATAAGTCTGACTATTTCCTATTTATGCCTCAAGATTGAAAACAAATTTTCTCAATTTAAATACGTTTACAAATAAATCACGGACATTGCGTGATGTTTATATTTTACATGTGATAAAAAAAGTAATAAACCATTAAAATTGATTTCCAGCTGTCACTGAAACTATTCTTCGTTTTTACTTTTTTAAATTGCATAATTGGAAGTTGTTATTTATTTAAATTCATTTTCTTAAAACAAATGTCATTTGTATATTTAGCATTATTAACAAATGTAGAATTGAGTCTTTCATTAAGAAAAACCTATTTATTGCGCATATAGGTATATACATCTCTTTACTGTCTTAAAATTTAAGAGATCATTTTTTTATTATTTCGGTCTAAAATTAAAATTTTACATCTTGTTCATTTATATTGATATTAGTATTGTTAAAATAAATGTAAGGGTTATTTAGTTGATGTACTTGTGCTTCAGTTTCAAAACTTGTATCATTTTCTGTAATATATCAATTTTATATGACCAGACTAGCACATGTCATTTCGATATTAAATAATGAATGATAAGTTATGTTTATACTCGAAAATAAATTTTATGTCATGCATATTTGCTTAAAAGCTTATATATATATATATATTTATATATATATTGTTTTAATTTTTAATGTGCCTTGTTAAAAACCGCTTTCAGTCATTAGATAATTCAAAATCTAATAATAAAACAAAACATAATAGATTTGTTTAAAGTTTTTAAAATTTAGATCAAAGTTTTGTAAATGTTATAAAAATGAAAATTTATATACGAAAACTTCTAACAAGATCTAATACTCATAGTCTAATTTTGAATAATGATGAAGCCTCCGTGAGCAACACCGAATTTATTATTCCACATTGTAAAAGAAATGTAACATTGTCCTCCACAAAAATTAAATGCTATATATTATCTCGAAATGATTCAACTTTCTAATACAGCACACTCCCAAGTATCCAGGCTAATATTTACGAAGGACAACCTAGATAACAAGAAAGCCGGATTGGCTGAAACTGTATGAACTCATTTCTTGCCCACCAATAACAGAAGTCAAAAGTTTTTACACCAAACATATTACATAAGTGGCATTTTCTCATTTTTTATTGAGTATTAGCCTCTATTTATCTCAAGCCTAGTAGAACATGAATGGTGAATCATAGAAGCAGTTGCGGGTAAAGTGTAGAGTTAAAATAGAAGGCATTGTATTGGTAGTTTCTCTAATACTGAATGTTTCAAGGATTTATTAGAGTCAAAGTAAGTCAAAAGATATAAATTACTCTCAATTTAAGATAAATTATATAATGGCTAACTTAAATGCAGAAAACAGAAACAAAACGTTAAAGTAAATCGTTACTTTAACGATTTACTTAAAAAAAGTGATCCGTATACTACTTAAAAAAAAGTGACCCACATTTATTTTATTTTTCCCTGATAAATGATTGCACAGATATGAAAAGATAATCCTAAGATAAGAGTCAAAACTTACCGTCTTTAATTTTTTGAAACAAAGTCTTAAATAGATGACTGCTTCTGCAACGCTTTATTTAAATACGATAAAAGAAAACGAGGACTGGTAGTTCTTGAATCAGATATTCAAGAGTGTACTGTACTAGTATATAACGACGAAAAGAATTGGGTGAGCTAATATCTACTCCTTACGAATTGTTTGGTTGATGCGTTGGTATATAATTATCATGCGTTTTTTTAACGTACTATATTTAAATAAAGATTGGCAACATTTTTTATATTTATGAATGAAAATATTCTTCTACTTTTCGATTATAAAAATGCGTGTTGATTATCGCACTCATATTCGTCTTATTATGCTGCATCATTTTGAGAAAGAACAGAAGGCAGCTCAGTCGTTTAACGATCGCAACGATCTTTTAGGTGTCTGTGCAATCAGCAAAAGTCGTTGTAGTTGATTGTGGTGTCTCGCAAAGGTGGACATATAATTCAAGAATCGGATTTTCTCAACAATCATTCCATTGGCGCCATCGAAACACTTTCTTCACTCGCCAAAACGCTTGGCACTATAAAAATCATTCGTCTCTCCGCAGACTTGCTGTTGCTGGAGTATTGCAGCGGTATCTGAATAAACCAGTAACAGTCACTAAATATTAGTTATTGCTTTTTCCTAAAATATGCTACGCGACTGCAAATCGTAAGGTCGCGAGTTCGACCCTTGATGGGATACAACCTCCACCTTGGAGCAACATCACAATACAGCTCGCCACACTGATACTGGTTTAACAGTATCAAATCCACGATAATAGCTTGGAAGATAATCGGGTTTCAAGGAACATGCATTTTTAGCAACCGTGGATTGTTGTCTTGACAGGTCGAATACCGGTTTCACCTTCTATATGGTCAATTCAACCATCTTTTATCAAGTCAAAAAAAAAAGAAAAGGTATGGGATTTGTCAACCCCCGGATTCAGCTACAACAATAAAGTTAACGGATAAGAATTTTCACCGAATGGTATCAAAGGAACAAGCATGGTTCAAACAATGAAAGAAGTAGATCTGTTTCTGAAAGATCTTCAAGAACCATGAACTCTTTGCCCATGGAATATTCTTCCAAGCAAATGGGAAATAATGATTGAAGTAGATGGTGTCTAAGTTCCGTATTAATTATTAAAAAATGTTATTGTTGAATTTTTATGTTTCCTTCTTTTATAATAAATGAGTTCAGGAACGCATGTTTTTATCATTTAAAAACGTCAGATAACTATGCACCAATCCAATATTTAAGAAACTTGAATTCCTAAAACAGATTTTTGAATAAAAATTTGGAATAATAATAAATAAACTTTAATACTCTAAATGTTCTTTAATATTCTTAATACTAAAAATTTTAATATCATTATTTAAATCCATAGATTGTAGACTGTTATTCTTTTCTAAAAAATAAACAATCTATTCTTTTCTTTAAACATTCATTTCAACAATCTAAACTTCAAACATTTATTTTATTACTTAAACCATTTAAGATTTGATATTTAAAAGCAGACACATATTTCAGATAACTTTAAAAAAGCTCTCAGCGAATCACAAAAGATTATTCTCTGCCATCAAACATCATTTTCCATTCGCTCGAAAGAAGCTTTCTATACATTCTATCCCCCGACCATTTGCTTAATACTTTCTAGAGGAAAAAAAGGAAGGTCTTAAAAACATAAAAGAAAGAAAATGGGAGGAAAAAAGGCAATTCCTTATCGCAGGACAGTTTATCAAAGAGTCGGGCTTAAACGGGACATGATTCAGCCAGGCGTCCGGATCGAAAGTTCAACTGGTGGGATTGGAAGTGTCAGTAAACGCAATGAGAGACAGAGCTGTCCTTAATCTTTCTTGTCTGGACATGTTGCCTTCGGAACGGAGCTGTCGCCAAGGGACAGTGAGCTGAGTCCGATTCTTTGGGTTTGATGCATTGACATCTGGTGTCGATTCGGTTCAGTCAGGGATGCAATTTAAAGACACGCTGTCATCGAAGAAATGGCTGTGTGGTTGCTTTTTTAATAATCAGAGAATTTGTTCGAGAAAGACATTTAATTTCGAAACCCTTTTTTACTTAGTTCTGAAATGTTTGAGGTTCAGTTTGGAAAATATATATAAGTAAAACTTAATTGAGTTATTTTATTAAGAATGGATCGATTTGAGTCTAATATGATATTTAAAAAAATTATTCTCAGTATGGAATTGCTATCTTTTTCCAATTGTTCCTTTTCTTATTCATTGTCGGATTTTGAAATATGTTACCGGAATCTTGCGCAAAAAATAATATTGAAACAATATGTTAGTTAATTTTATTTTTGAAGAATATTTGCAAATATGCAAAGGGTAGTGTTTTTAAGAGATTTTTATTTTTTTGGTTTCTCATCTAGTTGTGAATTGATTTCTTTTAAATATTCTTAGTTTAGTTATAATAACAACACGTTGTCAAGCAACGCTACCACTCTCAGATTACGAGGACGATACCTGAGCTTGCCTCCCCCTGGCCAAGCTGCAGCACACCAGCAGAATGAGATTTAGCTTTGATGGTTTTAACTTGCAAAAGACCACCTTAAGGGTCTTTCCTACAACGCGTCCATCTTTCAAACGAGCCACGCTCTTCTCCTCTTCCCCCTTTTGCAGTTTTCTGGTTTCCTTTGATGCCTGACGATTTTACCAAAAATTTGTCGGTAAAACGCTTAGGCATCAAAGGAACCCAGAAAACCGCAAGAGGGGTCGAAAGGGGCACGCATGCCTCTTCTACAGGCGGTACCGTCCGTATAACCAGCCCTTTACAAGACGTTTCTTCGTGGAATCAGTTCTCGAACTTGAAACTTCAAGGTGTCGACCACTACCAAGACCATACCTTTCAAGTACTTTGTGTCATGTTTATGAATTAAACCAATTTTTCTAAATTGAACAATACTTGTGAAAAAAAAGTGTGCAGCACAGAAAATAATTTTAATAAGGTAATTTTTTGAAGCACACGGAAATTCGATACTGATAATTTATTTTGGAAAACATGTTATAGTTATTATTGAGGAAGAACGTAAAAAATCTATATAAACTGATATGCACGATAGTTAGACCCGGAAGACGGATAGTGACAGACAGAACACTAATAAATCAGCAATGTCAATTATAAAGCAACAATATATGACAGAACCATTAATTATTGTATAATGTACATAAAAACCATTTTATGACATAATATATTATAACATACAATTAAGTTTGACAAATTACTAGACAGAAATCAGCATAACAGTAATAAATGGATAAAGTTTCTTTTTGGCTATAAAATAAGGGGAGGATTTGTGATGACAGATATAAGATTAATTTTCATTTATTTAAAGTATCTATTTTTTGCTAATATTGGAGATTTATATTGGAAATCATATTTTTTTATTTGGTTAAGTTAGACATGAGAAAAATTAATCATACATACAGACTACTTGCATCATATTTTTTTTAATCAGGGAATTTTTATTTTATTTTATATTATTGTTAAAATGAAGACTGACGGTTGTAGATAGTAAAACTGCCAAAAATGGAAATGTCGTGCTACTTGAACAACAAAAAAATTCAATTAGACTGTAAGAACGATACAATGTTGTTTATAAACTCATTTTTTAGAAGATCATTTGATAATATTTCATCTTTCCTATGAATATATAACTCATCTGTTAATTTAGAGGGACAACATTGCTTATTTTTTAAACTTAAATTTACAATTTTTAATCTAAATATCTTCGAATAATTTCTAACCCGGAAAAATCTTAATTGTAATTATTGTTATTCTTTTTAATATCATAGTAGTAGGGCCACATTTGATATTTTTTCATTTGTTCATAGAACTTTAAAAACGAATATAATTTAAATAGATGAATATTGAACTTTAAATAGCGATATTTACATATATGAAAAGCTAAAGTAAATTCAGGCAAAAATTTCTCTTATTTCTCACTGCTGAATGGAAACATTAAAAGGCAAATAAATAACTATTCAAATGTTTCAGTTTTGCGTCTTAAAATTTTTTTTTACAGCTGCGCTTGATTCAAAATATCACAAATCAATTAAACGGTGAAATTGCTTTTAGAAATACATTGAGAAGGTTATCATTCCATTAAGTCAGAAAAACAAGATGCGAAAGAAATAGATTTCTGACAGAATGCTTAATAAGCACTAAAATAGATTTAATAAATTGTCGCCAACAGATTAAACCACCGCCAAATGGATAATCGATATGAAATGATTACTCCATATTGATTGTTTAAAAAATCAATAACCTGAGTGAATAAGCTGGTCACCAAAGGCAGCTAAATTAATATATTTTTCATATATTAAAAGATGCTTGCATTCACCATTCATTCATTCATTCCTTGTTATGATTTTTAAATAGAAATTTATCTCTCAGGTTTCATTTTTATGGTATTATAGAAGAAATCTTTTCCTTCAAAAATTGCTTGCTAATTACGGAATGGTTATAATGAAAAAGCTTAGATAAAATATTATCTAAAAAATAACTTCATAGATCATAGCCAACAAAATATCTCTCTTTTACAACTGAAAGGGAAAAAAACTATCAAAATATATAATCCGATTTTTTTAAATTAATAAAAAAAATTTATTCTATTATATTTTGATGAAAATTATGTTACATAATATAATATTCCTTATCAAAATAATGAATGTTATGTAATATAACCAATTAAGAATCATAGTGGTAAGAATAACACCATAACTATACATTATTTTTTGCTAAGTAAACTGGATGTATAGCAAACTTTAAGAAACTGAAGCATTAAGAAATTGAAAAATTCGTTTGTATTTTTTAATTATCTAAGACCTAACATACTAATTAATGAAGACTCACTAAATACGAATTTTCTGCATTTTGTTGGTATTTTTTTGTATAAATCCTACTAAATTTAATTAAAGTGATATGTATTATGCAATAGCTTTGGGGAATCTCAATTATATGAAGCATATAAATAAACTGATATATATTATTTTATGTGTAAGCTGACTTGGTAAAGAATTTCTAGTCTTACTTTTTTTCCTTTTTTTTCAATATCCACAGTCGTGTATTTTATTATGTTTTCAGAGGCCAATTAACCACCAAGATAAATCATTTTAAAAGGTTTATTTTAATGTCATTATTATTTGATATCGTACTATTTATTCATCAGCGTGCATTTCAACATGAATGAAAATTTATCAAATGTCTGCACTGACATTCATCTTTATAGCTGTCATAGCTGCTTAACTTAACATGTCGACAAAAACATTGATTTTATGGCAAATCAAACGCTTAACTGAAAAGCGTTGCAACCAGATAAATACAAAACTCTTCCGTGTGCTGACTTCTTTTGTTTAATTTACAATTTCTAATGAATTGAAAACCCATGATGACTGAAAAGGGATTTCAGGCAGTTAAAATTTTGTTTTATACAGGTCAATTACAAGAAATATTCCAACTTAAGCGAAGTTAAAAACACCGAGGTTCAATACTATCATGTTAATGACCGGAAATTACAATAGTTGGAAACTTAAATTCGATATACTAAATGCTCATTATAATCACCTGAAAAATATGAACTGTATCAGGCTTGTAATTTTTTGATAATATTAAATTTTATTGTCAAATTGATGCAATTTTGTCATTATTGCATTTGCGCACTTCCAGTTCAATATCAAATAGTAATTTGAAATAACTTGTTGGGTAGCAAATGATTACTAATTTTTAAAAAAGTATTTTTATAGTAATCTTAATTACAGAAAAAAAAATGAAACAGAAAAATGAATCCCATTTTCCTCTTAATGTTTAGATAATATTATTGAACAGCGTGTCTCTTGAAGACTATTCTAACGCTGCACAGTCAGGTTTCCTGATAAGGTCAATTTTCTCGTTGCATAAGAATAATTTAAAGAATCGGACTTCTATGATTCACTGTTTTCGAGAAAATTGTAACAGAAAAATAATATCCGGTGTAAGAAAAAAGATCATTGGACATGTGAACATCTGAATATATTTTTAAGAGAAGATTTTCAAATATCTACCATGGATATCATAGCATCCAAGAAGACTCCAAGCAAAGACACCTAACTGTCGTCTTTTATAGCATATCGTCAGTTATATTTAAAAAGCGATATCTTTAGCTATTACTATAATGTATATCATCAATAAAACGACTTAGACTTTATTTTAAGTAAACAGAATTGTAATGCCTTAGGAGTCTCTAGGAAATATACCCCATTTCTAATACAAAGCACTGACTCCTGATGATAAAATCAACCGCTGAATGAATGACAGAAAAAGGTTTGAAATGTCCTTATGTCACACAGTCTCAAAATTCCTAGTAGCATACAAATGTTGTACAATATTGTACGTATTGATCAATATTCGCAATATTTTTTATGGAATATTGTTAAATGTCATATAATGTCGTACAATATAGTGCAACAGACTGTGCTACCTGGGATAGAGGGAAAACATCTGGAGTGCTTACGTCATTATACGACGATGTTATATGGGACGTGTTAAAGAAAACCCTGAGTTGGATATCTGGATGCTAGAAGCGATATTGCGCATAGGCTTTACGAGTTGAGACTATAACCAATTTGATACAAAACTATACAACATCAGCGAAGACTTAACTTTCCTGAAAGACGGCTGTCACAATTATTAACTATTTGCAGATATCTTATGCATAGATAAAGCATTTTCCACCAGTGCAAAGGTCTGTTGTTACTTATGGCACTTTAAAGGACAGCTGAGAAAAGGCTGTCAGTGATTTAAGTCGAAATGAGCGTCTCTTGTACCCCTCGAGTTAGTACTTCTTTACCCCCCGAACTATGTTCAGTAGCGAAAACTAGAGTCAGGAGTATGACTTCACTACTTCATACTTCACATTCACTTGCGCAACTCTTTTTTACACGGGGCACGAAAACTAGAGTCAGGAGTATGACTTCACTACTTCATACTTCACATTCACTTGCGCAACTCCTTTTTACAGGGAGTACACACCCCTTTTTACAACTCACAGATAGAACACAGACGAACAACCATGCATGAACCGGGACTCGAATCCGGGACCTCCAGATCATGGAGAAAACATGCTATTCCTGTGCCAGGCTGCCAGTGTTCAAGGGTCTTCAATAGCTATATGTCGTCAAATTTCGATCCTTATGCAATTATATTGCAAAGATATCAGGTGCTCTAGATCGTATATATGGGGATGACTTTTATTCTAGTTAATCGATTGAATCCCATCTGCTGGCTTCACATCGCAAGATATTTATACTCAGCATTTCTGCAGGATTTATTAATCGATTTCCTGGGAGTCATTCCTTAGCAGCAATACTGGTTCTATAGAAGCCAACCAACACATTTTAGATTTTTATTGCATGATTGGTTAAATATGAAATATTTAAGCTATTGAATATTAATAAGAAATATTAAGCCATAGGAGACTGGTTTTATAGTCATCATAATTAGCATATTCAAACATTTTATTTCTTTCTATTGTAATGGCTATTGATGGCTACCTATTGCATGACTTGTAAATTAGAGAGTGAAATTCCAGATAAATATTTTATTTACAGCCCTATACATTTACAGAAGAACAATTTTTTCTAATTTAGATTAAATATTCTCTATTTACACAGCATTTGTAGAGTGAAGATTTATAATGAAAACAGTTAATGGAAGAGTCCATTAATTCAAAGAAAAGCACCACAAGACGCTAACAGGGTGTTAGCCAGAACCGCTTCCAGGGTGGAGCGTCCAAATGTTAGTCCATAACCCAAATGTATCTCTTCTTTTCCCAGACCAACGGACACTTTATCGCTGTCAAACTCCATTTCCTCAATTTCCATTCGCTCACGCCAGTTTCCATCGACCAATCGCCCAGCCAAAATTTCACTTATTTGTGGCGCTATGTGACGTAAGATCTCACCATCAATGACGCGTCCTAGCCATGGATTACATTGAAACACATGTCAGTAATATACCTTCATAAAGGAATCCAGTTTTTGGATATAATTTACGACTATTTGCCTTGCATAAGGTTTAAGCCTACTTTCTTTTCCCTCCCGTCAAATCATTCAATGTTACGATGGAAAAAATAACTTTCGTTGGAAAGTAACTTTCCAACAAAACATCCTTCTCCTTTATTAATGTTCTGATATGTTAATGTTCTCGAACTATTGATAGAGTTATGTAAAAATTTTAAATTACGGTATTCTATGGGAAACACAATAAAAAAAAGTGAAGTTAGGGCAGACAAATCAAATTTTTAATACTACTCAATGATGCTACAAATTAAACGCTTGAAATTATGTTTTTAATACGAACTATTTATTAGTAAGTAAAAAAAAAGTAATTTGTAATATATTTAACATATCTTATTACGCCTTATTAAAAATAATAATAAATAAAATTATTCAAAATCGAGATCCATTTATATAAAATATACAAAAATATACATGAAAACAATGTTTAATTGAGTATTTAAGTTGGTAAACATTTACGTAGTAACAAAATTATCAGGTAGCTGCTCATTTTTGTGCGTATCCTATTTGCTTTAGAATGATTGGTAATTTATTGTCCATGTTGTTATCCAGTTACATATGGAGTCGATTTGTCAAATATCACCTAAGAGCTACATAATCTCTTAAGAATTAAACATAATAATTAAAATTTCTGTTTGATATTTGTGGTTCTAAAACATAATTATCTGTAATTTGCCCTCAGCATGTTTTAAGAAAGATCATCTTCTACATTCGACTTTCACTCTTAAGAATTAATTAATTTGTAATTCATAAGCAATGCATTTTTAAAGAAAAAAAGGAGTAATGAATTATTTTAAAGCCTTTTATCAACTTATATATAAACCGAATAGATTTCTGCTTGAAAAAGTCACATAAAATGTTTATGTAAAAAGCTTTCATTCATAGTCAATATGTTTAGATTTAGTAAGATTTAATGGCTCAGTTCACAGTTGGAAATTTTTTAGACGCTAATATAAAAAAGAATCCCCAAATTTAAGGTCGTCATAAATTACTTCAAACGACGCTGACTTAATTCGGTGTTGATCATAAGGGAACAAAAGATTCCATTGTGTCACTTCAGAGCTGGATTAAGCTTTGCAAGGAAATGTTGCTATTTTTTTGGTGCGTCGTTCTTTTTCTTGATACCTTCTTGTTACTTTTTTTGATGAAGAAGAAATTTTATTTCCTTCCGAGTTGAAAAGAGCACTTTTTGTTTGATTTCAGCTCCAAGGGACCCTGTTTCATTTGCGTTTTTATGCAGCCAAGTGCAACTGGAAGTCACGATTGCTTTGAAAGCAAGTAGATCGTGAAGAAGGGGGCTTAAAAGATGAGAAAAAGAAGTCCCGTTTGCTTTTCAACAAGAAGTATTGAGACAAATTAGATGATTAAACACCGGAGACTCGCGCTAATTAGTGTTTGACTCTCTACTCAGCCAGCTTGGATTAAAATGCGAGAAAGCGAATTTTAAATAACGGATTGTAAACCCAGTACACGGGCTTTTGCTAATTGGAAGATGAGAGATTTCAATTTTAACCTTTTAACTAATTGATCTTTTGCTTCATTGGAAATAATCCGTGATTTAGAAATGGTTCTGCGTAATCGGTTTTCCTGATTTTTAATATTTTAGCAGAGTAGTACCAGCAGAAAACTGGATATTGAAAATGCCATGCGCATTTTATTTTAGAAATAGAAGAGATGGAATTATGTGCTTTAATTCAAAAGATTAAAATACTGAAATAATAGCTGATTAATACTTTCTCATACTATTTAATTTAAAGATAAACTTGCTTGTTTGATACTTTTGATGAATTGTTCAGTTTTATACTTTGCATTTTGTATAATCAGAGGCAACCTTAAATCAGATTAAAAATTCTAAATACTTTCTCATACTATTTAATTTAAAATATAAATTCGCTTGCTTTATACATTTGATAAATTGTTCAATTTTATACTTTGAGATTGGTATAATTAGAGACAGCCTTCTATCCGAATTTTAACCAAATGCTTTTGGTTGAGATATACAATAAAATTTAGCGAAGCAGATTAAAAATTCTAAAAAAAAATATTCACCACAAATATTTCTTTAGAATTTTTTATCTGATTTGCTGAGATATTAGATGACTTTTCATAATTCCACCTGTCACATATTTGGAAAGAAGTTTCTAACAAAAGCTGGTAATACAGTGAAATTGTTTTATAACATTAATTTAATGTTGGAGGGTAACACACAGCGAGCATGCGTAAGAAGGATGAAAAATACTGTTTAGTACATGGCAAGTAATTGAAACAACATGTCTCTGTATTGTATTTTCTTCTTTGTTCTTACTACTCATGTGTTTGTTTTGGAGAGAAAAACATTTATCACTTATAATAAATTCATTTTAACATTCTTTTTTTGTTCTTTGTTCTTTCTGATGCTAAATTTTGCGTGTGTGTGTATTTTTACTTTTATTTGTCATTTTTTTTATAGTTTTTCATATTTAGGTTTGACTTTTTTTAACATGTTTTTTCTATTAATATCCATCATTTTAATGCAATGCTCAGAGAAAAAGAAAAATCCATTGACATTAAAAAGTCAATTTATAGCTAAACATGGAATGTCACACTCTATCTTATGATATTGTGCCAAACATTAATCTGTACCTTTCTGCACATGCTTACTGGTCAACTTATAACTGACCGACTTATAACTGATTTAATCCTGCATAAGTTTCTGTTTGGAAACTTGGAATTTCCTTTAAATAATTAAGAAAAGTTATGATTTCTGCATTCATTTGATCATATTCTAATACTTTATTTCATTATATTATTTCTTAAAGATTATTTGCTGATTTTTTTATTTGACCTCTTTCTGGTTACCACATAATTCAAATACACTTAGCCAAAATCATATAATGAGCATGCAAACCAGGTAAATACAAAGGCAAGGACATCAGTGAAAAACTTTTAAATGGCACATAATTCGTAAATTTTACATTTTTATTGATGTCATGACATTTATGTGTTTTATATAATTATGTATTAAATAGTCTTTGATTCCAGTGATTTTCTTTATTTATTTTCCTATATCTTACAGTACACACAGAAAAGGGGATAAATAGAAATATTTAAGATTCAGTAAAGAAATTTTTTCTCGGTATTTTAATTATGAGCATTGATGAAATGGGTTAAATATGTAAAAAATAACGCCGTCCCTACCCGTTTTTGCAAATTTCTAAGAATTATAAATGAGTGAGGTATTAAAGCTTTTGGAGTTTGAAAGACACAACTTATCTACAACCCTAGTCAAACTCACATTTATTCAATCTTATCATATTTTATTTTTGAAATAAACTGAAAACTTCATTACTACCAAAAAATGTCTTTTATTTAACCAGAATTTTTATAGAGGTTTGAATTTAAGAGGTTTTGAATTTGTATTGCTCCCTATACAAAGGGAGCGATACAAATTGGTATGTAGGTAAAGTGCCGAAACAAATATACACTCTCTATTTCTCCATAAAGTTCATTTTGTTTTATTCCAGTGATGAATAGAATTGTATGTTTATTTCGGGAGAAAGGGCACTAAACAGACCGGGCAAATGTAATCTACAAGACCCCAACAGCACTGAAAGGCAGTCTTCCAAGGTATTCTCTTCCTCCAGTGACTGATAACAGAGGAGAGACACTATAACTTATTTATCCTTATTTTTTCACCGATGTTTCTGCTTTCATCAAATTTGAGGCAAACTAGAGACAAATAAAAAGAGGGTGACATTGTTCCAAGCATCTTTCATTCCTTCAGGTGTGGAAGTATTTTTTTAAGGTGTACATTTGAAAAAAATATTTCATTATTTAATGCGAGCTTCTGATATTTTATTTACCAAAGAAGTGTATGAATAGTAGCCATAAAAACTTAAATGCTTTTAATTAAATTTGTAAATAAGTTGAGATAATAAATTTTTTATGAAATTTTTTTTAACTTTGTACTTTCTTATATCCTTAAGTATTGTAATTATCAATTGATTTAAATTCAAGGATTTGGCGCATTATCTCATTTCAGAAAAAGGATTAAGAACACTTTAATATTATATCCGTCCACAAGGTGATTATAATTAAGCTTCACCTGTAAATAGCATCTTACAACGCAAAAAAAGGAACGGATTACATCGAAATTTGGCATATTATCTATACATGAGATGCATCCACGAAATTTCAGGAAAAAAAGTTCCATAATGACCAATAGAGAGAGCCTTTGTTGGAAAAACATTAATTTTAACATAATAAATTTTACTTAATTTTAACGACCGAACCGGAATACAGAAAAATAATTAACATTTATTAACTAGTTTTAAATAATTTTGTCATCGAACTTCAGTAAGTAAAAGTAAGAAAAAAAATAACAGTAATGTTGACTGAGGGGTAAAAAAGTTCAGTTTTCAGAAACAAGAACAAATAAAGACGAACTTACATAAGAGAAGCAGTTGTTAATTGTGTCCAGGATGGTGTAGGGAAAGATCTTCCATGTGACCCCTCTCATTACACCAACAGAATTTGAAGTCGATGGACAGTGTGTTCAGCAACAGATCACAACTGATAAGCATTGAGGATTAATACATGAACCCTTATGGAATTTTTTTAAGTTATTTATTTCGGCAACAAGGAACCATCAGAAAGAAACAGCGTCATAAAACATGACAACGACTACAAACGTTTCTTATTCTATCCTGTTTTATATAAAGCTTCCATTTCTTCGCAAGCATGCAAATCTCGAAACTTTTTTTCCTAGAACTGACAGCTTTTCTCTGTTTTAGTAATTATGACGAATAGTACTTGTTCTAGATTGTTAATATTGTTTCGGTATTCCATTTTAGATACTTATCGAGTTAAATTAAAGGATTTTCCGGAAAAGGCGCCTTCTAGTAGGCATTTTGGAACAATTTTTTTAATAACTTGAGCACATCTGTATATATTATGATTAGCTGCACTCCTTTCATAAGTTTGTATTGTAGGATGCTGTTTATAAAGGAAATTTAATTATGTCCGTCTTACTATCTGTCTATGAACATGATACAAAAATAATTTCAACTATATACATGATATTTTGTATGATCTCTTTACAACAAATTTATAGATATTCATCAAATATTGATTGATATTCACTTGAAACCTTAGACTGGCTGAGCTTGGCAATTGTAAAACGAAGAGAGAGGAATAGTTACACACCAGTATACAGACATAATAGTTATTTATCACATTGGGAATAAAATCCACTTAAAGATCGGCCGTCTCTCGGTGTATATTTTCATAGGACTGTAGATAATATAATTCAAAAATTCAGACTGAAATATATTAAATTTGGAATGTGTATTAATGATCATAATTGTAGTTCAATGTCAAGTTTTGTGTCACACTATTGGTAGCAACACATCTAAGACATATGTACGATTTTCGAATATCATTTGCACAAAAGATATTAATAGCCAAATATTCGCTAAGGCCCAACGGTGTCCGCGTAACTTGATGACTTCATGTGAGGAGATACTTTATAATTGGAGCGTATGCGAGAAAATTTTGAATAGACCGATCCTGCGGGTCTTTGAATATTAACTTTCTATTTTAGTTTTATGTCTTTCAAAATTAATTCAAAAAATGATTCTTTAAGTGTAATTAGATGTTTCATGGGCATAAATGGGCGTATGCCGCCTCTTGAAAGTTCCAATAGTGTAACTATGTACTCCCATAGTGTAACTAAATAGTAGTCCAATCCGTATCTATCTATCTATCTATCTATCTATCTATCTATCTATCTATCTATCTATCTATCTATCTATCTATCTATCTATCTATCTATCTATCTATCTATCTATCTATCTAGTTACGGATTTTCCTCCTTTTCCTCCTTAATCCGTCGGGTTTTTACCTGTATAGTGGTTGTATATGGTGGGAGACGATGATGAGAACACAATGGTCAGTCCTTTAGTAAACGACGCAACACAGAAGACGCTTATTTACAGGGAAAAGACAGGACACTACAAAGACGATAAATCTTTAGAGCACAGAAACAACAATTATGTACAAACGACAACTATATACAGCCGAGATGAATGCACAGGACAGCACACAGCAGTACTCTACTGCAGATAGTAGCCCACAATAGCAACAATAGTTCATAGGCAGAAATTCCGCAGTGACAACTTCCACAGCTCACAAAGCGGAAAGACAGGATTCAGCAGGAGAGGGAATTTCTAAGGAATTCTGTCTATACATTAACACAAGTCTCTCCCGAACTGGACGAAGCAATTCCTCTGTCTAGTCTTGCTTCGCTGCCGACTCACTACTTTACACAACGAGACTACTCTTCAGTTCAGGACAGCTCCATTCCCGACGATAACAGAACGAGTCACGACACGCTGCACAGGCTTCGTCGGAATAAGCCAAACAGAGATCCAGCAGTCCTCCACTTAGGACTCCTCAGTTCAAGACATTTCTATTTAAATCTACTTGGTCAACCAAAATCGTACTTAGTTCAGCTTCCAAGACTTCACAATTCAGGTCTTCTTGATTCAACTCCTCCGCACTTCTCAGACTCCTCTTCAAGACCTCTCTATTCAGGTCTTCTCTATTCAACACTGCCGCTCTTCTCAGATTACTACTACGACGACACTTGGAACTTCAGGAGATCCCGCTTCACCTAGAAGCTATCTCCTGACTTTGCTGGATGATGGGAGACGCTCACATGGCTCTTGTTAGGTGCCATGAACTGGAGTAACACTCAGACTCCCGATAGCTGCCATGTATATGGCAGCGGGAGGCTGGGCTAAACCCTTCTGGACAAATCAGGAGTATTCTAGACCTATCTCGAAGTTTCGGGTATTATCCATTTTGAAGCCAAGCTCTGGGATCACTGACGTCCCACCCATTCACTATTCAATACAGATTACTGTGTGTGTATATATATATATATGTGTATGTATATAAACATTTTAAACTGAAAGAGCTACTATTTTATTTTAATGAGCCATTTTTATAGATATTTTTTTAAAGCTGTAATTGCTTAGGTTATGGATTGATAAAGAAGCTTTATGTGTTAATGTCGATTGTGTGCGAATTTTGGTAGAATTCTGCAGCTGCATTCCCTCGCAAGCCTTGTCATTCACCTTGTTTGACCTTTATAATGTTAGTGGGGAAAATGAAAGAGGTAAATGAATATTCTTTTTGCTTGTATTTCCAGACGAAAGGTTTCGACTTGATGCTTGCCGACAGATTTCATTTTTTTTAAAGTTTATCCTTCTTTTATTTCCCAAATGAAGGATTAAATTCGCTGAAACAAGAAAAAAATAAAGTTAAAAGATCTTGGATTATAAAACCCATAAATTTTATTCTTTTTGTTCTTGATTTCTAGCCTCCGGCAAACTGCGTATAAAATTCTTATACTCTTTGTACTCTATCTCTTTAACTATACTCTTTGTTCTTATCATTATATGTAATATTTTTAATTACTTAATTAATTTTTTAATTTTCCTCGTTCCAGTCTCTAACGCCCTTACTCATGATGATATTCGCTAATTTAAGAAAAAGTTTTAAGAAAGAATTGATATTGATAGCTGTAATAAATATTAAATTGTTAAACATATTTTATTTTTGCTACTTTGTAGAAAATATGCATATAATGAAACAAAATATCGTTCAACTTAAATATGTTAATATCTCTTTTTTGAAATAACCTAAGAGCTATATTTGAATAGGCATTCTAATTTTAAGCCGTGATCAATTGATGATCCAATAGCTTGCTTATCGAAGTCATACTGGGCTTTTCTATGCAGTTTTTCATTGTAATCCTTTTCCGTGCATTGAACTTTTCATTGCGATGTGGATCCTTAACATTCACTCATTGAGTCTCAAAAGAAACATGGTGAAAAAATGATATTAGAATTACTAATAATCTTGTTAAAATCGTTGGGTTCGCTATAGTGGGTTATGGTAATATAGTGAACAAGCCTCAAGCACTTACAACAAACAGTAGTCCACAAGCAGTAATCGGTAGTGGAAGACCGCAGTACCACATAAAGTGATCAGACAGAGCTCAGCAGGAGGAGGGAATCTATGTAACTATTCTCTACGGTCCCTCCAACAGCCTATTCTCCTCTGTCGCTTTGCTTTAGCTTTATTGACTCAATACGAATGGTTATTCAACACGCGATTCGATATTCCCTCAATACATGTCTCTAAGACTCTAGAAGAACACAAATATTGTAAAATATTGTATAATATTGATCAATATTCGCAATATTGTTTAATAGTGTTGCTACCTTGGAAATATGCTCACGGCTCTCTTCCCGATACAGTAATGCCTTGAACTCCATTCAATGCTTGCGCTTTCTCGGATTAAATAAACTAATTGGTTGCTGACACAACTTTTATTAACTATTCGATTCATTGTTCGATATAGAACAATATTTCACATTCTAAAATCATTCATTTTGTACACATTTGTTATACAACAGACTTCGTTTCAGACTGCCGGCCTTTTAAGCCTTCGGATTAGGGCACAGATGGGTCTTGAAGAATCTATAGAAGAATCTCCTATTGGCTATATCACCCAAATTCTTGAAGATTCTAGTATCATCTATCTTATCTCCAAAGTGGCCAAATGATCATTAAAGTTACAACGAGGCCACCAGGACATTGATCCTAATCATTTAAATTCCTTATAACGCTTGCGTTCCGTTGGATTAATCCAACTAGTTCATCGCAGACTCATATTTTACTAACAATAAGACTCATTATACAGCTCCACACACAATCATTATACTACAGATATTGGCTCAGACTGCCGGGCTTACGACTTCTGGAGTGTGGCACAGATATATCTCAAATTAAATCTTTTCCTATTGGTTCTGTCACCAAAATTTTTGAACATTCTAGTGTCATTCATTTCGGTTTTCAAAGTTACAGCCTTCATCAGCAAATGGTCTCCAAGCCCAGGGGCCAATGATGTGGTTTCCAAGAGATCTGACTGTAAAACATTTTCCTATAAAGAAAATAACTGAGCTGCAAAGCAAAATTATAAATTCGTAACAATAGAAAAAAGTAAATCACAAAGTTCTTCTCCCATCTTTATTAATTTTTCCTGTTTTCTTGAAAGAATATTTTAGAATGCTTATGCCCAATAAACACCATTTCTGAATAATTAAAAAAATAACATGTAAACATCGCTGATGGAAATATGTAATGTTATTACTTAAAACAGTTCACTATTAGCTCTTTTCTTTTCAACAGAAGTTTTAAATTTACATCCTCCATTTACAAAATTTATGCCTTTTTTTCTATATTTGAAAGAGGCCCATATCCCAGGGTATTAATTTACTCCAAACAATGGCGAAACAAAATTCAGATATTTAAACTAATTCAGGCTTAAAGAAAAGGAAATAAACTTGTATATACACAGAAATAACCAAAAGAGTTATTCCTCCCCAGTTCTGTCCTAAATCTTATTCTTTCATTTTTTTCAACAATACATAGATCTCTGTAATTATTTCAGGTAACAGCACTGCGAATGAAATGTGATATGTACAAGACGCATAAAAGTTCGTAAATATATCCCAAGATTTAGTCCTCTCCAGTGAAAGATAATATAGCAAAAGCTCACTAATTTGGCTTAATGCTTTTTCTTTCCCTTTATTTCAACTCCAGCATATTTGTGGTAAACAGGAGACAGATAAAAAGTAAAAATAAACTGCTTTAAGCGTATTTTGTCCTTCTAGGTTTCGAATGAAATTATTCTATTATTTATTAAAGTTGTTGAATTGAAAAATTGGTAAATGGAAATTCGTTGTAAGAGGGAACGGCCAGAAATTTAGTTTTATGAATTTAGTAAAATACTGAAGAGGAAAATTAATGTCGGGTTATTTATTATTTAGAATATGTATATTTTCAAAAAAAAATTATAATCTTTTAAGTTTTCCCTGCCTTACTACTTTGTTTTTATTGACAGTTATATTTAAAATATATATAAATAAGAATGAATGTTTGTCTGTATGTCTCTTATGCGCTGCTGTCTCACTCATACAATTCCGATAAAACTTCGATAGCATATTGCTTGCATTTACGCAAGGGTTATAGATATAATTGAATCATCTAAAGTATAAAAGTGTTTCCATATCTATTTACTGCATTCATTAATCATGGATTAACCGCGAAATAGCTCACTAAGGAGATAACAGATTCAGTAAAGATGCTAAATTCAAGCTAGGCGTTAATATTTTGTAGCTATTGTACGTAAATGCAATGTAAGTCTTTCTCTGAGATAATAACTTTATTTCAGAGTGTGCGAGAAAATTTTAAAGGAAGCAATCCTGTAGGTTGGAAATTTTAACTAAACATTTAATAAAATGTTAGCTTTTTTATTTTCAGTAACAAATAATAGCCATTTTACAAATAATTTTACATCATCTTAGTTTTCAAAAAATTATCTTTTCAAATATATTAAAGATTTTATGGTATAAATATATTTTCAACTATATTAAAGATTTTATGGTATAAATATATTTTTTAAGTTTAATCAATTTTAAAACAGGATATTTTAATCAAAATATCTACCATTAAACTGAACGATTATTAAACAAATCACGAGATACAATAAATAGTTTCTTTCATTACTATTCTGAGAGAACACCAAGCTTTACGATTCTAAAAGAATATGCAAATCTAATATATGAAAATGAACGTGTTTATAGAATATAATAATAAAAATAAAATAAACATTATTTATACATCCTTTAATTTCAATGAATGTATTAACTACCGACAAGAAAATGAATATCATTTTTAGTTAAACAAGATAACTATTTCAAATTCCAAACGATATTTTCAAGATTATTTCTTCTGCGGCAGCAAAGTGCCAGGTATCAACTACTCAACTTTAAATATGCGTGTCATTCACCGAATATTAAAATATGCAGCTAGCATAATATGCAAAATGAAGCAAAACATCTTCGTATAACGATAGGATAACTTATAAATACGTATACATATTAAGCGTGGTAAAAACTCACTGAGCTGTCACCTTCGTAAAACAAAGGTTGAACGTAGATTATGAAAGTCACTAAACCTAGTGCTTCATCATCCTAGCTATAACCTTCAGAATGAAATAAATCGCTTAGCAAGCAATTATTTTCAATCCTCTCACGGATACGTCAAAAGTTGCAGTTTCGTAATTCCTATCACTCTTTATATAACATAATACTAAAATTGTATGCACTTTGTTGTCACATGTACTATGGAGATAAGATTAACTTGACAATTTAGCATGATTTTGAATGCTTTGTCTCTTTGAATCATATCTATAAATTTATGATTCATCTGCTGATGCTGTCATTTCCAAATTAAATCATTTTCAACAGACCATCAGTTTTTATAAAGACGCGTTTTTCCAACGGATTCAAAATCATTTGACAAAAAAAAAAAAAAAAACGTGTGATCACAAAATCTTATACAAAATTTGATAATTCAAGTTATTGCTTTTTTAAGTTATTTTGTTTACATATTTCTAAAAGTACAGACCGTCAGTTACCATCCTTTTTGGGATTTAATTCAAAATTAGATATTAAATTTGAATATCGAATTTAATCAATCAGCTCCCTAAAATTTGTAATCATCGTGTTTATATTCAAATACCTAGACAAACTTGTGTCTACCGGACGGATTTTGCACAAAATTTGGCAGAAATCTACAAATTGGGGGTGAAGACTATGTATCAAATTTCGTCCGTCTTGTTCCATGTATGCGGTATATCACTTTTCATAGAATCTTTTTTTTTCCATAGAAAAACGCTTGTGACCTCACTTCCAGCACTAAGCAGCCCTCTGGTGGAGAAAACGTGAGCAAAGTTCAGTTCATGTCTGGACGAGGCAAGATGATTACGACGTTCTAAAACAGACGAAGACGTATGTGAAAAGACGAAGACGAAATTGTGACGTATTTCTAAGAGACGAACTTCATATTAAAACACGAACTTTATTATCCATTCCATCCTGTCAATCAGTCATCAGCATTTCTTCATGATTAACCTAACTTCATTGTCACTCATTAAGTTCTAAAAGGTTATCTGGACTTATTATTGCTTGACCATCACGACCCTCACATTTATTTTTAGTTATCTTTTGCAGATGCTTAGACAGATGAATATACAAACAACAGTAATAAAGCAAGACGATAGAATATTATATACTGCATGAGATTTAAGGAACTGTCATGAGTTACAGCCTAATAAACTTTGAGGACATGCTTGGAAAAAATCAAAGTTCGGCCAGAATTATTTCTAATGTCGAAGGCATAAAGTTTTAGTCTTCGGTATAGATCACTAATCCTGACAACTTTTTATCGCTTCTAATGCTTAGTATTCATTAAAACATTATGATTGCATAATATTATACAACAATAGTGCATATTTATGAAGTTTAGATACATCATTAATTCAAAAGCTGAAAATCATACACTATATACTTAAAGAGAAAGTAATGTAATTAAAATCAGGAAAAGTAAAACATGGCGAGTTTATGAGCTTGTATTATCAAATTCTAAGTTTACAATCAAAGTGGGAGAGAATTAAGGATTACAAATTATAATGTTAATTGCATAGTAATAAGATGAAGTTTGAAGACTCCTATTCTATGAAGAGACATGTCATGAGAAATATGACAGTATTTTTGAATTTCAATGATATAAATAAATAAATTATATATTTTTATTGTATTAATGAACAAATTTTAAGATTATTTAGCTTTTTTATTACTATAGAGAAATAAATTCTTTTAAATGATATTTTAGTTTATCAAATTGAAATTAATATTCAGTATATGACAAAATGAAGATTTTTTTATTACTCCAAAGTGAGATACATTAGAAGTTCTCAATAAATTATGTTTACTGAAGCAGATCTGAAAAGGAAAATTCTCTGCTAAATCTCACATTAAATTAATTTTTCTCTAAGTCTCACATTAAATTAACCGGAAGAAAAAATTATCTTACCGTAATAGAATATTAAAATTATCCCAATATTAACTCTCCGTTAGGCGCGCGGTTTACGATGGTAGACCCGGTTACTTTTTAAATAACGTAATTTCTAATATATGGCTCGCGCAGACGCTTCCTTCTCAGTAGCTGTTCTAAATACACTGTTTTACAACGCCAGTGTCGTTTCGTTTGTTAGCGAGTGCAGACGCCTAGTTTATTTACGGAAGAATTCGGTTGGTCTACGATTGTAGACCACACGCCTAATTAAGTCACATTTTTAATCAGATTGCGATTTTGCTTCTTCGCGCTTTATGACGCAAAAGTTAAAACGTTTGACTATTTTAATGCATTAGTGTGTCGCAAAGTAAAACAATGTCGCAAAGTAAAAGACGCCGTGTAGAAACTTCAAGGGACCCGAAAGTGTGGATGAAATGGTTTGAAGAATTGTCAAGCGAAGAAGAAATGGAAGAATCTGGGAATGAATTTGAAGAGGATTCACTGGAAAGTATGCACCACGACGATGCAACTGATTCAGAAATGGAAGAAAAGGTAAAATCAGAAATAATCTTCTACAATAAAACTAAAATAGGCGTAGACTTAGTAGATCAAATGTGTCGAAGTTATGATGTTGCAAGGAACTCCAGGCGATGGCCTATGGTAATTTTCTACGATTTGTTAAACATCTCTGCTATAAATGTCTTTTGTTTTTACAAGGCAAATAATCCAGAAAATAAAACAAAAAGACGAAAATTTATTGAATCGTTTGCATGGGAGTTAACACAGCCACAAATACAATTTAGATCGACATTAAAAGAACTGCCTGTGGAAATTAGAAGACGTGCAGCTGTTCTTTTAGGTCTTGAAAAAACTCAACAACCTATGGACAATCCTAAGGGGAAAAATTATGTGGGACGTCGCAGCATATGTCCGAGAAGAAATAAATCTTCCAGGCGAGATTGCTGCAAATGCCACCAGATTGCACGCAAAGAACACATGGCTGACATGTGTGTCTCGTGTTTGAACAAATGAAAATACAAAAGCCTGTGAAATGATCAAAAATATTTTCATTTTATTCTTTCTAAATGCTGTTTATAAATATTGCCTTTTTACTTGATTTTTGAACAGAAAAAATTAATTTTTGTTTAATTTTGTTTATTTTATTTAATTTTTGCTTTTGCATGTAAAATAATCCTTAAAAATGTATAACAAGATTTTATTGCAAGTAAAAACTGCTAATAACGTAATAAAGTTTATTTAAATTACTTTATTACCTTTTAAAATACTTAAAAGAAAAGTATGAATCAGTTTTTAATCAAGAAATTTTATTTGTTGCATTTTAAACAGTAAATAAATTTGGTCTAAGAGTGTAGACCGCACGCCTAAACACGTCAGTAAAAGTCTCGCGCCTAACGGAGGGTTAAAGTTTGTTTTAGAGTATCAAATTTGTTATAACATAAATAAGAAATCTGCGTAATTCTTGGATATAAATAGAATATTAATAAATATACATAATCAAAACTGCACTTAAAAAAAAGAAAAATACGATCATGAATTTAAAATTATAATTTTAAATTATAAAAAAATATCTTCAATGATATCAATGAGCAATTAATAAGACGATTTTAATCAAAGTATTTAAAAATTTACAATCTTTTCTAACTTTACTACCAGTACCCTCACAGCGTTGTCCGTTACATAATATCCAAAAAGAAAAATTAACTAGTAGTCTACCTCCTCCCGATATGACATGGACATATCACACAATATCAAACAAATATAAAATATATTAAAAATTATCAAAAATAGCTACAAAACAAATTTGTACAGCACACATTCAGAAATATTTAGACAGTAAAAAGGTGAAAACATGATATGTCCATAGACAAAACAATCCACTAAAAATATACAATAGAAAAGTTGTTTTAAAATTTGTTTGCTTTTTTACTTCGTTCCTTGTCAGCAGACAGGAGACCATTTCGCTCCTCTGGAGATTCATTCTGTCTCCGCAATTCAGTTGCAGTGCGATTTAAAGAAAGATCGCATCATCAAGACTCTCCTTCTCTAAATATGGACATTATTTCTTTGCTATTCGCTAACCGAAAGTTTCTTTCCGCTACATTTTCTTTATCGCACAACAAACGAAGATGTTAGGCATTTTACGTGTATCGGCCAATGTTGGATTTCCTTTGGGAATGATGAGATTGCAATCACTTTTTAAAATCCAAGATAAACAAAAAAACAAAAAATGTATCGCTTATGCGTACCGCGGCTCTTGCTATTTGTATGTGCGAAGTTTGAGGTTTGCGCGTATGAGCAAAACAGCTAAAATCGGAATTATAAAACTCCTTTTTTATTTTGACATGCCTCTAATGTATTAAATCTAACCGAATAAATGCTCTATAAAATGGTATGAATATCTCCAATATCCGGTAACTGTTTCTCTAGTTTTTGTGGTTCAAATTAACAGACGCTTTCAGGAGACTTCATTTTATACTATGTATAGATTCTACTATTATTTTATAAGTAAAACGCTTATATATAAATGTTTCAAAAAACGATATTATCCAATAATAAATTTTGCTTTCTTCTAAATTTGGAAATACTACTATAATCTGAATTAAAAGCATTTTTAAAACATATATTGTAAATAATTAAACAAATAAGATGTTCATACTTATTGATAAAATATATCGGCAGGTAAAAAGTATTACTAAGCAATAAAAACATTTTTCAAAATAGGAAAAAGTACTACGCTTGTTAAAATATCTATTTACTTTCTTGTTAAAATATCTATTTTACTATCTTTTCCTTTCAAAAGATTCAAGAACTAATTTGTTAGAAAAACATAAATGTTGCCCGAAAATAATCACTAAAGTAAATTTCTTCCTATTTGTTTACTTCGAAGTTTCTTTGAAGTAGTTACTATTGAAAAATTAGAAACACATCGAACATCAGAGCTCATTAAAGACATGTAATTAATTAAGTAGGTATTAATCAATTAAGTCGAGTGAAAATAATGACTTCAAAACTGCTGAAATATTTAACTTAATAAATTTTATTACCTACCATAAAGTGTAATTTATATTGCATCAAGACAGAAGCAATCTTATAGGATTTATAATTTTGTAGAAAAATAAACTATGATAATTATTTTATGGCTTTTTAAGTATTTTTGCAAAAATTACTTACATATCTCCTTCAATTATAATCTTTTTTCTAAAATTATTGATTAAAATATTTGATTATTAATCAATAATTTAATACTTGCCTTTTGTTAGTGCCTAAAGGTCAGGATGAAATAATTTTATTACACTTATATTCCATAGTCCTACAAAAATTCAAGCAACACAAAATGTTTAATTTTATAATAAAATTTAAAAAATTTAGTTATTATGAAATTAATGGTATTATGTTGATTGCAAGTACTTTCCAAAATTAATTTATATGTACCGTTAGTATTGAAGGAATATGAAATGCATAAAACCAAATTAAAACACTTAAAAGAGTACAAAAAAATCATACATCAATGCTAGCTTGTTTTAAACTTCAGAATTTATAGTGCTCTTCTTTTGAGAAATAGAAATAAATTCTCCCTTATGCATTTACTGAAAAATCGTAGTGGTTAATGTATGACTCATATGTAGATTTGTAATGATTAATATGCTAGGAGAAATCATTTAAACAAAATTCTGTCACTACTACTGATGGAACCCAGCATTAATTGAATGGTCACTAGATGTATTATCCTTTTCTCTGCTTTTTTAAAAATAATGTCTTGTTAACATATATTAAGTTCACGTACTGCATGGATTCTTTATTAACTATACTCTTGATTATTACTGTATTAGAAAATAATAAGAAAATTCAACATATAAATGTAGGATGCTATAAGATTTATAGACACACATTGATTTTTTTAAATTGTGTTAAAAGACCAGCTTATAATTAAAATTGACTATTGATAAGATTAAGCATAGGGTCTATTATTTTCAGTGAGTTATTGATGCAGACAGAAATGAGCAAAAATTGAATGTGACGAAAATAGAATATCCAAATACTTTTATTAATAGATGAACATATTTATACTTAATGTATTACACATCAACACTGTAAAATATTATTACTATCCGATAAAGCGATTGATATGAAAACGAATAGTTGCTACAAGGACAAATATGAGCACTGAAACTGTAATTTACAATGATTACACGTAGTAACAACTATTATATATTCCTTGCTCGACTGGTAAGTATATACATCAGCAGAGATATTGAATAGATAAATTCAGCTTCAGTTAAACAGATGTATGTTGATATGTGAAATGAGGTGATAAACTCAGAGTGAAGGCATAATAACTCGCATCTTATAATGAAGTACTATATATAATGAAGATTTCGACATGAAAGTAAGATATTTTATAAATATCAGGCTGTGCTTGAAAAGCTTCTTCTGCTTCTTTATTCTTCATTTTGTTTTATGACTACAAAATTATTCACGCACATTCAATATAAATAAACAAATATTTATCGTGCAAGTGCCTTTATATTTTTATAAACAAGGAAAGTCTTAATTTTATATGACTTTTATACATTTGATTATACACCGTTATTTATTTGTTATATTTACGCTTATTATGTTATATATTTAATTTTGAAATCAATTAATGTATGATTTTTATTTCAGAACATGTTTATTGTGAGAAAAAATATAAAATTATAATGATATAAAAAATTTCACACAACTTCCAAGTAAAAGCTCCTAAGAAAAGCTAAAAAGCTAATTAATCAAATGTTCTAACATTTATTGTGTAATTGTGAAGAGTCTTTCTCTTACTGAAATAAATGAACTAACCTTTATTTCAGAACATATCAATGATAAAATATTAAATTCAATTAACTTTTTTTTCATTGCCAGGAAAATTTTATTATAAAGCTGTGTTTTTTAATTTAAATTATTTAATTGAATTTAATCATATGTCTTCTATATGATCAATTTTAAATTATTCTCAGCTATCATAATTTTAAAATTTCCTGCAAATAAAAAAATTATTTGAGAATATAAGATATATTTTTCTATTCTACTTAATGTCGAATTTGTATCCTATATTTTTAATATTTAATAAACGTTTCAATATATCATGTGTTTCGACAGGTTATATTGTGTCAGAAAACGAAATTTGAAACATAATTTATACGTTCTCTAGATTTATTATTGCTTAGATTCAATTCTTTTCTATTTGTTAAGACTATATTCATATTTTAGTGCAATTTTTATTCATCATTCAATCGCTTCTTGACAGAAAAGTATCTCCAGATAAAAGTAGAATGATACTGAATTTAAAAAAATTAGATTTATCTGCTTCTAAAGCTTTAGGTAATGTTAGATCAATTTCATAATTCAAAATCAACTATTAAATAATCGCTGCTGTGTCAATCATTTTTCATTAATATTTAAATGAAATGTAAAAAGATATCAACCATATCTATTGAAAACTTTGCACTGTATTATATTTACTAAATAAAATCTTAGTTCTGTGGATCAATTAAGAGAATGAAACAGCTTCGAATCAAAAATTTTTAAAAGTGTAGTTAATTTCGTTTGTCATCATGCACTCCTGTTAGTCATCAAGAAACATCAATCTGTTCCGTTTGGTCAATCGCAAAAATATTGCCTACCCGTCTCATCCACTCAGCATACCTACCCTACCTTGCATATTAATCAAACATGCTACCTCCTTCCCAATCCAATTTAAAAGATTAAACTCCTCGTCTACCCTTCAGCGTTTAATTCCTAATCATCCCATTCCTTCGGGGAACGCTCAAAGCAGCAGCAAAACAAATTAGGGCCCCGAATTACCCTTTTCCAATGGTATGTCAGACGATGGATATATATCCGCAAGTAAAGTTGGTCATATCGGCCATCCTGCCTAAAACGGTGACGCACCCCCTTTCACGCCCACCTAGGGGTGATTGATGATCGTCATCAAGGGCCTTCAGAATCCGAAACTGGCCTTCCATCGGTTGCATAACCCTTTGGAAAACTGAGTGCCAGAGTGGGCTAAGTCATCTGCAGACCCAGACAGGATTACCAGAGACAGTTGGAGACGTATGTCGTCAGAGATTGGTATTTTGTGGTAATCCCCCATCAGATTGGGGTTGACCTTGTTGTTTATGAGCAGATTATCTACAGATGGTTTGGATGGGACCGCTTGGTTAAGAGGTTTTGGAAGAGAGCATTTAGCTCTGAGGTTTAATACTCTGATATGATTTATTTGTTTCTTGGTGGAGTTGAGGATTAGGATTTGCTGGACTCTTCAGTTTCTGATTGTGATGGTCACGTAATTAGGATTATGGTTTTGGGCCCAATATATAGGAGTCATGTGATTTTAAGTCTTCCAAAAGTTTTTAAAGCTTCTTTGATTATATCATAAGAAATATTTGAAAGAAAGATATCTATTTTCTTGCATAATCGAAAAATTACAAAGATCGTCTAAGTGATAGATAAAAAATATAACTTATCTTCGCGATTAATGATATTGCTGTAAGAATATTTGAACTATTTTTTCCCATTGTTTTTACCAGCTTTAGAATTAAAAAAAAGCTACAAATATTTCTTTATTTTTTCATTTCTTTACCAGATTTAATTCTGAATTTTAAAATAGTTTAAAGCTAAACAAGTATAAAATCGCAATTCTTTAACATAATCCTACTGATCTGTGGTTCTTTTAATATCAAATGTTAATAAAAGAAGTATAAAAAATTTTGTTTCAGAATATGCTCGTAGATAATAGAATCCGAATAGACAATAGTAGAAATTAAATATTTTTAATTCTATAATGTTTTAATCGAAGTTAAATCCTGCACGTGCTCAGTTGCATTTGCACTCACACAATAATTAGTACTTAACGTGCTGAAATATTGAAAAGATTTCCACATTTCACATTTTATATTTGTCTAAAAATTTCACACATTAAATGGCTTCAATACTTGACTTCCAATCAATAAAGTTTAGAATGCAGTATTGTTCTCTAATAAAAGCATGCAGCGTTTGTGGTAAAAAAATAATAATGATCCTAGTCGTTGTTCTTTTTAAAAGAGAGATTAACTCCACGTCTGAAAGAATTCAATACATTAATTAAAGCAAATGATTTCTGATATTTAAAACTATTGAAAATATGAGCCTCCTCTATAAATTTGTAGGGGAAAAATAATAAAAATTATAATTCTATGTGTATAAAACCAATGCAATTGATAAAGGGAATAATAACTTTCAGTCTAATCCAGATTTAATCGTTATTTTTTGCTTCACTTATTTAATAAAGTGAAACGGAACACAAAATTAGTTTATAAAATCAAGTTTAAATAGATATTAATGATAATAAGCTATTCCATCAATTCCTAAAATTCCTTACAAGAACAAATTTTACTAATTGACGCATTGCGGTGAAGAGATTGAGTCATATCGATGGAGAAGATAATACTATGATTAATGAAATGATATAATTCTTATTACGTTCATAAAATGACTGCAACTCAGTTAGGAAGATTTCCATTTAAATATAAATCAGATGTCATTTATTTCTTGGTTCACACTACATCATTTTAATGAATCAAAAGCTTTTAACTATGATATCGGATTTTATCAGTTAACTAATTTGCTATCTATCAATATCTAAATTATATCGAAAACTTGCGAAAGCCATCAAGTAAATGGCTATAACTATTTAGAAATTTATGAACCATCAGTTTAGAAATGATTCTCTTATAGTTAATGAACAATTCTTGTAACATTGATGTTCTCGCAAAATAATTGTCAAAATTATTTAAGAATTGATATAGACTGTGATATCTTAAGTTGTAGATCCTGTTTAAATATTTCAATGTTCCTTTTTTTAAATGCAGCTGATAGTCATAGAATCTTGGAAAACTCTATTTTTTAACTATATGGAATTATATTGAAACGATATATATTTTTCCTTTCTTTATTTATATATTTCTTATTTTATTATTATTATTTAAATGGAAATATATATTTCTCATTTTATTACGATAAAAAATTTAGAACCACTGCCGAAGAAGCAAAAACTAAACATGAAAATTCTTTAAAATTTAATTTAAACCATTTTCCGCTATACTTCCTGAAAACAATGTTTTAAAACTATATGCTACGCAATTTATAGTATATCATTTAACCCTATAGCTTATACACTTACTATAACGTATAGTTTATAGGTTAATGTATAGGAAAATATATAGTATTTTCCATGTTTATAATATTTTATGCACTAAATTTTTTTGATTATTTTAAAATGAAATTATGTAAGCAAATTTAAGTTACCGACATTAATTAAATTAAATTTAACTAGCAATTAAATGACTTTTTAAGAGAAACGAATGCACGCTAATAAAAATTAACAATGTAGGGGCAGGAATCTATTAAGAATTTTAATGAATTAAAAATTAAAAATTATTTAGAATTTTATAACTAATTTTTTGCTAATACTCAGAAAACGCATATCTTTTCAAAGATAAGAATGTTAAGGAATGCTTAGATTCCTTCAAATTAAGAATGCATCAACACATTTTATATTAAATACGAAGATCTAATCTATCAATTCGGCGTTTATTTGGAATCATGTATTCATTGAACAAACTACTTTCCTTCTTAATCGAATTTTATAGAATACATCAATATTTCTATTTATCAAACTATATGTTTGCTAATTTAAAAGTTTATATCATCGGAAGAAAATTTTAAAATCATTATATACTTTCAATCACAAGGCATTTTTTTATTTAGCATGTAAAAGCTAAACTATGTAAACTTTAGTGCGGAAACGCTAATGAGAAAATATTCTTTATAAATTCCTATTAGCTTTAATTCTTTTTGGATTACTTTATAAAATGTAATGACATTCGAAAAATAATAAGGAAATTTGAGTCAAGCAGGAATAATAATCATACAGATAAAACTCTTACAGCTTAAAATTTTTTAAAACAATATTCACCATAAAAGTATGTTGAATGACCAACGTTTTTTTTCTTCTTCTTTTTTTGAATAATGAGTTGTAGAAAAAGTGCTGAAGCAAATTGAGAATCTATTTCTTTTTAGATTTCACCAAATATCATTCATATACAATTTCTTATAACAAAAGGAAAATTTTTTACTTTAACCACATTTTGAAAATAATTGTTACTGTCACATACTAATTATTACAATACATTATTGATTATGATTGAAATACTGACTTTTAGTCTGTATAAATTACAATTATTTAAACATAATATTCGACAGATTTCTGCTTTTTTCGAATTATCTTTATACGGATTTTTTAATTTAATTCCTGATGAATTATCAATTTTATTTATTAAATGTTAATATATTTGTACTTCTGCAAAATCATGTAATGTGCGTTGTTATGATTAATATCATTCATATATTTTTAAATATAAGAATAATTTTAGAGGTTCGTTATTTTGAAATTGGATTATCTGTAGTTTTTAGTATATACCTTTATCTATAGTATATACCTTTCAACGATATGTTATTTTATTTTTGAACGCCTTTCATTTCAATATAAAATTAAATGAATTCTTTATTCCTATTTAGAATAAATTATATCTTTATATGAAATGATATGCAGTTAATACTTCTGAAAGAACAGTTTCATTATCGTCATTTAATCAACAGTTTAAGTTACGATTTATAGATATTTTTGATAAATACATTTTATCAAAAAATTTATGTAAAACCTATTTACATCATTATTAGATCTGCAATTTCTTTCGATACTAAATCATTAAAAAAGATACACACTACCCATTTATAATAAAGGTGATTCAAGTATTAAAATTTTGTATTTATCATCTTTTTTTTTTTACAGTTTGACAAATGTGGATTAATCTGCGAAACGGACTACTCATGCATCAATCATCTCTTACCAAAATTAGGATTATGTATTCTCTAGAGTCCTTCTAAACTTTACCAAGCATTCCTGTTGAAGGTCATTAAGTTCCAGTAAACTTACAATGTGAGTGCAAATGGCATTAGTTTTAAAGATGAGCGCAAATGCAACTGAGAGCATCTGCCATACATAATGATATACTCCCGTTACAAGAGTCAAATTTTGGAATCCTCTCAAGATAAAATGGTCGTATATGAGCCACTAATCTAACAGACAACTACGGAAATCTGGAATTCTACTTCTAAGGCGAGTTCTCATTCTAGCGCTCCAAAAATAAATTATTGTGCAGCATTAAATGATGAAATATGAGAATTTCTGAAGACAATACGGTATGACTGCAGTTAAAAATAAGACTTGTATTTGGTATTAGAAAAGAAATTTCCTCTCATACACAATAATCTTTTAAAATTACAAATACTACTAATATTTTTTCAAGCATGCATCAAGATGCATAATGGCAGGAAATAATGCTAGTATAACAGTCAAATATAATTAAGTTATACCATCTTTCAAATAATCTGAAATTACTTTATGCTTCTTTACTTTCCGCACTTCCCTTTCAGATGTTTTTTCAGAATCATTACCTCCAATGTGTACCATGCGATGCTCCAAAGATAAAGCAGCTCCATCAAGAATAAAAGAAAGGAGAGTGTGACTCAGCTCCATGATAACGAGTGCTCATATGTCTCCAGGACCCCACACTTAGAAATAGCCAAGCTGAATTGGGAGCAGCTCGACCATCCATCCTGCAGCCCGGAAAGATCACACAGTGATTTTCATGTAGTCTCCCTGAAAAAACATTTAAAAGGGAAAAACTCTTCAACTCTGACCGTGAACTCAAGGGCGCTGAAAAGGACTGGGTCTCGTCACGATCCCATGAATTTTGGAAATAAGGAATCCTTCGACTCGTTTATCAATGAGATCATTGTGCCTGAAGCCTATAGTGTATGAATTGAATCATCTTCAGGTTATCATTTATACACACAATGTCATTTCATACTTTTATCTTTCAACATCCCATGTATATATAACATTAATTCAATGTATTCAATTAATCATCAAACTAATTGCTTCTAATAATTCTCTACATCTATCAATATACGATTTCAGTAACTAATTGATTGATTAATTTAACAAAAAAAATCAGGCCACATTGCAGTATTTTAATTACTTTCGGAAAATAAAACTGGATTCCTTCATTGTGGAACACATTTTTAAATATTTAAGTTAAGTAACAGAATTTTTTATCACAAGAAAAAAAATATTTGTTATAATTAATTTCAAAACCTTGATATTGAAAATTTTGAATAATTGCTTTAAAATTTCTTATTACTGAGTCATTGTAACATGTACACTGAAAACGAAAATATTCAAAACATGAACAAATAAAAAATAAGTGCAATTTCAAAATTTTTATATTATTAACAGTTTATATTATTGAATTTAAATTACGTTTAAGATTCTTTCCTTTTCTTATAATTAATTAAAATACATTCTTCTTCCAGCAGAAACGGCTGATATTCATAACATTGCGCTTTTAGTTTACAAACCCATCCTATTTCAAATTAAGAATTTATAATCGTATATCATCTATAGAAGATATATTATTACATCTCGTTGTCGTTTGGTGAATACATAGCCTGATAAAAAGAATGGAATAGTACTATATATCTTCTTCTCCTATTTTAATTCAGGTTATTATTTTACATATTAATTGCAAAGTTACTACGAATTATTCATCTAGTTATACTGAATTTTTTTTACAGTGAAATGTATATGAAAAATAAATACAATTTTAGATTTGAAAATACTGCATATGCTCAGAAATCACAGAAAATCCTGAAATTGATGACAGTAATTTTAAATTTTCTAAAGGTCTCAATTGATTTTCTGTGAATATTTTTATAAGAAAGCATAAGCTTTTTACTAATTTTTAATTAAAATGATTTATATTCCCATTTATAAGAAATGAATGCAAATTATTATCAGCATCGGATCTTCTAAGTCATTATAGTGTCCAGATTTCTCATATCACTTCATTGAGTTATTTAGGAATTAAAGTTTATATTAATTATCTTTGCGAATACTTTATTACTTCTGCTTTGTAAATAATAATGGATTTTAAATTTTTGGTCTTTAATTTAAATGAATTTTAAATTAAGGACTAAAAAGTAGAAACAAAAGTAGCTGCAGGAAACACCATATTTTTTAATAAAAATATCTTCTTATGAATTCTTTTCAGTAAATTTATTCATTCCTTTTTCTAAGTATAACTTGCTTCAAAATACAATTGAGAGGAATAGCCAACGAAATTCTATTCAAGAAAAAGACATAAAATCCAACTTTAACTGTTTTGTATTCTTCGGCGAGAAGAAATCCACTTTTAAAGCTTATTCCCCTGATTCTTTGAGATGACTTTAAAAAAAGTAAACCACATTCAATAAATCACAATTTTGGTCAAGAAAAATGAAGATTGAACATTGTTACTTTATTGTGGAGAAAAAAACCCAAATCCTTGCAATTTTCAACCGTAATATTTTATTGTGTATCAACGTGAAGTCATTTGAGAGAAATGGTAGGCAGATTGTACTGAAATATGTGTTGTGAAAAAGTTTTAGATTTTGCTCTGAACGTGATTGGGTGAAAGTGTAATATAATTTTATTTCTGAATATCTGCCTTTTGTGATCAGTTAATTCATTGATTAGATTGATTATATTTCATTTGCCTTATATTTCTTAAACAGAAGATAAAATTCAAGAGGCTGTGAGAAATTATTTTTGGCATCCAACTATTAGCCATTAAACTATGTTGTTATTCTGTTATGTTCATTGTTTACACACATTTTCCCTGTTGGAGTCCTGTAAAATAATGTAACAGTTAAACTGGAATACAAGTATCTGCGTTATCTAACTGTATTTGGTACCTCTGTAATTTCTATTTCTAGCATGACATTACGCTTTTATTTGTATTTTGTGAACACTAAAAGTGTTCACAAAATACATAGTTTACTATTCAATTTAAAGCATGTTAATATATATGACAGTGTAGCTAATAGAATTTTTTTAAATCAATTTGCTATATTACTTAATATCTCAAGAGCTTTATTAACAGATTCCAAAAAATATATGTTGATATAAAACTGAAACATCTTTTCTTAGCTTTCAGTTATGGAAGAATTATAAGTTGTAGTAACACTGTAAACTTTTTAGCCTCTTTGTAACAATCATAAGTATTGTTTCAAATATTAAATGAAAATATCTTTAAAAAATGGTCTTTAGTGAAAAAAAAATTACATAAAAAATTGTTATAATTGCCTTTTAGTTATTTTGCTACTTTGCAGTTAGTACATTAGTATAATTTTTATTCAGTAAGATTTCTGGTAGTTATCAGCAAAATTTTTTTATAAAATGTAGTACTCAGGTACACCTCCACTTTTCTTATTTACAGAAATTGAATTTAGCAAGGAAGTGCAATTTACATATGTATATATATATTGCAGTTTCTGAGATGTATAATTTATTTATTTTTATAATAATTTTTGGCATTTTCATACAATTAACTGATTAATATCTTTTTTCACATATTTAGAATTAGAAATAAATTATAAATTAAACATGGCCAGATATAGCAATTTTATAAAGATATTATTGAAAAAATTCAAATGACAAATCATAAGACATTTTCTATGATATAAATTGGTGATGTTAATAATAAATATAAAATGTTATTTGCAAAAATGAATGTTTAAAATATAGATAAAAACATGCCATATCAAAACAACATAAAGCAAGACGATGAATTTTCGCATTCATAAAAATCATCATGAAATCGCGATAAAACATGAATGAACATTTCAATGAAATGATTGTTTAAAAATTCATTACCTTTAAAGAAAAAATCATGTTCATTTTTCATAATTTTTCTTCTTCTTTATAAGTCGTGTTTAAGAATTATGAAATAAAAATATTACTGTGAAAATTAAGTTTCATTTATTGTTTAGTTATGAATGGTTTTGAAAAAAAAATTTTCACCAACTTTGAAAATATTTCAAAAAAAAATATTAATTAAAAAATATTTTCGCTTGTGCTCAACAAACTAAGATTTTAATTTTAATGATTTTTCGCATTTTTTCTTTAAATTAAATTCTTTAGCAAAATTATGATGCAAATGAAAAATAAAACGTTTTGCAAATTTGATAAAATGTTTCAATGTTCTTACAAAATTAACATTTAATTAAATAATAATCTTTTAATTATTTAATGATAAAATGATTGTGCAAACAAATATGGAGACTAGAATGGAACTCTTATACTTTAGTGATTGCATGATCTCATAGGCTTAAATAACAAATTTTATTGAAACATATTTTATAAAAATGTACTTTCTTTTTTAATTTTAATTCTTTTTTTTCTTTTCCTTTTCATATGGAACCCATCCTTATAAATATAATGACATTAAAAATTTTTGAGACCTATTGAAAGGTTGTGCCTTTTGTATAATAAAGAAAATTTATTTAAAAGTAAATTTTATTTTAAATGATTTGTTTTGTTTTATAATTATATTTTGAAAATATTAAAATAGTATACTTTCTTGGTTAGTATACAAGTGCAAAAAAATTTCAAAATTATTCTTCACCTAAAGTTAATCAATTAGTAGATAGATTCTTTCATGAAAGAACTTCAAAGAAATCAAAATTATTCTATAGGATTATAAAAACAAAACAATTAAATTTCTAGTTTATTTTCAGTCGTAATCAGCTATGTTAAGAATATTAGGATGATATAGTTTCACACTTCATATCAAATACATTTTACAATGCTCATGAAAGTTAAACATTTTCATGATTAGAATCATGATTTCTTTCTCGAGTTACGGGAATAATTTCAAAAGACATTCTTTACAGTTTATGAATATAATTTTATTTTGACGGAGTATTTTTTTATTTGTATTTTGAAAGCAAAGATAATAGATAAAGAAAAAGTTTAAAATTGCAAAGAACTGACAGCTAAATATTAATCCATATTCCAATGTTTCTAGAACAGTGTCTATTAAATAGTGAAATCTGGATAGTTTTCTTTAAAAAATTGTTGTTTATGATGAAAAAAATTAATAAATGCTTTAAATCTTTGATTGGGAAATTTTTCCTACTTTTCCCGTTTATTAACATTATTTTTCTTTTCTAGGAGTCATATAAAGAAAGATATGTTCAGTCATATAAAGAACAATATTGTAATCTTAAGAGTTCATTTTGAAAATTTTGCCCATCATACTTTAATGAGACCGCGAAAACTATTTTTCGAATTATAATTGAGGTGCCTATATCCGGTAAAAATGAAAATAATTCTAAATTTTAATAAATACGGTGCATGAAATCTTGTTCATGATCTTTACGTACAAATTTCCTATCCGTATAAAAGTATAGATTAAATTCTTTAAATGGATAATTAGCATTTCCTTACATCCAACATCTAACCATTTCCTTGGCATTTAGCCATCTATGCTGAATAAAAATATTTTATGTAACTTCTGCCTTTACATTAATTTATACCAAATCTGTCAGTCATACAAAATAATGGTGCCATTGATTTAAATGGTTGAACTAAATCAAATTTTATGATAGAATCTGAACAGTATTTTGGCAGAAGAAAATTGCTAATCATATCTTTAAACTACTTTGAGTAATATTAAATTGTAGTCAAATAAGTTTTCTATATATTACGATATATAACGGTACTTTGCTTATTTCTTTAAAACAGAATAATATTGTTTTTTAACAATGTTCAATTTGTGATATCTAAACTTTAACACTCATTCTATATTTGCAGCTACGTAATATTCTCTTTAGAAATGATTTCATATATATGTTATTAAAAATAAATAGTAAAATATTTAATTGAATGTATAATAAATTATTGAAATATATAATTTATTTATTTGAAATTTATAATAAAATATTTAGTTGAATTCAAATTATGTAACTTATTCAATTAAGATATATGTTCAAATTTTGATCTGATCATTCGCATCTGATTATTCGCTGATTATTTGATAAAACTTCAATAGATATAAAAGTGCAAGGAAAACCTTTCATTGTCACTTGTTATAAATGATATTCTAATGTGGAAACATTTGTGAAAGAAGTTAGAAAAAAACCTCTCGATTTTGTTTATAGTTTAAATAGTATTTCGAACTATATTTATATTAAATCGAAGGAATTTCTATCACTAACCAAAACTTTTACAAAATTAAACAGAAATCGTTTTTCTCGATGACAAATTTCATTGATAAAAACAAAGAAATGGTAACCAACATTTGCAACTATTACAGAAGAGACATTTTTGTATAATTTCAGTGATTCTTACTGACGAGAATCGAAATTTATTGATAAACAAAACAAAATTGATACGCTTAATTAACAGAGTTGTAATATAATATTCTTAAGTGAAGGTATGTAATAAAGCCAAAATGCCAATATTTCTAATTTTGAAAGAAAATTTATAGCACTAGATTTAGGAAGTTTTATAAACTAGCTGTTAAAGCAAGTTGATGGCGTGTAACCATTCTATCAAATGGCCAGCCATTCCGACCGTTCGAAGGCTGCCCATCTGGTCATTGGTTAGGAGGGAGGGGAGTAGCTGAATACCCACATACAATTTCTGTACCTAACAGGGTAGTCAGAACCAACTGAGAGTTACCACCAGTTACTCTTGGATTCAAATATATGCTCAGTTAGCATACATCAATAAAATATTAAACTAAAAATACTTATTATGACACAAACAATTGGATAAGAAAGACCAATTTTTGAAACTTTAAGCTAATCTAATATACATTAGAATTTCCGCCATCTTGATTGCATTGAAAAAAGAAAGTGAAAAACCACAAACGAATGTTGCTGGTTAAAATTAAATTAAATGAAAACAGTGAAATGCTGAATGTTATTGATTTCTTCGAGTGGTAATATATCAAACAGAATGCAACGTAACCAATATTATTTCTGTAATCATTAAATTAACAAATTATAAATATTTCTTCTTTCGAAATAATCATTTACCTCATATTTCCTCATCTTTTTTTCCGAATTTTAGATTATTCAAATCGTGTTTGGTTCAAATTAATATGAATAAACAACGATCTTCTGAAGCAGTTTGCTATGTTGCTGCTGAAACCATGACCCATAACATTCTGTGCCCCGAAACGCTAGTAATACAAACCGACTTTCATTACCACTCTCCAAAGTCACGAACCTTTGCTGCAAGTGCTGCACTTGCATCCAACCCATCCACCGCTCACTTTCTGCCTGTGGAATGATTGAGGATCCCCGACACTTGTTGACTCGCGCCACTGTTTCCCGGAGCTCCCCTCCTTCCATCAATTGGTGGAAAGTGATTGATGATTGCTTTCACGAACTACAAAGATTCTTCTCCTGACATCGGCATTACGCAAAGAGAATTATTTCCCATCAAACTCTTTGAGGTTGTTATGGGCGAGGAGCGGAGTGCTTAGTTTTATATTGTCACTTAAGCTACTCCGGCCTCTATTTCCGTTTCAGATCTCAGGGTGAACCGATTGGGGAGGATCCCAGGCTTCTGGATAATGAACCGTAAATAACTTTTTTGTAAAGGTGATGGCAGTTGGGAAGTTTTAAGACTCTAAACTCATTTAGAGCTGAAGTAGTTGCAGTTAAAGAAAATTCGATTGTAGTTAAAGAGCGGAGTTGATGAGTTAAATATTTTGGAGCCACAGATTGGGTTCTTTTAAAGTTAAGGTTATATCTAAGGTTATGTTAAGTCAATAATATTTCTGACTATAAATTATACA
>JAPMOQ010059770.1:3685088-3741718 GCA_026543055.1 Argiope trifasciata
ATCGTTTAATTTTTAATAATAATGCATCGTTTAATTTTTAATAATAATTCATCGTTTAAATTTAAAAAAAAGAAACATGATATATCCATATATCCTTAAAAAATTCAAAGTTCTCAATGAATAATTCGCAAAAGTGCTTAAAAGATTCACACACCTAACTTAAGCCTGTGCTCTATTCTTTAGAATCACTACCAACCGAAATTTATGTATTTATGATTATTTAAATTTAATTATTTTTATATTCATTTTTAAAGAAGTGATTTGTTTTATTGAATATTCATACGGAGATTTAATGATTAAAAATATTGCATATAATATGAAGTTTATAGGATATTTATCAAATTTAAATATCTATACATTGAATTTTACCATATAATTTTAAAATTATCTTATATATGTATTCAATCATCCATAAAAATTTTTAAATTATATTTTCTTCAGAAAGCTGTTATACGTTTGATTTGTAATTTTAAAGGTTTCTGTATCCGATCTATCAGACAGATAAATTGTGAAATGTAATCTTTGCATTAAATTCCCTATAATACCATCCACTGAATAGAGAAACTGTGCTTTTTAATTGAACTGATTAGTGCTTTCACAGAACTCATTTCGGCATAATTGATATTAAGTTCTCCAAACTTCCAATTTAATGAAATTCTTAAAAGCATACATCAGCTCGCGAATGGCGGCAATGAAACATAACACGAGCAATTTCCTGGAAATATTTGACAAACGACCTGATTAAATGGTTCTTCAACGAATCGCATTCAGCTTCTATTTGATATGGGTGCATGCGTACATCTAATTATGGTATTCATAGACATGTCTGGTGACTTGACAAGCTTCTGTAGAGCTGTGTTTCGTTATCTTACGATTGAGAATTGATATGCTTTGATATAAGCTTGTTTTACATGAATTGAATGTCATATAAAAGTTGTGATAAGGATGTTTGAAAATTTTAATGCGAATTTAGATCTATAGCTGGCATTTTTTGGTTTTACATTTTATTTCCTGGAATACACTATTGGAGATGGATCATGATATAGGATAATTTTATGAAACGTTTATTATATTAATTATTTTGGTAATGAGAATACCACTTGTCAATTTGTAATAAAATATTTCTTATATTATTCTAATTTGTAAGAATTTTCAGTTCATACTTGTAATTGGAAAAATATTTCATGCAACTTCTTCGTACATGAAATGAATTTTGTACATGCTTCCCGTCATTTCAGTTTTCGAAATATTTTATTTAAGTTATAAACCCTTAGCAAATTCAATAACATGTGAGAAAAGATAAAAGGTGCTAAGACAATAAATGCTGTAAAAGTGTTTTATAACTCACAAAAATATCAAAACACATTTATTGTTGACAAAAAACACTGACATGGAAGTAAAAACTAGAAATTTACAAGAAAAACGTTTTATGCTACCTTTTAACATCCATTTTTAGTAAAATAACTGGACATTAGATGATGTTCAAGATTGCCTTAATATTTCACTATAATGATCGATGTTGAAATTGAAATTATGGCATCATTCCTTCAAGCATAATAAGCGATTTGAAGCTTTCATTTAATAATACTAATCATGAAAATTTGAAAAATGGTGTATTTTTTCACTTTTTCTCCCAACTAAATAATATATTAAAATTTAAACAATTGAATCATAATGAAATTAAATATTACATTTTTTGGGACTCTAAATGCTTATGATTATTTTAAAATAGCTTTTGTTGCTTTATTTATTTTTCCTCACATCTGAGTAATGAATATTTTATTACGTAAATTTTAAATGTTAGTATTTTTTCTGTTGATTTTTTAAATCAGAATTCTGATTGAATATCTCATATTTAAATGTTTTATTTATTGATTATTTAAATGTTAGTTATATATTGAAATCAGTTTTGATTCTCCCTTAATATATTACAAGTTGACTATTTTTTATGAAATTGATTAATGTATTTTGAAAGGTCTTTGATAGTTTTTAACAAATCCTTAAATTCGTAATTTGAATAATTTTTATACTACAACGAAAATAGGAAATGCATAGCTTCTATAAATTATTACGAAAACAATTCTCCGCAAAATAATGAAAAACGATCGAGTTCGGAGTAGTGATGGTATGATAACACAGTAAATCAAGATTTTTATAAGATTTTTGATAAGATTTTTATTCAAAACGAACATGAATATTCGGAAACAAAACGGAGCCAGTATAAATAACTACAGCATTTACTGTGTTCATCACATAAACAACAAATTTTGTAGTCAACAACCGCAACACAACCAAACAGCCAAACAAAACAAAGCATAAAGAGATGCTTCATACTATAATTAAAGTCATTCCATAAGTTTGCATACATTCATCTTTTCTTCGTTTTAGCTGCATTCTACTGTCAACTGACAACTGACTCATTGCTATTCGATTGACTACTTAGCACACAACTCGATGCTGCTTCAATAATTGTCTCCAGGACTCGGTACACAGCTCGATCCGAAATTTATTAATCTCTTGATTTTCACTAAATGCTTATGGTTCTTGATACATCTTGCCCTAATTCCAGATAGGTCCGTGAGTTTTTTATGGCTTCTGAAACAAGGTACATAAAATTTTCGAAAGATTGGAAAATTCTCCTCTTTTTGATTCTGTCATCGAAATTGCTTGAGAATTTAGAGTTTTCAATTTTGTTGCCAAAATCGCCAAATGGTCATCAAGCTAGGAAGCCAGTGATGTGGCATCCGTACAATATTCAACAGAGCTCTCTATCGAACTGTTTTCCTTGCGATTAAAGTAAATGCACTGAGGAAGCAACATTAGAAATTCCTAATAATATAGAGCTTGAAGATTCATGAAAGAAAATATTTTCCATTATATATTTATTGAAAATAGCAAAGCACAATTATATATTTAACATTAAAAACTAAAAAAATGATTTATCAAAGCAATCATTAGAAAATTTGCATTATTAAATTTTATGAAAATTTAAATAAAGCATAAGAAAATTTTCTCGCTATATTTGGAAAATTATATATATTTAGTTTGTAATGTAAATTATTTTTTACAAGCTGTAATTTAATTTTTATATAATATCAGAACTATCCCTTTTTCTTTTATTTATCTGATATTCTCCTTCTTATTTAATATTTCCTTTTATGATGCATATATACTACTAGAAGTCCAAAATTAAACTTAATCTTAACTAGAAATCTCGCTTGAAGTAATAAAAGAAATATTTTGATAAAACAAAGGGTAAGAACAGCACATAATGATCCAGAAAATACTTATTGTATTTTAAAACAACCTTCCAGTTCTCTATGTATTATGTTACAGGAAGAATAAATTAAACAATTATTATTCTGTATTTAATTGATATTCCTTATTTTAACAAATAAATCAAAAGGAAATTTTTGATTGCTATAGATATACATGATTTTATATATGAAAATATTTGTTTGATATTAAAAAATTTATTCCATTTGCAGAATTCTTTTCTTAGTTAAAAATTCAAGATTTATGAACAATTTTTAATTTATAAAATGATTTAACTTTTGGTGACTTGATTGTGTATGAGCTGTCATTTCATCTGATGAATTTCAACACTAAACTAAAATTGTGGTATCTGAAATCTAATATTTTAATTAAATCAAAGCTTTAAATTACGCCAGTGAAAGAAGAAATATCCTCTTGAAAATTTGACCAAGATATTCGGTAAAATCAATAATAAATCTAAAAAATTGAAAATAAAAAACCCCTCGAGAGAAAAAAAAATTAAAATTTGAAATTGTACTGGTCTTTTCTAAAAATTATGAAGATATAATGAATATAACATATATTAAGGTTGAAATCAATACGAAAACACAATATATAGCAACATTCAGAAGATGGATTTAATACCGGTAATAATATCATTGTTATTGACCTGAAATATGCATAGCCCTTCATTGTATTCGAAGTAAAACAAGCCAATATGAATAAGACAATGAAAAGCAAAATTCATCTGTTGGAGATTTCGCATTTATATCATTGAGGTCATCTAAAACTGGTATTAGCTTGAATTAGTTTTAGCCTTTCGATTCAATCATTAGCATTGTTTGATTGATTCTAGTGACACGGGAATAGCTAGTATACAACATATTCTATTAATAAAATACCTTGAATAGTACGAATGCGACTGACAGAGATTCTGGCGAAATCTGCCGGCAGTAAATGAAGTAAAAAAGTTCCTGTATGTTAAAAATCGAATCAGAATATCATAAATTTTATTCAAAGTAAATCGTCTTCCAGTCCCATAAAATTAATAGCGAGCTACAGTCGAACTTTTCCGCAAAATTTTAAAGGGGCAGAACCGCTTCGTTCGAACACCGAACAACCGGACAATGCTTCAGTAATTCCAATTGAAAACATCAACACTGGTCATTGCATGAAGAGTTAAAACTGATCAGTATTTGTATTTATGTTGTTTCAACTGTAATTATGGGGTTGGGATGTCTAACTTTAACGTTTGTTGATATTGTAACTCACACAGTAACAAAAAAATCAGGAAATATACCTCAAAAATTGAAATAACCTAAATAAACGGATTATTCATGATTCTAAAACATGTGAAAGAAATTTATCAATGAACAGTTGCTGTTGTTTTCATGAATAAGCAGCAGACAAAACAAACGGCTGATCAGCCGAGCAGGCAGACTACTTCAGAACATAATTTGCACAAAATTTGATAGAGATCTATACATTTGGGGGGGGGAGACCGTTTGTCAAATATCAGCCATCTTAAAAATTTTTTGAGATAATTTTGTCAAAGATATACGTTTTCCAAAAATATATTTTTTAAACCTAGAATGGCTTAAGAGAGGGTGATTCATCAAAATATCTGGCTTGAATTTTTGAAGGCTTCACTGTTTTTCTATACTTCGTACAAGAAAATGTGAAAATGATTACAATATATCTGTACAGCTGATGCCTTCTCCTGAATGGTAAGTTTTTAGACCATTTCAATGATGATATTTTATATTTGCTTCAGCAAATAAAAAAAATCATTCATAGGAAAATATAGTACGTTTTTTTATGATTACAATATTTGTTTTAGTAAATACAATAATTTTAATAAATTCAATATTTATTTTGACAAACACGATAATTGCAGAAACAAGCTTGAATTATATATATTATTAAAATTTATCAACAGAATATGGGCATTCACGAGGCATTATATCTTAAATACGTAATGTATTGTGATTGCATTTATAACTAACTATAATACAACTAATAATTTTGTGAAAAACAGTCCGAGTAAATAGTGAATATGTAATTAACGCTGAGGAAATTGACGCCTTTTTTTATTGTGTGACAACTACTTTCTAAATTTAAAAAGTTTGGCGGATGTGGTCTTGAATAATAAAATGCCTTATAAATAGTATTTTGCAGAAACATAAACTATCATTAAATAATGAACATATAAATTTTAAAATAGATGTATTTTTTTATTTGAATGAAAAATATCCTAGAAACTGATGTTTATCCTAGCAACTGAAACTTATGACTGAAAATTAAGATGAAATTGTTGTTTATATTGTACCCAGAAATTATTAATATTTTACTAATTGCGTTCATGAAGCTTTTAACTATAATAAGCATTGTTAGAATATTAATATTTTATTTTCTTGTGTTTTAATTCTGTCTTTCTTAAAAAGAAGTATAAAATATATTCAAGTAAAGAAAAATAAAAGATTCGAATTCTGTGATATTTGAATGCAAGGTACCTAATTTTGTTAAATTTATCCCTCTTGATAAGTGATTGTAATTTCGAGGCTCTGATAATAAAAGAAAAATAAGGATTTAGAAATTAGTTTTATGCAAGTAAAATTATTGACTCTATAGGGTTAACATCCAATGGCTTCACTTTAATGCTCTTATCATGAAATGGATTATAAATTTTGATCGAAACTAAAAACAGTAAATTCCACAATTTCAAAATAAATTTTAAGTTAGGTAAATCGGAATCGAGCATTCTTTATTTTTACTAATTCGGAATATCTTTAGTTTTAAAATTTTACTATTTTATTCTTCTAAATGTTTTTGAAAAATGTGTATGCAATTCAGAAAGTAATTATTGGATTTATATAATGACAGAATGTAAATTATTTACCATCATTGATAGATGTTGCCCTATATTAAAGCAAAAGTGTAGATTATGCTTTTGAACAAAACAGATCCTCCCTTGGTTTTGCATGCTTTTGGAATAATATGTTGAACAATTATACAGCTACCAGAGTTTTGTACTCTCCATGAATCCTTATTTTACATCTAGAACAATGCTACTCTGTACTGCTAATACCTACAGCCGCTAAAGGACATTATATCAGTTAGATATATATATAAGCTAGAAAATAGTAAACCGAGCTTCAGACGTGATCTATCAGGGCATTTGAAAACGCATATTGATTGACTGGACAGCTATAAATGCTCTACCAATTCCATGAATCACATGTCTCATTTAACATAACGCCACTCTGCATCATTGATGTCGATAACCTTGAGGTTATTATAACAAATGCATGAGAATAGGCTGGAAAACGACAGAATGAATTCAAGATTGATTGCACGAAGACATTTGTAAGCGTCGTTATAGCAAGTTTCTCAATCAAAATTTATTTTGAATGAAAAATCGATTTTTTTTTCAACACTTTAATTTTAGTTCTGTAAGTCCTTTATTTTATTTCTACGAAGCTAGGAAAATTAATTAATTTTGAAAAGTCAAAAATAAGTATACACAAATATATATATACAAAATGGTGAATGATGACATTCTGAGTTTCAAAGTAAATTTGTTTCAATATTGAAAGCAGATTTTTAACTTTACAGCATTTTCAATACATTAGATATTGAAAATATTTTTGTTAAGTAACGTTTAATGTAATAATTAATTTAAAATAACATTTAATGTAACAAAAAAATCAATTTAAAATACTTGTTTAACTTTTATGTAATTTATAATATTGTTGCAAATTCAGACATTATTTAGTCATTGCAATATACTGTTTTACACATTTAGCAGTAAATATTCATAATAAATGCAGAAAGAACTTTTCACCCATTTCTTTTTGTTATGTAAGCAGTAAGCTAGATAAAGTGACAAAGATCTTCCAGAGTGGTAATTGAGAAATATTTATATTAATTCATATATGCTAATTAGTAGATCAAAATGCATGCTAATTAAGTTTAAGAAAACAGTTAAAGTCTTTCTATTCCTTAATTTTTTGAAAAAATTACGCAATATTAAAAAAAAATGGAAAGAGATTAAAAAAAATAGTGGTGAACAAAATGTAATGTAATTTTCATTTTTACATTAAAAAGACATAATTTTTTCTTAACTACATTAATTAAATACATACAAAAATTTTATTTCCATTTTTTGAAAATGCAATTGATTTTTCATAAATTTTCCAAAAGCTATATCTAAATTTTTTCTATATGTTATTTTCATGAATTTGAGCATATTTTTTATTAATGTTACTCCCTAAGGAATAAACTAGAGGGTCTGTGTAGCAATGGACAATTGAAAAGTTGTATTTCAGATTCAAAGATAATTACAAAACAAACAAACAAATAATAGGGATCTTACACCAGTATTCATCTTATTCGAAAGATAATTTATATATTTCATAATTTTCAGTTTAATTTTTGCATGAAATTTATTAAGCATACTTAAAAAAGAATATGTCATTCTGGTCAAATGTTTTTGGTATAGTAAGTTTGAAAATAGGGAACAAGTTAAATGTAATATAATTTAAGTTATTCCTTTTATATAAGTTATAATATAGCTATTATTTTTCGAAATTTGGAGTACAAAAGATAATATTCGCACGATTAATGCATTTCAACATAATTTCAGATAAAGATATTTAAATGCTTCCTTGGCTATTATTATTTTAAAAATAGATCTTCAAAATCAAACAGATACTTAAAGTCCTTTAAATTCTATGACATTTCCTTTCTTAATTAGCTTTACTTTTTGAATAAATTTATTTATAGAAACTGAATTTTTTGTGACATATTTAAAACATATCGAATTCTGAAAACATGAAGGAATGAAATACACATCAACAACAGTGTTTTCATTATGACTCTTGATAAACTAAAAGCATAAAAAATATTCTTGAGGTTTGACAAGTGAGGGGGAAGTTAGAAAAGATAACATAAAATTTAACCAGAAAAAAGCATTAGTTTTTGAAAAACTGTTCAACTAATCTCTTTTAAGGAAAAACCATTGAAAATTTAAACATACATAGATATTAAAAATTAATAGATCATTATTATCATTATATTATTCGAATTTATTATCTGAAATAAATCTGAATGAATATTACGTAAATATAACAGAAACAATTTGATGATAAAAAACAAGAAAAAAATCAGAAGGTAAAATTTAAAAAAAAGATCAATGTTTCTGATTTAGAGACCGGTTGAAGTTTCGTCTCTGCAGTATTTATTAATATGTATCATTCAGATCTGAAGCTAAAACAGACGATTAAAAAAGTACTTACCGCTGAATAAAATTTTGTTGATTATACTAAGCCTTTAGTTGAAAGTAAGGGAAAATATAAAGGCGGAAAATCTCTCTTTTAGTATCAAAGGAAAAATAAATGTAATTAAACATTTAAAATAACGAAATGAAACCAAAGTGATAAGTCGCCTTGCAAAATGATGAAATGAAACATGGAAAATGCTTTGTTTTACTATCTAAATGTAACTGCATATTTTGCTTGTCAAATTTGAAAATATATGAAAAATAAGGGCATTTGTTTCACATTCTGATATTTTAAATTATGATATACTTTTTCCAACTTGAATTACATCTGAGAAGCCTTTTAAAGAGGATAACAGTAATATGAAAGCAGATAAAGTTATTAAATGATTTTTCAAAACGTATACCTTGGGCCATATAATTTAAAATGCTAAACAAAAATATTTCAAAGTTTATGAATATTGTTTAGTTCCAAAAATCGTCAATAATATTCTTAGTTTCATCCTTAATATTTTAGCTGCTCGAAAAATTTAATTTACTTTTAATAAAAAATTTTAACGAAAAATATTTTGTCATGACACGAAAATATTTATATTGTTTTAATATAAATTTATGTCCATTAATATTTAATTGATTGTTTTATACATTAAATGTAAATTCATGCTGTTTGACCAATTACTATATTATAGCACAAAAATTACTATATATTTCAAAAGTTTTAATAAGAATTTCCTAATTATATGCGTATAATGTATGTTTCATTGTATTTCAGTTATAGACACAAATACAATGAATAAGTTTTATTAGATATTTGATTTTATTCACTTATTTCAATATTACTGAAATGGATTTTATTCATATTGCTAGTGGGTGAACAAGTCCTCAAAATTATCTGTAATAGAGTAAATTTGAGAATAAAAGCGTGTTTTTTATGTGTCGGTATGCTATGTATGAAGTACAAACAGAAGTGTGTAATTATATCTGATTTAATAAAATATAATAACATTTAAAACTCTAAATGTTTGTAAAGTTTGAGAATTTTATTTTCTCTGCTTGTTTTAACAGTTGAGTGTATTATGATTTTGTTCTAATCTTCATTAAATATTTCATAAAATCATCTTTTGAAACGGAAGAGAAATTTTGACCGAAGACAGAAAGACAGATTTTGAACCATTTTTTATGGCTGAAATATATTTTTAGCTTTATCGGAAGAATAAAATTTTATAATATATTCTATTTTGGCTAAAATATTTTAAGAACATAATGTAAAAAAGAATTGCAATTACGTTAAAATAGTTCTGAAGTTAAAATAATTGTTTTCGAGAATTCTTATTTATTACAAAGTAATTCCCTCTACTTTGGAATCAAAGTTATTCATAAAACAATTGAGAAAAAAAATAATTATCTATCAGCAACAATACTCGATTTTATTGCCATTAGTTTGTGATTATATTTTTTTCATCGAATAATGTACAAAATTATATAAATATAGCAAATATATTTTATTTTGAAAAACAAAATATCCTCTTTATGTTTAATATTTAATAATGTTCCCCATCTTTAATATTTAATACTAAAATTTAACCAAAGTTCCTTTGTTAAATTTTAATACACAAAATCTATATAGAAGCTCTTAAGAGCAGTTATTCAAAGTTCAGCTTACAAACGGGTTTGTCAAATAGGAAACAACGAAATCCCAAAATTGTGAAAGAAAAATATCGTTGAGATAACCAATGAAATTAATTCGAAGTACTGTTTTCTGGCAATGTAGACTGATTATAACACTAGCCATTTCTAGTTCAGATTGCTCCCGTAAAGCATGACATGTATGATGGCTGAAATGATATATCAGTAGCAAGATTTCCATTGATAATTGTGAAATGCGAATATTACGAAAGAGATCTCCAATCCATTCATTTCTGATATTAAGTGTCATAACCTTGAATTGAATAATTAAAAATTTTAAAATGTTTGTGAGAAATTGAATTTATTTTGACAAAAAATGTAGCCAAACTCAAACATTCATCAATTATTTGATTCCTTTTTTATCCATCTTTTTGAATTCTTCAGATCATCTAGACATAATTCCTGGATTTAAAAACAGTTCTATGGATAGCAGGGAAATCCGAAATATTTTTTAAAGGATTCGCTAATCCGCTCGTTTCAGCTATGAAATGGGCATAACTCTGAATTGAATAATTGAGAATTTAAAACTAATTTTGGAAAACTGAATTTATTCAAGCTGAAAAGTAGCCAAATGCAGATACCTACCAATTATTTTATTCCTGTTTATTCATCTGTATATATTCTTCAGATCATTTAGACAGAATTGCAAGATTTTAAAAAGGTTCTGTCAGTAAATGGAAAATGCCAAAGGTTTTCAAAAGGATTGATCTATTCATTTCTTTCCGCTATTAATTAGCCATAATCCTAAATTGAGTGACTGAAAATTTGAATCCATTTTTAAGAATCTGAATTTATTCAAGCAGAAATACAAACAATCACTTATTGGACATATACATAATATAGAAATTCACCGATTATTGGAATACCATTTCACTAACTTTGCGTATTATTTAGATTATCCAGATATTTTTGACATAATATTAGTGTTATATGTGTAGAATATGTTTGTTGAAATATTTATGTGTTTTTATTACATTTAAAGAAGATACATTATATAAGCTAATTTAAATAATTTACAGACTTAATCAGAAATAACAGTCAATTTTAATGAATAACGTGAAACCACAAATATTTTTAGCCGGAAAAAATGCAAGTTCTTTCATTTGAATATTGGATATATCCCACAATGTGCACGAAACGATATTTTTGTCTATTCTAATCAAAAAGAAAGGTATAGCTCACAACACTTTTTTTGCAGTCAAAATTTCAAAAAAAGAAAGACGAAACTTCTACATGTTGGATAATGTATAACATTGCAAATGATGTTTTATGTTTTTATTATTTATTTATTTTTTATTAGATGAATTTCCATTTCTCTTTTAATGCATAAAGTTCATTCTTAGCCAAACATATAAGAATATCAACAAGATTTTGTAAAGCATTAGTTTAGTATTATCAATATTTACCAGCGTAAAATATTCATAATTTATTTTGAACTAAAAATTACAGTAATTAAAAATAAATTGGGTAACTTTGTTGTTATAGATGAGAAAATTAGAAGCTAAAAGCGCTATCGAGACATGTTTTTGCTTAAAATATTTTAAAGAAACGTTTAATTTTTCATTTACAAGCTGAGGATAATTAAAGTCTTTAAATTTTGTTCTCATAGGTTCAGAAGAAAATTCTAATGTGTCTCATAATTATCTTAATATTGGCTCATTAACAAGGAAAGTAAAAAAATTTAAAAGGGATCGTTAGATAGTGATTCGATTAGAGTGTAGGAGTATATATACTAATTATAATTTTCTGCTTATTAAATTTAAGCATATCCAAAGGCTAATGGAAAGACAAAAAAGAAATGCTAATTTTAACATTCTGCAGATTTAATTAAACTCTTTAAATTTCCTTTTATTGAAGAATTTCTACTTTTTTCAATTTCTTATTGAAAGGAACATTTATAGCATAAACCTTAGCATAAAAAAGTTAAATTATAAACAATTTCGCAACAAAACCGAGAAAAAAGAAAAGAAAATTATTCACCAAGACATTGATTAAAGCATAGATATTCCGCCGTTTTGGTCCAAACTGTAAGGCATGAACTGAGAAAAGTTTAAAAGCAACACAAAGCATTTAAAACCACTGAACGATATAAGCAATAACAATAAATTACTTAATATAAAAATAATTTAGTGAAAGCGTTTTATGGAAAAGTGATTAAAATGATTTCATAAATACATATCATTAAAAGCATTTTTTTAAAACGCACAAAAAAATCTTTCCATTAAAGCTGATTTTCAATCTCATTGAATTCGACTATTTTGCTCGCCTAAACGAAAATAAAATGTATAATTAAATCTTGTTTCATTTAAGTTCCTTTTGATAGCATATAGACTTCAATAGGAGTTACCATTTTCTTTTTTAAAAAAAAATGTTAATTTCATTGCATGTTTTTTTATTTAATTTTAATTTGAGCTGCGAAAAAAATTGAAGGGTAATTTTATCTTAAAGAAAAAGCTAGCATGATTATAAAGATGTTTTTATAGCACGATATTTAGCAATATTACCATTAAAGGAAGTGGAATAAAATTTGAAAATCAGGTATTTTAAGATTCATTATAAAGAAAAAAATTATTTCCCAAAAAAGTCAAGTCTCATATTTATGGCTCAGGGACAAATTTTCAAGAGGAAATAACTTCTCTTTTTTTTTAATGTTATTTTCATGGCAATAAACGATAACTGGTTTAGAATTTAATATAGATCACTAAAAACCACTGACAAAAGAAAAAGACTAATGAAAAATGGAAGTAATAACGTAAAAGTGACAAAATGCAAAATGTTTATTGTGCTTCAAACATTTTCTACTTGGCCACATTCCCACAATGTGACACTTTGAATACACATGGAAATCTATGGGAGCAAAATGAAATGTTTTCATTTTCTGCTACTTTTTTGCTCCTTTTGATTATTTCTACTTTTGTTTTTTGTATTTGTAAACCATAAGTGGTTTTATTGATATATGTAACATTTTATCGCCATTTATGCTTTTTTTGCCATGAAATTCCCACTCACATATAAGATTTATTGATATATCATATTTTTGTGGCACTGAATTGTTAATTTTGATCGCTCTTTATACTTTAAAATATTTGCAGTTGCACTCAGAAATCTATGGGAACAAAATGAAATGTTTCCATTTTGAACTTATTGATTATTTCCACTTTTTTTTCAATCTTTGTTTAGCACAAGTGATTTTGGTGATATATGCACAATTTTGATGATATTTATGACATTTCTCTAACAAAAACACATTCCTCTAAGATATGTTGTCATACGAAATTTTTCCTCAGACTAAACTATTGATTCTAATCATTTTTGAATGTATATCAAGATATTTATATTCGAAAATTTCGTACTCAATCCATTTTTTCATAATTACCTTATTACAAGACCTCTAGTTTTGCAATTAGAGTTTTTTCATTCATTTTATACAAAGCAGTTTCATTTGAGATTTTTGTAGCTCTTCGTTTAAAAAGAAAACCTAATTTTTTTAACTAAAAATATTTTTTTCCTTTTTTATTTATTTATGTAATCAGTTTCATAATATAAATGTTATGGCGGAGTTTTTTTTTCTATATTTTTTTAGATGAGGATGCAAAATTTATATAATAAATTAACTATTTATAAATTAATTAGTAATAATAAAAACGAGTATTGTGAAAAAATAGTTTAAAATATAAATATCTTTTCGCGAAAAAAATATTTGTTTTATAGATTATCATTCCCATTTAAAGTAATAATTTGTGAAGTTCTACAAATATTACATTAGGAAATAAAATTTAATGTAGCCTATTTTCCTTATTTTTCAGTTCTATGATGCATTTATTATCATGCTTCAAATATTAAATTCTAGATCTCAAAAAGAAATATTTGATTTCAAATGCATGATATTTTAATATTTGTAAAATTAAATTTTATAAAAGAGAGATAAAGAAAACTGAAGTACTTCTGAGCCGTTGAGAAAGGAAACTTGTTAGAAAAACGTTATTGTATAATGAAGAATGAAGTACAAACCCTGAGTTATTTTTCAGCATATCTATCACCGTTTCTGAAGAATTTATGTTATCTGCATATGATCCTTCGTACAGTCTCATCATTAAAAAATGTCGCGTACAATACTAAAGATATCAATTTAAATTTTAGTAAAATGCATTGTCAGGCTCATAATGGTGAATCTTTGGATGACTTTAATATTCTCTTCAACTTAAATAAAGTAAATCATCATGAATCAGAGGCATGCGCCCATTTTTTAATATCTCAACCATTTTCATATCTGTCATTGAAACTTTGCATTTCTTACCATCGAATTATCCATCGTCTTTTGTTCCTGAACTTCGTAAATTTATCTATGAATTTCAATTGATTTTGTGTTCCTATTATTAAGGAAAGGAATATACGTATGCGGTGGAATTTTAAACATACATAAAAGCACGAGCGCAGAATTTATGCTGCAAAAATAGTAAAGATGATTTAGTTTCTGGATACTTCTTATGTATTCAACTAGTTATCTGCTTTCCCCCTTAAGGCTGTATTTGAAGCTCCATTATTTAAATTATTTCCACTTAATTACTTTCAAGATGTAGTAACTTATATTTTTTGGGTCTAATTTAATAACACAAGAATTTTAAAAAAATTCACCCTTACATTTTAGTTTCGATAATTGATCTTTGTATCTGACTTTTCAAAATCATATAAAATTTCGTAACAAAATGATTTCACACATTTGGTGTAATTACTCAAATACATATATGCTTTACATACTTCCCAGATTTGTTATTATTTAAATGATTTATAAGCTGATGTCTTTTTTAAAATGATGAAAATCTTTGCAGCATCGCTTTCTCCTTTTTCCAATTTTTTCTTTCCTGCCTTTTCTGCTAATTAGTTCTACTGACTGACGGACTTTCACTTTTTTAAATAGTAGATAAATAGTCACTATAATATTGTTTAGTCATTATAATATTGATATTTAAATAGCATTATAATATTGGAACTCTATTTTTAATTACCTTTTCATTTCTTTTTTTGTATATGTAAAGGTATTTAAACTTATACCTTGTGAATTGCATCTAAATCTTTTGGGAAATAGTACAGATGTGTACAGAGGTAATCAAAAGCTCATATATCGTAATAATTTTTTAACTGATAACATGTCTTCGATATATATAAATAATGTGAGGCATTTGATTTCTAAGATCTTTAGATATATTGTCTCTCAAAATATCCAAATCTCCTTTCATTTGTTTTTATTTTTATCTAAAATCTACATTCTCCTTCAATTATTTGATTCACAGTTCTGTAAATACAGCTTTTTTCTTCAGCTTTGTTTCAAATAAACTCGAAAGTTTCTCAGAAATGCATATATAAAGTGGTGAAAATTAAACATGCTTTAAAACAATGATTTTATGTTTTGCATAATTTTTAATCCATTATCTTAATTTTTTTACTATTCTTTCTTTTTTTATCATAGCTATTCTACCTGAAAGGATTTTGCTGATATTTCAAGCTGCCATTCTTTAAAATACCAATTCATATTATGAATGCAAATTTTGTATTCAGTAATTTCATAGCTCTTTTCAAAATGAATTAGGAAAAAAATGATGAGCATTTGATTGTAACTAATGATAAAAGGAGCTAGAAGCAAGATGAATAGAGCCTACAGAAGATATGCATGCAGATGCAGGCTAATTAATGATCCTGTTTTAAACTGTTATCTTGACTTTATTATTGTGGTGAACAGATAATTCAAACACAATAGCAAAGCTCCGAAAGATAAACAATTTAAAGAAAAATAATTCTTAATAAATAAAGGCTTATTTTATTTTTAATGGAATTTATAATGGAAAAAAGTATTTAAAATCTATATGAGTATCAAATAAGTTCATGAAAATAAAATAAAATTGTAAAATTCAATAATTCATAAAATCAAATTGTATAATAATAATAATAATAATGTTCTAGCAGTTTAGACCTTTCTACTGCACTAAAATGGATTGTGTTGAAGTTTCTTTACTAATTTTGTTAACTAAGTCGAATATATTTTTATAAAGCTATAAAAGCTCTAATCACCTTTAAAACAGTTTTTCTATTCCAGTTGTGTGTTTTATATATAAAGGTAATTGTTTTTACATTTTTGCTATATGCATTAGTTTAATAGTAACTTTTTTAACACATTGCAGTTTTTTATTCAATGTGTGTGCGTATTTAGTTATATTTTCTTATTTAAGGAAAAAAAAATCGATTTGATCCAATTCTAAGATATTTAAGAGTTTAGACATTACATGCCCTGATGTAAACTATTATTATTAAACGAACCAAAAATTTATTATTAACAACAAAAGAGTGTTCAATTATCTCCCTTTTAATCTATTTATCATCTGTCTATTCATCATTGCATCATATTTTTCTCCGTGTTATTGATTTAATAAAAATGGCATGATTTTGTTAATAATTTACTGCCCATGCTTCAATGTTTGAAATTTCAAGTTGTTTTCATTTTCATAAACTTTTAATTAAAAAAGATTGTACGAATTCTTGTCGCTGAATATCAATTTTTACGAAATGATTTCGATCCAATTTCGAAGATCTTTTTTTGGCACATCCAAGGTATGTTTGTTAATTCAAGGCGAAAATTAATGAATAATTATATCTTAATGCATAAAATATTTGCATAATTTTTGAAAAATGATAAAACACCGAATCTGATTACAAATATGTAATCTTGCATTGATTTAAGCCATGAACCAACAAACATTACGATATTTTTTGTATTGTTTATTATTGAAACTTTCCAAATTTTTATATAAATATTAATCTGCAATTTTTATAAATTATAATAAACCCATTATTAAATATATGATTTTTAACGTGATTTAAATATATTATTTTTAATGAGAGGGTAAATTTAATCTGTATAAAATTTGTCATTCGTATGCCGCTTTGACTTGACAAAAAATATTATTTATATTAACATTTCTCGCAAATTATTTATACAACTAATTTGGTGGCATTTTTATATTTTGATATAAAGATTATGTGCACAAAAATAAAAAGAACTCAACAACTTGAAAATTGGAATATCTTAGATGTTTACAAAAACAAAGTAGAAATAATGTAAAATTACGAAAATTAAATATTATTGACAAATAATTTTGCAAATGCAAATTATTTTACAGGAAATTTCAAATTAGGCTCAGTCTTTTAGCACTAAAAGCTTAATTTTTACTAGTTAATAATTTTATAACTTCCATTAATTATGCTTGTTACATATATGTATTTTTGCTATTAGGAGGTTTTTGTTCCATTAGATGGCTTCCTTATCATTATATATTAATTTAATATAAGGAATTAAATTTTCATTTCTGTAAAGCCATTATTGCTGGATAGTTAATATAAATCTAATTGATTTAAGAAAATGCAAATTAATTTCAAAGATCAGCTTATTAGCTCTAATCCTCATAAAAGTTCATAATGGTAGTTAATTAATTTTAGTTCTGTATAGAATTCTAGAAACTTTCTAAATTATTTTGCTGAATATGTAGAGATTTGCTATAGTGTTTCAACAAAAACATAAGTTTTTTAGTTAAGCAGATTTATTAAAGTTAATGGCGTTATTAAGAATAGTTTTATATTTTCTAATTACCTGCATTAAGAAATTTGAAATTTTCTCAGAAACTGATGTTTTTTAAATATCTTTTTTTGTAATGATTTATTTTATTTACAATACTTTTAATGTATATGTATAGAAAAATAATCTATTATGTCTATATAAATGTGAAATAGTAACAAAGTTATATTAGGAGTAAAAATACTTTTATTCTTAACCAAAAATATTTAGAGGAATGGGAAAAAGTAGTTTAAAATAAACCTCCTTTGAAAAATATAATTAAATTTAATTTACAACTGCGTTTGTAAGAAACGGTATTTACATTTTAATATATATATTTTTTATTCTTCTACCAAATTTATGCAAATTAATATAAATAAATAATATAACGATTTTAAATCCCTTTTTGAAATCATAAATTATCAGTTAAAACTTTTGCTCTTTGTTATCTTATATATCTCGTTGTTTTCTTTTTCTTTGAATCAGCAATGTCGTAACGTGAATAGTTTTCATTCAATAGCTGATGAATTATGCAATATTTATCCAAAAAAGAAAATGATACTTATAAATGTAAAAATGAAATATACGATCGTAAATTTCATTTTTACTTTTATTAGTATCATTTAATTAGTGATAACATTATTTTAAGTCATTATTTGGCTTAATTACTTTAAGTCATTAAGCAGTTTAAACTTGTTTGGTATAAAAAATACCATTAAATTATTAAACATATTAATTTATATAGAATTTTTGTGAAAATAATAATTTTGTAAACACAAACTGCTATTTTCTAATTTGTGAGATCATAAAGCAGTTTCGTAATGAATGAATCTTAGAACAGTATACAAATACAGTATACAAACTTCAAATACTTCCATGTTCCCAATTAAGAATGAATGATGTGATATTTCCCCATTGGGGGAAAGAGAAATTACTTTTATCAAAATTGTTATTAAAAGGGGAGTGAAGGTTTTTTGAACATATTATGAAAAATAAAGCATTTAATTTTCTCCGAAAAAGATTAAAATTCATGAGAATAACAACTATGATGTATTTTAAAAACATATTTGCTGTCAAAGACGTGCAGTAATAATAAAACAATATCTAGTAAAAGCAGGTCAACATTTTAAAAACGCATCTGATTTGAAAGAAGCGTATATAATGATAATGCAATGCTGGTAAAAGCAAATAAAAATATATGCTATAAAAGATGTTGATGAAAATTGATTACACGATTACGAACTTCAATTATTTGTTGTCTTCAATTATTCAAAACCACCTAATGAAAACAGATCAAGTTTTCAAATAATAATAATAAACATCTAAGAGTAAAATTAATTATTACACTTGAATGCATTAGGACTTATCAGAATCAAAAATATTTCTCCCGCCACAAAAATGTATCAACTTTTAGAGCACTTTTTTACATTGTTATTTATAGAATAAATATTTAGGGAAATTTGTTAAGTTGAATTATTTTAAATTAAGGCTAAACATATTTCTAAAATCCTATCTTTATTATCATTTATTAATTTCCATTATAAATATGGTTTCTCTGTTTTAAAACTCATTTAAAATATCGATGTTGGTCCTGGTAAATACGGAAAAAAAATAATAAATGGATATGTATTTTTTCGACAGTTATCTACAATAATATGTACAATTTTTATCAAGAAGAATTATTACTCTCTTGAACTAATAAAGAATCCATAGAATCCTATATATCTCATGCGATTCCAGTTTTGAGGGTAAATTTAACCATTATTAGTAAGTAGTTGCCTCAATAATTTTGAATAAATAAATTATTAGTTTCTTACGTTTTGAATATTTATTATTATTATCGTTTGTTATTCTCTTAAAAATTCGAAAAATTATTGTATAAATACGTGAGTCACATTCTAAATACTAGTTTTTAAATATGCAATTAAAAGCTGCAAAATAATGCATATTGCAATATGTCTGCTGGAAAACACGAAACAATAAGCTTTATTAAACTTAGATAAATGATGATAGTTTTGCATTTCTATTTTGATACGATTTCTAAAACAAAATTATGTCGCACAATAGTATTAATTCAAGAAAAATATGAATAATCGGTTTTAAAATAGGTTCCTCTTTTTACTATTGGAAGCAGTCCAATTGTGGAATTATAAGCTTAATGATAAGAAAATAAATCATTAGGAACTAGGATTTTATAAAATGACTTATAAAATAAAAATGAATCATTGAAGTATCAAGTGCAAGATTAATTTTATAATCTCAAATTTTTCATGTTTGCATCCATGGAATAGAGCTTATATCTTTCAACATTCATAATATTGTTCATTTATATTGTTGGTAAGATGCTATATCAAATTTTAGATTATTTCAATGCATATAATGTGATTCATAAAGGGGATTGAATATTTTTTGAAAGTGTTTTTATTTTGGCAATATTTATATTTTAATAATATTTACTTTTATTATATTTCATGTGTTACTATTTTATATTGAACTATTATTTCTGATGACCAGTTTTATTTCTTGAACCATCAGAAATGGCGCCTTTGAGATTGACAACGTTATCGTAAAAAAGAATTCAATATCTATGGCCACCTGGGCTGCAAGCATATTTCTTCTATATTTTTATGTATGTGCCATCCTAGTCTTCAGTGTGAAAATAAACTGTTATATGTGTAAGAATGCGCTCTAAAAGTCCAAAGTTACTAATAAATCTATTCATAACATTTTACTTTAAACAAACAATTAATTACTTACATAGATTGCATCAGAAAGTAACACACTCTTAACTTCGAAGGTAACTGTGACTCATTCGGTCAACCCTATTTCCTTTTTAGCTCAGTTGAATGGATTGAATACGTAGCTTTTTGTTTCTTGAATTTCACTACATATGCACTTTTTAAACAGGTTTCAGCGGATGCGTTTACAAATATTTCTGCTATTTTTTTTAGCGTCGTCTATGAAATCACACTCTCTTTCAATGTTAACTTATTATAGTAAGGCTAAGTGAATGACTCTAAAACAGGGTCCTCGAAATATCACCCAATCTACTGATTATGAAACAGAGCTCTGAGCCTTAAATGAATCAGAGCTCTGAGCCTTAAATGAATCAGAGCTCTGAGCCTTAAATGAATCAGAGTTCAGAGACTTAAATGAGGAAGAGTTCAAAGACTAAATGAAGCAGAGCATGATTTTAGAGATGAGGATGATTATGCAGCAGATTTTTTTCATGAAAGTTCGCCTTCGATTGATTCTAATAGGTATGTTTAAACATAACTAATTTTTGAAGTAAAATTTCGAAAGTATATTAACTTACCAAGATACCAATACCAAGTATATTAATATACCTAGATAAATACTTACAGAATTAATAGATGTATTTTCATACTAATATTTTAATGGCATGTTTAAAATGCTCTCGAAACCAGTGCAACGAAAGTCACATCGATAAAAAAAAGGCATTTTTATTTTTATTTTTCATATAATTAATGAATTTTCCATTTAAGGGTTTTCTATATATCTTTGTGTTTTAAAAAATAAACATGATTCAATAAATAAAAAATAATATGTTGGTTTTCAAGAGTATTATTTGTTGTAACATGTAATTTGAGAAGAAAATGTAGGTTCAAATGCCATTATTTTTCTATCAGTAATATATTTCGAAATATTTCCGAAACATAATTATATATCACAAAAAATATGTTGACTGAATTTTATACGAATTAGAACATTTAATTTGAGTGTAAATAAAATTTGATATCGTTGACCCCATCTCCCATTTTAAGTCTTAAATTAATAACTCTGCAGTTGAAGATTAAAAATTAGACAACACAATATGCTGGTTAATATTGATTTTGGTTTTCCCTCTTAATTTTCCTATTATAAATTTTGATTGTGAACCATAATTATTTAGAGTTTAAAGGAATACTATTTTGTTCATATCTTCTTTTAACTGACTAAAAAAGATAATCTTGTTCCATCGAATTGCTTCCATTAAACTAATGTTGCAGCCTAGTGAATAAATAAAAGGAAAAAATTTACCAATTCCGGCATAGATGCATTCTGGCCGCAAGCATTGATGTCCATGCACAGTTCTTGCTATCATATCCACAAGAATTGCGTTTGGACAATCATGGCTTGGAACTCAAACGAAGATCTTCCCATTTCCTGGCCTGGCCGCGGGGCAGGGCCTCTTTCACGGAACTCCCAGCTGAATTTCCTGCCTTCCTTCCTCCTGTTGACACTGGGTTTGTTGTCCTTCCATCGGTCCGGCTTCTGGCCCAATTCCTGAAAGGAAATGAATCTTGTTAGATGAAGAGAAATCGACGAAAGCGTCAGCGAAAGGGCAAACCGCGGACAGAAATAAGCTCGAGGAATCCCACGCCAAAGTGTTTTTGACCAACCGGAATGAAAAACAGGCTTACAAAAATAAAGATTTCAAAGATGCTTTTTATCGTGTGAAAACGTGATATGGTTTTGGTTAGGGAGTTTTGAAGCTTGCGTATTCAAACAATAATTGAATCTTGAAATCGCGTAGGCAGTGAATAAATCATAAATGACAATATTCATCAACATCTTTTAATCATATATATTTTTATATGCTTTTATCAATAATGTATTATTGTTTTGTATGTTTCTTTGACAGCAGATGCATTTTTAAACGGTTGACGTAGAACTATGACATCAGATGTTATTTTCATGGAATGTAATTTTTTTGGAGGAAGTTAAACGATTTAATTTTATAATATCTTAAAGAAAACTTCATTCCGTTTTAATAACAGTTTTGTTATATTTTCTCTTTCTCCCACTGGGGTCATTTCACTTCTTTCATTCTTAAGTGAAAGAAAAATAAGTAAATGACTCCTGTTCTAAGATTAATCCCTGATAAAACTGTTTTATGATTTCAGAAATTAGAAAATACCAGTTTGTGTTTACAAAAATATTGTTCTATATAAATTAATATGCTTAAGAATTTATTGTTAAATAGTCAATCAATCTACGTAACTACTTGACTAAGTTACATAATAATAATATGATCTAAAAATATTTAATTGTAAAAATAAACATTGTAAACTACGAAAAATGCTATCATGATTGTGCTGCCATTGATGTTTCAAAGGGAAATTTCCAACATCTTAGTTTTTTGTGTTTCTAAATTATTTGTTGCATTTATTGAAAGTAATATGAGGAATTAAATTTTACTCAGTTACATTTTAAAAGGTATGAGAATTACTGAACAAAAAATGCATGATTGTATTATCTTGTGCCAATCAAAATGAATAAAATGGAAATTTTCGCTTGCAGAAATAGAAAACCATTCCTTTTTTTCTTCTTTAAATTTTTGCATTTTTAAAGATTTCATATAATTTATGTCTGGTATTTGAAGAACTAAAATATATTCGCTTGTGTGCATCTTAAATGGTTAAACGGAATACTCTTCCGAAATAAGAAGATTTGATGGAAAGATGTTTAAAGGTGTCGTCTTAAAATTTACAGAGAAACACAAATCAGAATCAGAATCTCTTCAAAACAGATTTCCAAAAAAATAATCAAAAACAAGAAATAAAAGGCATAGTATTTATTCAGCTTGATGGAAAAGTAATTTTTAATTCAATATTATATTAGTAATTTTTATTGCATAATCTATTGGAACGTTAACATTAAAACTAAAAGTGCAATATTACTTTTGAAAGATACGCTGTTTGGTGTCTTCATAGCAACTAAAAGTGGAACTAATCTGATTTTGAAATTTTTCATTGGATCAATCTTCTTCTTAGTTGTGCGAATTACATTACATGTTCAATAAACTACAAAATTCCAAACCAGTTAAAATTTAATTCAGGTTCTTTTTAATAGGGAATACATAAGACCTGGTATTAAGATATTTTTTACTTTCACTGCCATACCGATGCCTGTGTGTCCTGCCAGTTATGTACAGCTAACGAAGCTTTGTACAAGTGTCTGTACACATCTTATAAAAAGCAGACACAATAAAAGTTGGTTTTAATAGCTTCGATTAACTGATGAAAAAATGACTTTTTAATTAATTTACATGAATTGCTTCATGTGCTTCTTATTATTTGTACGAATATTTTGAAGAAAATATATTTAGAAATGTGAATCTCTCTAATGTCCTTTATATATTTCTCTTTTATTTACATAAAGTTGAAATAGTTATCATGCAATCAACTTTTAAACACAAGTCATTAATATCTTTAAATAAAATAAAATGTTTCATCATAATAATATATGCCTAAATTGTGATATTTCTTGCAATAGAAAACTTGTAACTGCATACATATAATAATATCAAGATAATAAATTATGCCTTCTTCAAATTTCAGTGATGCAGTTTGTAACTTTTTTGCTGCTTAAGAGAAAACTATTCACTTTTCTTACTTTCCCAAATATAACGTGGTAACAATATAAATATGTTTCACAACTTCAAATAATTTGTTATGAAAACAATAGAAATATCTTCAGCAATATGAAATAATTTGTTATGAAAGTAATTTATTAGAAACTATAACTTCAAAAATACGAAAGAAAACAAATACCTGAGAAACTTCAATCACTTATGATGATTAAGTGATGCCAAACATTCAAATGAAATATTTAAGTAATATAGTTGTAAGATAAAACACAAAGAGTATTATAATTACTTTTCGAACTTTGGAGAAGTCTGAAATGAATGTTTTGAAAATTTAATTAAGATAGATAACTAACTTCAACTTGAGTTCACAATGACAAATTTTCAATTAAAAAAAGTGCATTCAAAGTTTTATATTAAAGTTAATTATGTAAATGCAGAATTCTAATACGTGGTTTCTAGTCAATTATATAGTTAGCAGAGGAAATTAAGTAATAATTAACACATAATGGACCTTGAAGACTTAATAAACTATTATTATTCTTATGCTATTGGATATTTAAGTAATTGTTTTTGAGTAATTACAAGCATTCATTATACATAAAAATTAATTTCATCTAATTACTGTCCATAAAAAGTTTTAAAGACTTATTATGGAAAAATTATTGAAAACAATCAATCCATTTCTATTTACAGAAATATAATTTCTATTTCTGCTCCAATTATTTTTATTAAGAAGTTAATTATTCTGAGTATATTTCCTTTTTATAAAAAATGCAGACTTTCTGAAAGTCTACATGAGTATTGATAAAGAAATTTTATAAATAATGAGGAAAATTTATGCGTTAATTACTAATTGCTTTGAAATTTTTTTCACAAATTAAGTCTTTAATACCTTTTAAGAAAGAAAATTTTCTTTTTAGTATATAAAAGGCTTTTTTTCTTATATTTAAAATTTGATTTGTATTTTATATGCTACTATTGTGTGGAAAATTTAAAACAAGTTTACATTCTAAGAAATTTAGCCGAAATGAATTTAGTTATTTCTTTTTCTAAAATGGAAATTATTTGATTTCTGTAAATTATTTACTTCTATTTCTTTTCCACTGTAATTTCTTTTTACTTTAACTTTTACTTTTCAATGGATTTCGATTTCATTATTTTATTTTGAGATGGATTTTAAGATTACATTCAATAATTACAGGGTTTTAAACGAATGTTTTTATAATTTTTAGCAAAAAAAAATTATGATTGTTGAAAATGTGAAAAGTAATGCCTTTTATTTCCTACTTATTTGAAATCATATTAAATGCTCTTCCAGATATAAGATATTTACATACGTAATGATAGGATTTTTCTACCCATTAGAATTTTTTAAAATAATTTAGATGAATTTTCTGTCATCTTATTGAGTTGTCAGTAGTTGGAAAAATAATAAAATCTCAGTTCATAATATGTTCGAAAAAGGGAAAAAAAAGTCTTCGCATCAAAGAAATATAAATAAAATGTGGAGTATTATATTTCATTTCTATTTAATTTAGAAAAGTATATCGATATAAAACACTTATGTAGATGAAAATGCCGATTTTGTTAATCGTCATTTGGCAACAAATTTGATATATTTTTTAATGTAATACGAAAAATTCTGCTTTTTTGAACCTGAGTGGTAAGAAAAAAATAAGTGCAAATCTAAATAGTCAAAATTAAGCTGTTAGATTAAATCAATGTGTTAGAGAAAATGTTATGTTAGTTATGCTTTAGTTCACAAAGCGAATTTCGCCTTAGCTTGATTAGAAAATGATAAAAAGCCTTTATTTGTTAACTCTTTAATGAACTTTATTTCTCTACTACAACCTCAAAGTAACAAAAACAGACCGGAAAAGAATTTTCGGAGAGTTGGGTAAAATCTAGAGCCATCACAAAATGCCTGATAACCTTTCGCCTTAGCCTGATAATATAATGATATAGAACCTTTATTTTCTAACTCTTTATGGACCTGTATTTCTCTACTATAGCCTCAAAGTAACAAAAAACAGACGGGAAAAGAATTTTCGCAGAGTTGGGTAACATCTAGAAGGCGCTATTTTTGTTACCTGCATCAAAAGAAATGGGAATTTCTGTTTGTCCCCGAACGCGGTAAGTGTTTGGCACGTTGAACCAGCTAAAAATGGTTGGCCAGAAAGATATGAAAAATTCAAAAGTGTGGAATATAGAATATATTACTGAAATAAGAAAGAAAGAATCTGTTTTCCTTTACAGAATGTGACCAAATGAATACACTTTTTGACCGCATCCAGGATTTCAAAATAAAGGCAGGTTGGAGCTAGCGGGCTCCAAAAATAGTTGTTCATAGCATAACATTTGCATAATAGCCAGTGTGTTTATATGTAGTAGATAATATCGTGTTGTTGTTGTTTTAAAATTTTCCTTTTTTTCTTTACTAGTGAAGGCCAAAATGTTGTTTCTTGTTTTCGTGTGTTTTGAATGTCGGTGTTTAAAAAAATGAAAAAATGAAAACTAAAAAAGAAAAGCTCTTATTTTTTTAATAAATAAAAAAATATTTATATATTAAAAGCTTTTCAGGATTTAAACATGATGCTATAACTGAATAAACTTTTATAGTTTTATTTTTCTATATTGTGATTGTTAAATAATTATAAACTTTTACAAGGAAGAAATGTGAAAGTTTAAATATTTTCTGAATGAAGTTTTTAGATAATCTACAGGTTTCATATTAAAGCTAAAGAGATATTCTAAGAAGCTAAAGAGAGAAGAAATGGAAGCTAAAGAAATATTTAGATATTCTATAAGTTTCTTAAATTTTTTGGTAATTTAAAAAGTTTTATAGATTTTCTGTAAGTTTTTAGATTCATTAATTATTCTCAGAAATTCAGATTTATCTTTGCTGCATAGATAAACAATATGATGCCATTTGTAAAATACTAAATATTTGATTTCTTTGTGAGTATTTGAAAATTTTTTGAACGAAATTAAATTTTTAGTTAATTTATAAGCTTTAAGAGTCTTTATATTCATTAATTATTATCAAAAGAACAGAATAGATTAACAGTATGCCTTTTCCAAAATATTTCAGACTTGATACCTAATTTTAAAAAATTTACTGAAATATCCCCATTTTATCGATTCATTTCTGTTATTTGATCTTTGTTTAATATCCAACCCCATAATTTGGAAAATATTATTTTAAAGTAATTTCATCGATTTTATGAATTCAAAAATCAAATAGAATGGTACTGCTTATATATAAGAAAATATTACAAATATATATTTCTAATAAGAGTAAAAGTGAATCAATCATTTTATTGATTTTTTTCGTATAAATAATAAAAAAGAAAGAAAAAGGTTCATAACACTCAGAATTTCTAAGTTCAAAATAATTTCTTTTAGTAAAAAAAATCAAAGTAATACCTAGCATGATACTATCAATAATATTGATTATTTTACGAATGATTTAAAAAATCATCCTGTTTAAAATTCTTAAAATCATTTATTTTCATAAAATAATTATGTCTATGAAATCAATTTGCAATACATTTTTAATATTAGACAAAATTATGACATATTATCACAACTGGAACAAAATAAAATTTATATAATCTGAAGAAATTTACCAAAAAATTTATGAATTTATGGGCAAAGAAATATTATGGTCGGGATATTCTAACGGTTTTATTGTGTCTTAATTAATTGAAAACATGTTAATAAACTAATTAAAATTCTTAAAATGCAAACAGATACAGTTAACAAATCAAATTAAATCCTTCCTTTCAATGGAAAAACAAACAATGGCTTCAGATCTTTTTCAGCTCATGTTTAGATTATTATATTACTTGGAAACATGCCTTTTTAAAATTTTAATGAGATTTGATAAAACAATCAGTCTCATGCTAATACAGCTTTTACTTTAATTAATTTTCTAGTTTTTACTTATGTTTTTTTTATTTATTTGCAATCCTCAGAGGGTAAATGAAGCTTTGTAATATAATGAGGTTGGTTAATGAAAATAGTTAAATAGGTTATGATCATCGATTTAATTATGTCAAATAATTTTATAAACTCGATTTAGAATGTAAAAAACTTTTGCAGATTGTTCCGTTTTCTAACTGCCGCTAACTTTTTTTATGTTTAATCAATTATTTTTACGAAATAATTATGTATTTATAAAACAATTAGGTGAAAGTTATGCTATAAAAATAGTTCTGTTGTCGGATGCTAATAAACATTCTGGGGATTTCGAATTTCTTTTTGATAGTATATGTAAAATTATTTATTTAATTATTTTTCAAAATAAGTCAATTCTACTAGCTCATACAGCAGGTTGTTGTTGATGATGGTGTCGTGTCCGTATTAACATGGAAATGAGGTGCAGTATCTCTGATGTTAAAAGCCCTGAGCGCAGAAGTCTGACTTCTGCTCTAACTCATATGAAGATGACATTCACTTGCACAACCCTTTCCCAGAAGGGAGCATATTGACACAACTCACAGTGAAAACACAGATGAATAACAACCCGAGTCTGAAATATCATAAGAAAGGAGCTCTAACCTTATGCCATTACACCGGCTTACAACATGTTACATACATCATTGATACATGTGTGATTCATATAATTCTTTATCTTTCACGGCCTTTTTTTGCTTACGTTTTTCACAAAAGTAATATTTAAAAACATTTTAACAACTCATTTTGAAATAACATTTCAACATTTTTTTATAAAAATAAATTATGTACTTTCTGAAAACTATCATTGTATCATTCTTTGCTGCTTATACTGTAAATAGAATTATTTTATTTATTTGATTAAAATTTATTTGTTTCGTATTAATTAGGGAATTAATATGAAAGATGATGAAGTTAATAAATGAATACCGTACCACCTTCAAATTCATATCACTTCTATTATCATTAATCAAAGTTAAGAACATTTGACACTTAATCACAGTTATACATGCACACATACGAGTGAAAAACAACAACAAAAAAAATACTTTGTTGCAGTACAGACTGTTCCTTCTCATATGTAGCAGTTCATTAATTTAATTCTTAACAAACTATCAGCACGTAATTCAGCTTTCCATCCCAAAGAAACTTTTAAAGGCTCGCCCTTAAAGCCATTTCTGAGTTTAAAGGCTGTTCGACTTTAAAAACTCCATGAAATTCCTTTACACATCCTCTCTAGATCAAATAGCCCCTCCCCCCACTGACTTTTCCCGAAAATGATGAACCCTTTTCCTGCTTTCTCATCTATTCGGGAAAAGGGGGGTGGAAAGGAAAAAAACGAAGAGGAAGGAGGGGGAGGGAAAATTCCGGCCACCCATTCGGAATTTGGAGCACGATGCCCTTCCACAACTACTTCAACGCTTTATCGAATTAAAATGCAAATGAGAGATTCGAATCCAAAGTTTCTCGACCGAAAACACGACGCGTGGTTCCTTCTTTGTTCGAAAAAGGATGGAGTAAGGGAGGGAGGGTGGACGAAAGAGGAATGGAATTTAAAAATGCGACAGCAGTTCGCGCAGGGGTTTGTGGGAATGGGTCCTCGGCATAAAAATGGCCCAGCGAAGTTGCTGACACAACACGAAATGTCAGATCCACGCGGTTCAGGTTTGAGATTTGTGGAGGGAGATTATAGGAATCCAGCAGGAGTTAATAAATTTGGTGTGTATGTATAGAGGGGATAGGCTTGGAGAGGTTGGAGTCACCTGCTAAGATGAGTGGTCGGGGTGGTGAGGAATAGTTTGACGCGTCATTAATATAAGGAGATTGCTGACAAGCTCAAAAACTTGAGAAGGGTTTCGATTTAAAGTAAAATGTGCATGAACGCCTGAAAGAACTTAATGGATGAAGAAATTGCGTTTTTATTTTTCGCTTTTCTCACTCTTATTTGATTTCATTCGAGAGGGCTGTAACCGAAGCAGTATTTTGCGGGAGAGGGAGTCATAAATACTTTAATTTTTTCTAAAAGCTTCTGCGACAATCATTGCTTATTTTTTTCATTATAGCGTAAAAGATATGTCAACATTATTTTTGACATTTGAAGTTTTTTAAATGGATTTCAAAGCAAATTAGCGGTCACTGCTTCGAATAATTTATGAATTTAATAAATTTTGCATTATATAATATTTTTTACGTTATACTAAATTGAATGAAATAACATCAAGGAAGGCATTCTGAACATACATTTCGGATACTAGTTCTTACATCAATCATTTTATTCGAAGTTATTAAATAAAGCCAAGCGAATGGAATCTATTGTTTAGTTGAAAACTTTATAATAAAAACTCCACCAACAGAAGGAATAAAGAGATAATCATGTAGAGGATAAATTATTATCTGACAAGTAAAAAATTGTAAACTTAGAAAAATGAACCAACAACAAAAAGAAAATTCACACCCTTTCACAATAACAGAAAATAAAAGAAAAATAACACATAATATACTAATCGCAATCAATATAAATATAGACTAAGGAAATATTTTCGTAATTTAGTAAGGAGCACTATTCTTTGAATTTTATTATAAGAGAGGAACGTAAATTACTCACCTCTTGTGAGTTAATTTTCATTTAATATTAAAATCGCAAAAGAAACTCTGTACCATTTTAATAAATTATATGATTTGGAATCAGCAATATTTTTATTATTGAGTATTGTTATCTTCAATTATTATTATATTAACAATGACAATTCATATTTTACATATAAAATAACTTAATTATGTTCATTAATTTTACTTAAATTAATTATATTAAAATTAATTAATTAATTTAATGAAATTAAATTTCACTTTAAGGAAAATTTCCCGTATATTTTAGAATTAAAAAAAAAAGATAATTCTATAGTATTTATTATCTTTTGTTTTTATTATCTCACTCAACTTCGGTCTACATTCATGCCTCTTAAGATATTAATTCCTATTTTGATCACCCTTCAGCTATTAATGCCTTAAAATATTAGCTGTTCTTATTTTAATCTATGTTTACGATAATGTAAACACTTTTACAAAAATTCAAATAAAAATATTGGGATTTGCAATTTGTTTCAATCCTAATTCACCAATAAGAAAACGTTAATGTTTAAGATATTAATATGGTCAGAATTTTCTCAAAAAAAGTATAAACTTAAAATTGATATTTCTTCTATTTTCCAATTAATTTATGATAAAAACAGCTTGAAGATAATAAATTAGGAAATCTAAATGATAAAATTTTGTGTGACAATTTCTAAAACTTTTTTTACTTTATAAAATTTGACCTGATAGTGGAAAATTATATTTGATACTTAAAACATTTAATTATCTGTGCTGATAATTCTAAATATTGTTTAATAATTTCTTTGGAACTAAAATATCTCAATAAACTTAAGGTTTATTCATTTTTTCGGTAAACAACGTTCAGTTAAAATTGATTAATGAGGTTAAGAACACTATCAAGTATAAAACGTATACAAAAAAATGCAGATATCTTTAATGTGAATACAAGTCTATCTTTATTTTTTTCAGGCTTTTAAACATGTCAAAATTGCTCCATTAAAATTAGCCGCATTTTCTTACAACATCCACATTAGGGTTATGTTACGAACGATCAGCTTGTGAAAAAAAAAACTGATTTATTTTCGTCTGCAAATTTTTTTTTTTCAAAAATCGTTTGCAACAGATGTTTGCTGAATTACCCCTTAAAACTCACCTGCTATCTAATGTAGTATGCTCAGAAAAAATAATCTTTAACTTTTGGAATATTTTTCAAAGGTAGTCAGAATATTTTCATGTGAAAAAAATTTGTAGGTAGTCGTTAATTTAGAAAAGACGTTAAAGGTCAAATTAATGGGTAGCCTGATTTAATGAAAACTACTGGATAAAAAAGTAAGTAATTTTTATCTTTCATTTTTAAGGGGAAATTAATTACCGTTATCAATATTTTAAATTCATTTTACTGCTGATGAGAACATTAAAAAATGATTTTTATAATTTGTGGGATTGATCTTAGCTGATATGTAGTTTTCGGTTATTTCCTTTTTTTTACCACATAAAATTTTATTGGACTTGTATGATTTTGTTAATTTTTATTCTGCAAATTTTTTTCAGTAGATTAGAATGAATTAAAATCTTTTAAGTGCTACAGGAAAGAAAAAATGAAATTAATCATGTTAATTTTGAGAATTAGAATCGAAATACTAAAACACTTAAAGCTTTAATTAATTAAATAAAAAATAAATACATTAAAAATGAATAAGGTAAAAATAATTAAGACTTAATAAAAAACAATAAACAATACTATAGCAAAAGAAGAATGTTATTTTTTCCTTAGAATAAGAACTTTTTTTTGCTTATACCATGAAATGATACAATTGTATGTAGAAAATGCCATTTAAAAATAATTTTAATTGTTATTCAATTTGTTGATATTTACCAGTGAAAAGTAATACTGAAAAACGAGCGATAAATTTTTTTCCCATCTAATTAAGGAAAAATATGCGTTATTCAAAAATTCGTGAAATAACTAACAGAGAAAAAACTTTAGTAACAAGTTAGACCAAATTATTTCAAATTTATGATTCTGAATTAATTCAGTTTATTTAATTTTATTACAATATTCAGGATGTTGAAAATAAAATTTTGTAGAAAAATTGTTTTCTTAGATTCGTTGCTGTAATGATTAGTTTTAAAAAAATTGATGTGAATAAAATTAATATTACTGCATAATTTTTTTAAATACAACATATTTAACTCTACGATTACAATTAAATTTTATCATTTGATTAATGTTTTTTTAAGGTAGTGAATTTTAGAAACGCTAATTTAATTTTTTTTAAATGTATAGAGACTTGATAAAACTATATTTTAAATCATTCTATGCCATTTTTACCTTTTTATTCTCTTGAAAATGAACATGAGAAACAATTTAATGTTTTATTAAGTATTTATTTTTTCAAGAAGTCTATATGATGGTTAATTTTTGTTGATATTTTTGATAGATGGTTGTAAAAAAAAGAAATGTTAAATAATTTTTAATTAATGGAGTTTTTTCTATTTTCACTGTTGATATGCCTTAACGTGTCTTTCGCTATAAATCAATCAATAATTTATTAAAGAAATTATGTAACATGATTTAATAAAAAAGATTTGGAGGATTTTTTAAATTAGCAAACTTTTATCTATAAACTTAACATTTTTAAAGTTCGAGTTTTTGTATTAATTTCAAATATTGTATGAAAGATGAAATTTGATCCACAATGCTGTACTTGGAATCTATGGAACTAAAAAGAAAGTAGATTTTAATGAATTTTTTGCTAAAATCAAAAATAAATGTCTGTTTAAAATTTCTAATTGCTTATTGCAGGCATTGCGCATTTTAAAAAAAAATTAATTTTTAAACTAAAAATAATGTATTAATAAAGAATTTTCTTTAAACAAAAGATAAGTAAATCTTTTCTCACTTTATTCTTTTCCAGTGCTAAATCATTGCATTTTCACTTAATTTTTTTTTTCGTATTTAAAAGAATGTTATTGTGTAACCACTTTTCACTCAATTTTCATTGTGCAAAAGACTTCACGATCTTCTGTGTTCTCGATAAAAATCTCAGTATTTTCAGACTTTCAGAATTTAATTGTTATTTTATTATTAAAATTAAATTTTTATTTTATGCATGAATCACTTCTAATAGAGAATTTTAGAAAGGAATTAAGTTCCAGAACCTATACTAGTATATTATTAATTAAAAACTGAAGAAATCTGCTGCCGAAGCCTTTCAAACACTTTCAGAAACTTATGGTGATGCTGTTTCATCATATCCCAAATGTCGGTTTTTGTTTCAACTATTTAAGATTGTTTATTTCAGTGTCAATGACAAAGATCGACCTGGAGGAGCGAAAAAAATTCAGACAATTAACTGCAAGACTTATTGGAATGATGGTTAAAAATGATGGAAAATATTTTCATTGATATATATTGTTACAAAATTACTTCATATCCACGACTCAGTTCGGAAGTCGCCGGGTTCGTTTGTACTTTGAGTACAATGTAAAAACAATCAGTAGATCTCAATGAAGAACTACGAGGACTTTTATATCAAGAGAGGCACTAACACAAAATACTACCGAGACGATCACTTAAGAGCACACTACAACATATAGTTGTACACAAGTAGTAGTCGGTAGCAATAACAAAAACAACACACAAAATGGCCATACAGAATTCAGCAGCAGATGGAATCTTCGTAACTTCAGTTTAAAGTTTCTCCAAATGGCTACAATTCTCCACTGTCTCCTCGTTTTAGCTGTACTGACAACACACTATAACAGGACTGGTTACTCCTCTCAGGGCTCGATGCTATTTCCACAATAAACATCAGGACTCAGCATACAGCCCAACTCCATTGTCGCATTAGCTTCACACAATGCTTTTTACTTCAATTTGATATGCAACTCCAACTAAGACTGATACTGATTGCAACTTGTGACTACTGGCCTTTTATAGACTCACTGAACTCATTTCATATCAAAAGAATTTTATATCAATTACTAAGAACAGGCCTGCAGAAAAAATTTGAAAACTATCAATTATAAGACACATTAGACGAAAGTGGTAAAAAGTTATAGTAAATAATGGAATTTTTTTTATTGAGATATAATGTACCAGTCTTGTATTAATAATAAGAATAATGCAAATTGTAGCTAGAAATTACCTTCAACGAAACCGTATTCAGCATCAAGCAGTTTTCTGGAGATATTATTCAAAAGAAGAAGAACCTTTGTGTAGTCTCTGTAATGAGTTTAAAAGATGTGATAGAACAATTAACCAATTGTTGCAGCGCACCAATAAAACAAAACAAACGAGTCAAAAGAAAGGAAGCTGTTTCGAAATCGCCTTCTCTGGTGCGTGCAACGAATGAAATTGTTCGCTGAATGACTTCCAATTAGAATAAACAAAACTGAGAAGGTTGGTTTATCCTTGCGAACTGAGTGAAATTAATAGAACAAACATTAATTTATCTTACATTTTTATCACCCCGCCGTAGTTTCTGAAAGGACGGTAATTAAGTTTGGGAAACTCAAACTTCTCGTTTGAAATTCTCTTGTCACATTACAGACGCTCCGAGCTGCCCATCTTGAGTAAATAACCTCTTTGTAAGTTACTTAGTAACCCTTTTTACTCGGGCAATCTAATTACATGTTTAATTTCTGCGTCTCCACATTTTCTGCATCTGTACCATGGTGTAGGGGCTGCGCTCGAAATTGGAGGGGAGGGGGGAGTTATTTAATTACTGAGAAACGGATCGTATAAATGCCAATGCATTCAAATAAATATTTTAAGTGAAATAGAATAGTATAATCCTGATGATTTTCTGTAAGTGATTTACTGAGAAATAATCAATTACTTGAATTTAGGATGAAATCGAAAACTCAGAAGTCTTCTCTAAATATTTGGGAAAGGCATTCTAAAATTAATGGCAGATTCTTCTGTCAACAGCGGCATGCATTATAAACAACATGCTTCGTAGTATTTTCTCAGTTTGAAGTTGCAAGTTAAATTTTCGACTTAAATCTAAATAACTGTGCAGGTATAGATCAAACTATCTGTTCAATGATATAGAAAATTAAACCACTTATTCAAAATAATTTAATATTTAGCTTATTTTAGAGAATATCGTAATTTGTATTATTGAAGCTTGCAATGCTTTATGTGATGAGTTTTCAATCAATTGGCACATTTCTATTCAAATTTTATTGCATTTAAATAGCCGAATAATGTTATTTCAGATCTGTTAGTTGCAAAATGTCATATTATGACTTTCCTTTGTTAAATAAATGTTAATGCTTCATGAGCATGCTGTCATATGGCATATTTCTGCTGCAAACATTACTCCATTAGAATAACTGTGTAAAGCTTCTCTAAAATCTGTTAGATTACCAAAATGATAGATAATGTAGGTGGTAAAAACCCAAGCAAAGTATTATATCAAGAAACTTATATCAGAACTAATATCTTTAATATTAAATATTAAAGAACTCTTACATCAGAACACTCTCTACCTAAATTGAATTGTGCATTGAAAAATCTACCAACTAAAATTTGTCACCAACTAAATATCTTTATTTTTTTTCTCTTAATATGAAATAGTTATCACAACTTTATATAATTTTTTCTATTTTATTCAAGTGATAATAGACATAATAACTATGATTAAAGCCAATAGATTATATTGTTATCAAATCTTAGATGAATTTGATTACGACTCAAATTCAGTTCATTGCAAATATATCTAAAATATTTTAGCTCAAATTAGCTAAAATTTATATACTGACATCAATCAAATGGAAATTTTCTAATAGCAGGAAGAATTATACGCAATGCTTAAATTATTGATATACATATATCGATAAAATTATTAATCAAATATATCAATAATGATGTTGCTATTATGGGTGTAGTTAATACTATTATTCTAGTTCGTATAGTAAAGGTATTCGCATTTATCTTTGCATAAAGCAGTTCATATTTCTATGAAAGAGAACATATTTACCAATTTATATTATTTTTAAGGCTGATTCAAACTTTTAAATAAATTATAAAGGAAATAATTTATTAGAGATAAATATAATATTATTTTGAAAGATCATTTTTAAATATTCAATGAATGCATATGTCAGTATATTATTTAGACAATAAACACTATATTATTTAGATAATAAACATTATATTATTTAGACAATAAATAACACCTTTGAACCATTTTTGTTATAGTTTTTTTCTTTCTATAACATTAACACATACCAACTTTAATAATAATTATAACTTTAATACCAACTTTAATAATAGTATTATAATTTCAACAAAGCTCTATTTTTAAATTAATATATATTATATCTATGAACTTAAGTTTATTATGAAGGAATTCTGTCAACATAATATTCAATTTTTTAGATTGTATATATTTAAAGATAATTTTTGTAAAAAAAGAAATCTTCTGAAAGCATAATGAATGTTTAACATATTAAAAAATGAGATATTTTAAAACTTCAGCCTTCATTTTAGTAACATGCAAGTTACTATGATTCGGCTTGGTAAAGAATGCATTTGTAATTTTTAATTGCTCTTTCAATACAACCATTTTTTTATTGTTATTGTGAAATAGTGTATATGTTTTAGGTAAATTTTTGGCATTTTCTCCATATTTGGAACTCTCTGCAATTATCTAAATTTTCAAATAAAAAATATGCATTGTATTTTCGCAATAATTTCTCGCTGATGTATAAGGAAGCATATATGGATAGAATTTCAAAAATAGATTATTTGTAAATATTTTTAGACAGAGATACTTGCATTATTTTAACTCTTATTTCCGTAATTTTTAAAATAAAATCAGGTACTTGTAGATGTGTGGCAAAAAATATATTTATTGCTTAAAACTAAATTATTATCATTTAAAACTAAATTATTCTTTGTAAAATATAGAAAAAAATTATATTACATTTATATCGTATGGAACCATTCTAATTTCAGTATTTTTTAATACTATTTATTCATCTCCTGCTAAAAACATTAATAAGTTTGAAATTTAAAATAAATTCTTTTAAAACGTTTTTGTATTACCTAAGCACATTAAAATAAAACTAAATGATTATTTTAAAACAATGCAAAAGTTCAGCAATATTCTTCTAGGATGCAAATGCTCCCTTAAAAAGGAGAACACATTTATTTTCACATCAAATAACGAAGGAAATAATACATTCATGTATTCAAATGATCTGCATTATTTCATTAGTCTAATCCATTAATTTTAAAAAATGGGAATTCAAGAAAAATGCCCTCGCATCTTCTGAAGTCGAGGAATTATTATTAAGAATGCAGAGCCATTGTGGCTGATGTGAAGCTTAATGAATTTCACCGCGGCCAAAAGCTGAATACTCTATTTAAATGTGGAAGATTAACTGTAACCGCTTCCGAGACAAGACTTCCGGGGTTTGAGAAGAGGGGGTGGAGAACAGGAAGTTGTTCGAAAAGTTAACCCGCTTGGAACAAGGGTCTTCCCTTTTCATGTATCTATTGAAGCTCTGCTCCCTCATAATATATGATTGCTGCCTTCCTTTTTGAACTTCCCGGCCCAAGGGCTTTTCAGTAAATTGAAGGTAAAGGTTCAGTTCAAAAAATGGAATTTCAAAGTTTCTCTGAGAATATTTAATATGAATAAATACTGCTTTGGTGATGTAAATGGCCTTTGTATAAAATTAACCTTTAATTGCCGAAAGTGTATTTGTTATTGATATATATATATAAAGAGAATAAATTGATATTTTATGTTTTGATTATTGTAAAACAAAGTGCATAATTCTGTTTATTAGCTATCCAAAATAATTTGAATTGAAAAAATGCGAATATTTTAGCAAAATTACATCCTAGTCACCACGAATCCTCAGTGTCCCTGAAAAATACTGAAAATAATTCAAGCATTCAAATGCTTTTGGTTTATTTTTATTAATAGAAGCAGATATACTCATATTATTATTACTTAATAAAGAGTAGGTTTTTAGTTAAATCAACGTTTAGTAATAAAAAGCTTATTCCTGTTTCTGCTTTTTATTTTTAATCACTTAAGACTAAATTTCATAAAGTTTAATGCATCATGTTCATTAAAATTATTTTAAATTTGTATATAAATATAATTTGTAAACCAATCGACAGATTTACTAAACTGTTACCTTCCTTTTTGACATTTCTGGCTCAAGGGCCTTTCAGTGAATTAACAATAAAAGTTGGGTTCAAAAAATGAAATGGCACAGATCCTTCGGGAATATTCATTAGAATAAATAAAAAAAATGATGAAGATGAAATATATATATATATATATATATATATATATATATATATATATATATACACACATATATAATTAACATTTTATTGCCTCAAATGTAGTTATTATATAGTATATAACTTTTTGATATTTTACATTTTGATTATTTTTATATAAACATATGTACAGAATTTTGATTATATAAAATTAAATATTCATTTGAATTGAAAACAATTTATTATCCTTATAATTTAATATTTTTGGAATATCATACACTGACCACCACTAATTGTTAGATTTCGTGAATAATATTCAAAATAGCAAGAAAACGCAAAGGGTTTTGGTCGATTTTAAATAATAGAAGCAGGGCTATTCATACTATTATCATATTTTTTTTATGATTTAATATACAATATACATTACAGTTAGCTTGGTCACCACAAATCATCAGATTCTATGAATAATACCCAAAATAATAAGAGCACACAAAGCTGATTTTTATTAATAAAAGTTGGGCTATTCATACTATTATTGCATAATAAACAATATATTTCAAACCATTTTGATCTTTTAAGTCGAAAAATATAATTTATTTCTATGTCAAGCCTTTATTTTTTAACAACATTTTATGATTAAAACTGCATATAAGTTTAATTTACTAAGATTCAATAAATATTTTCTGTTCATATGTAAATGTAATTTGTAAAATAATTTTGCTTTGTTGATATTTTTTTAATATATTTACTTCAACTTCAAAAATGGTATTTATTAAATTCTGTCATAAAATAAACAAACTTTCAGACATTCGAGGACATAGTTGTGCTTGTCTTTATATAACCTAATTTTCATGAGTGATGAAACATACAATTTGGTTTGAGATCCACATTTCCAAAACCATAAACTGTTTGAAGATTTTACCTTATATGCACAGTGCACACTTTCCTTCTATCTCACTATTCCAATTATTTCAACTTCGATAAATTATAATTTCCACATAACAGGTAAAATATTTCATGTTTTCGATGCTTATAATGTTAATCTAATTATATTACATATTCCGAAAAGGTGTTTACTGACGAACACGACAATTGTACTTTACATATTTGTTTAACAGTAACTTAAATATGTTTGCAAATTTTATAATATGATTAACAGAACTAATTTATATTGTTAAATAGATTATGCTTGAATCTAGGGAAAATTTTCTCAATTTAAAAATGAAAAGGAATTACAAATTAGCAAAGGGGCAATAAAATTTTCAAAGTGGGATGCTTACCAAATTTGCAAGAAATAATAAATTTTTGACGCAAAAAATTTCAGATTCTCTCTCTAACCTGAACAATAAACACGTTTCAAAAATATGCATGCAAAATTTCTTGCAAGCCTTTTATTTTGATTACTTTAAGCATTGCCATTGGTTATGAGAAGAATTCAATTAGAGTACCTCTGTGTTATCATTTAGTTAAATAGGTTACATGCTCAAACATAAATTTTAATCGTAAGGGCAAACATTCTCTGAGCAGACAGTAAATCCAGAATATTTATCCTGCTCAAATATTCTGAGAAAGCATTTCAATGTTTATTTTATCAAATGAAGCGAAAACAATTAATTAAATAGAAAAGTCTTTTAGTAGGGAGTTATCATTAGGTAAACAATTTGGAATTATGGACCTTATTATTATAAAAGCAGATAGAATATTTAAAAATGGATAGTAATTTTCATGTGAAGAATTGTTGTTAGTATTCAATTAGGAAAAACGATTACTTCTGATAAATACCTATAATGAATGTGATATACAAATTATTGGACTGTATATAACGATGAAATGCAAAAAGAGATATTATGCAATATTTGGGAACTATGGAATTTATTATTATAAAAGCGGATTTGAAATTTAGAAATTAGTATTAATTTTAATATATTGTTGAGGCTCTTCAATTATGAAAAACTATCATTTAGGAAATATACCTGTACTAAATGAGATATATAAATGATTGCACTTGGAGATAAATAATATATATAGAGAGAAATTAAATGTAAAATAAACTCCCGAGCGATATTATTAGGTAAATAGTTGGGAGCTGTGGAACATTTTTATAAAAGCAGATATGAAATTTAAAATTTAAAATTTATTTTAGTATGAAGAATTGCTGATGACATTCACTTATGAAAAATGATTACTTATGAGATATATCTGTAATAAATGAGATATATTAATTATTGGAATGTATATAAAAATATAATCTAAAATAAACTACTAAATAGACTACTAAACACTACTAATAATTCTAAATAGAGAAATATCATTAGGTAAATATTTAGGAACTATGTAATATATTATTATAAAAACGGATAAGAAATTTAAAAATTAGTACTAATTTTAATTTGAAGAATTGTTAATGACATTCAATTTCAAAAAAATTATTAGGCATACGATATATTTGTAAAAAATGTGATACATTAAGTATTAGACTGAATATAATGATAAAATATAAAATAAATTACAGATGGATATCATTAGGCTAATTTTTCGGAACTATGGAAATTCTTCTAAAAGAAGATCTTAAACTTAAAAATTAATATTAATTTTAATATGAAGAAAATTATTGATGTCGTTCAGTTATGAAAAATGATTACTAATGAGATATGTCTGTAATAAGTGAGATATAAAATGATTGGACAGAGTATAGCGATAAAATAAAAAGAAACTGCAGTTTAATGCCTGTCTTTGTTTAAGTTATAGTCATAATTTTTGAATCAAGAACAATTTTTGTTCCAAATCGGTCCTAAAAGCAATTAAAAATGAGAATATGAAATTTTATGCTCTTGCTGGACATCTACAGCAAAAGTAATATTGAGTTTATACATAATTACTTTTGTATTTTTAATAATTTGTACTTAATAATACTTACTTTTGCCTTTTTACATAATTTATACTTTGTTGCCGAAACTTCAGAGTCGTTTTTTAGTTGTAAACCAATTTTTATTATAATATAAATGAATTTTCAAATAGCAAACAAATCTGTGTTTTGTTTTTTTAAATAAAAATTTACCTTGACTTTTGAAATACTTTTGTCTATGCTAAAGAGTATTTTGCCAACAAAATTTATCGATATCTCAGATGAGTAAAAAAATATTCCATTAAAAGAACATAAATTTTTCAAAAATCATTGCACTCTATTTCTTTCGACAATACCATCAGATAAACCAATAGAATGCTAGCCAAGAAACAATATCAGTTTTAAAATAGTGCTTATGGGAAGAATGTAATAAATATTTTTACATCAATATTGTATATTGAGAGGGAATATTAATCAATAAGATGTATTGATAAAAATATAATTTAGTAATTTAAAATGTTTACTAATAAAATCACGGAATATTAAATGAATTCATTTCAAATTACTTTGAAATATTTCATATTCATGAGGTGCATTATTTTATATATTTAGTATTGTATCTTTTAATAATTAAAATATAAAAGTGCATACCCACATTTTTCTTTAAAATAAAAACAAAACTTTTAATGTCATAAAAGCTCTTATTATATCAGTGGTATTAACTTTTTATTAATACTTAGTTTTTTTATATATAAAGATAAGGGATTCATTATGATTATATATTAAAATAAATCCTTTCCTTTTCCTTGAACTAAGTAATTTCAAATTAAAAAAGGGAAACATTTCTGACCAATTCAGTTGTAAACGTTGCTTAAATAACTAGCATTTTATCAAAACATTTCAAATTCATTATCTGAAAAATACAAATTTGCACCATTCTTTTAATCACTAAATTTCAAAAACAGGATACAGTATAAAACTTTCATCCAAAGTATTTCATAGTTTTATAAAATTTTATTTCCGCAATTTTTTATCCTTCTTCCTAAGTATAACATTTCTAATTTAATTTTGCTTTAATTCCCTTTCCCCAGTCAAATTACATTTTCCTAAATGTATAAAACTCGAAAAAAATCTTCAGATACAGTTACGAATGAAAAAAAAAGAATAAGTGTAATGTGAAACCTTATCTAGCGGAAACTGGAATAAAAAAAACTGGGGAAGTTCTTTCATAAAAACGAATTTGACGAAAGAACCTTGGGGTTTAGCAGAACAAGCGACCCCGAAACTCTCTGAATCCGAATCCATGTTGGGTTTTTCCGCACAACATTGATTCATCTCCATACTTCCGCCCTCCCATTTCTCTTTCCTTAAACTTTCTATCCTACAACCCCAGAGATACGAAACGCAGTTGAGGGTGGAAAAATTTCTTAGCCCAAAAGATTTTTTGACACTGGGAAGGAAGTGCAGACGATTCTCGCAGAGGAAACGTTTGTGACCATCCCTTTGCATAAAATGTTTTATACATGTTGTTCTTAAGATCTGCATAATGTATAGTATCTTTTTAAATGCCATTACAACTTCCCGTTTACACTTCCGGGGTACCAGGGGTAGGAAGAAGTCTCCATTGTAAGAGTTTGAAAAGAATAAGTGCATTCCATGGTTTAAGCAGCTTTTTTTCCTTACATATCTAATTTTTTTCTATGTGTGTTGTAGTTGTTGATGTTTTGAGTGCAGATTCGGAACGAAGAACTTCCTCTTCTTCGTCAGATTTTAATACATCTCACAGACTAGGGTTCTTTTTTTTTTATGGCCTCGTCTTTTGTCTATTGTTCGTATTCGTTTTGGTACCTCACTTGGTACACACTCATCTCTATGCATTTCTTTTGGGATGTTTTTTCTCTCTCTTCTTTTTTAAGCTAGATATTCAAATACAAGCCGAATTTTCTTTCTTTTGTCTTTCGTTTAGTTTCTTTCGTCTTTTGTTGTTCCGAAGTGTTAAGAATTTCGAGGTTCACGCTTAGAGATTTCCTTTCTTTATTCTTTTTTTTTTATAAGTTCGAAAGCAGATACATTTTTTTCTCGTTTCTCGTCTTGTGTTTTTTATTCCGTGTATAATGAAATTTATTTTTCATTCATGCACATTTCTAATGATATAAAGGAGATCAATCAAATGAAGCCTTGAATGTTTCTTTTTCTGTTTTCAGAAGAATTTTTGATAAATGTTCTCGTTTTTAGATATTCCGTTGCATTTCCTTATTCATTTCTAGAAGTAAAGTATTTATTTAAATTCGATTATTAACTGAGATAAAATGCTTAAAAAGTAAGCCTAGTTTCTAAACAAACGATGTCTTGAAGGCTTTTACAGCTTCTTAGAAGAATTTCTGAGAAATGTTCAAATTTCTATATATTCCTTTACATGTTCTTATAAATTTCCAGAAGTAAAGTATTCAGTTACGTTCAATTTCTTACTGAGATTGCAAGCATGAAATTGCGTCCAACTTCAATATATATTTTTTTAGCATAAATATAAGCTCATCAGATGCAATAATATGTTTTCTGCTTTTTTGTATTCACTAAATTTAATTAATTAATTTTAGTGAAAAATTTACTTTAAATTATTCCCTAAGTCATTTATATAAATAAAATATTTTTAGTAATATGGATTTTTAAATATATGCGTCATACATGCTAGTTTTGAAATTATTTTAATGCTTCAATACACTCTAAAGATAATTTCTAAATTTTTTTTTTGCCCACAAAAACTATTAGCCAAATAACAAAAGTTTTTTAATGCCACATTGAAGTAAAATTATTTTCTTCATCTTACCAATAATAGAAATTGTAATATATCTTTTTCCATTAAGAATTTCTGTATCACCAATTTAAAAAAAATGAAATGATTTGTTTCACAAAAGTTATAATATACCAAACGTCCTTTTCAAAATTTTCTCTGATATATATCTGATATGACTACTGAATACTTAGAAATGAATGAAATTTTTAATTTTATCACTTCGGGGTTTGAATGTATTAAAATAATAGATTTTTCAATATTCATGGATCAAAACAAGACACTTTTTTCGTTTTGTTGCAATATTTCTTTAAATAATTCTTCAACTTTATTCAGTTTAAAATATTATAGAAGGCATTTGATACTCCTCATTACCTTACTGGTGAATTGAAAGTATCCGTTTATTTGCAGATGAATTTTTCAACTTTTTTCCTTTCTCTGTTTACTGGTTTTTTATGAATTCAGTTGCATTACTTATCAACTTTGAATATTTATGACATGTTCTTGTATTTACAATCATTAAACCAATTAAGTAAATTATTTGCAAGTAAAAATTCCTTCTTTAAACGTTAACTAAAGGCAGAAAAATTTGCAACCTAAAGAAGGTGAATTTGAAGAAAGTTCAATTATTATATTTAGTCATCCATAAACAAATCTACTAATTTATGCCAGTATAACTAATTATCACATTGAATGCATTTTTTTATTCTTTTTTTTCAAAGTAATATTGTTTTTATTTGATTTCAAAGAATTTTACAAAAGATTGGCAAACGATCCGAGAGCAATAAAAAAGTTCAAAATATTTCTTATTTCTTTAAATTTTGATTGTAACCTGTAATTCAAAACAAAGAAAAAACAAAATAATACTTTAACGTTCTCAATTAATTTCATACAGACATATAAGCATCTTTACCCTTGCAATTGTGTGTGCATTTTCTTCATACTTACGCAAATAGAAACAATAATTTCCTATTAGAATTTTTCTACTTCAGCTATTTGATTACAACGAATTTCTCTAAAGATTAGCAAAGGGTTAGAGAATTTTAAAGTCCTTTGTATTTTTTATTGATTTCTATTAATTGAAGACGAAGAAAGTTAATAATTGATCTCAATCAGCAGTAGTTGGAGTAATTTTTATGGCCTTATAAGCAATCTTGAATCGTACATATATACATTTTCTTTATACTTACAAACATAGAAACAAATTATTACAAATGAGAATTTTTCGACTTCAGCTACTGGAAAGCGAAAAAAATCTGCACAATAGACTCAAATAGAAGAACATCAGAAAGGTTGATCATTAAATTCTGCTGAAACCAGAATAAATCTAATTCTATTGATTTACTTCCTGCTCAACCTGTTACCAGATCCAGTCTTCTGCTTGGAAACATCATTATTTTTATTTGATATCATTGAATTTCCCCTAATGGTTAGGTAAGCGGTCCGTATTCCAGAAGAAATACAAAACAATCGGGCCTCCTTCAGCAGAAAGTAGAGACAATCCTTCTTTGTGAGTGTTGGATCATCATTTTTTTCTCACCAAATAGATCGATGAATCAAATTGTTTGAGCTAAGAGCAGGCTGCAGCATGTCTTACATCAACAGCAGCATCCATCTTGGAAATGACGGCAAGCTGCTGGGTCGATTTTATCTTGGAAAGACTCTTACCCAGAGAGTGATGTACTTTGAAAACTCCGGGCATTGATCAAAAAAGCAGAAGAAAGGGAAAGTAAGATGAGATAGAGAGTATGCTTTAGTTTACTCGAGGAAAAAAAACCAGATTTGCTTTAGAAAATATGTCAGAAAACTGTTTGCACTCGAAAAAGAATAGAGCGCAATCAGTGAAATAAGTAATTCGAGACTGTATGATAAGCAAACTGATTTACGTTAACAGCAAATAAATAAGCAAGAAAAAAAAAACTAAATTTCAATCATAACAATTTCACAACAACATTTTTCGCTATAATAGACACATGAAAAAATAAATTTAAAAATGTCTACGTAGTAGAAAAGGAGAATGAAAATAGTGATGGAAGCTTAAGTTAATATTTTTTGTTAGCAGAATTTTTATTCAATAAAAAACGCCTTTTATGATATAAATATTTTTCAACAAGTTAACTATTTTCTCTGAGTTATTTATACGGATTGATCGCTTGAAGTACTAAATTTTTCTTTAAATATAAGTAGTATGTATAAATAGCATTAAATATAAAGTTTCATTTAAACATCGCTGATGTTAAGCAGTGATATATTTAAGTTCATTAGCATAGGTAACATAGATTGGTAACATAAGTTGATTTGCCTGTGCTGCTCCATGCAAATTTTAAAAAAATTCAAAATATCGTTTTTATACGCATAAGATTGTTATTGAAAAATTAGGATTAAAATTTAAAAAATAAGCATCTAAAATGTAAAAATGATTCATCAAAATAGTTTTAAAGGGTTTCTAATCTTAAGAACTTCAGTTATTATAAAGAGAGCATTCGACATTAGTCTTAATTCATTCTACAAGAAAGCTAGACGCATCCTATCTCAAGTATAAGAATAACCAAATTTTCAAGCAAAAAATTATTTTTGAAATTAGGTTTCCTGACTAATTCCTTAATTTTACATATTAAATAATCTTATTTCTTTTTATTACCTATGAAATAATTGTACATGCTTCCGCTTGTGAAATAGTTGTTTCCTGAGATAATTAAATAGGATAGTAATTTTTAATTTGATTAACTGAGTAAGGCGAATTGGATGATGGTCAAACACAGAAGCGCCGCTATAAAATTGTATATAAAATGTATATCATTTCAATTATTTGTAGGTTTCTAGGATTTCAATTCATTATTCAAGCAGACTTATTCAAGTCAGCGTCCATTTGTTAATAATTAAGAACGGTCATTTTAGAAGGAAGGGGTAATCATCTCCTCAAACATGCATTTAAGATGTTATCATCCAAAGAATTCACAAAACTTTAAATCAAAATTTTAATTTTATAATTTAATTACCACGGATACCTAATAATTACTTTCTAATCACATCTCAGTTTTAATATTATAATTAAATTAACTCAAATACTTTATAAATACTTAATAATAATCTCGAAATTTAATTTAGTAACCCCAGAATTTTAATACTATGATTTAGTTACGTCAAAAATTTTAATAATAACTCCCAAATTTCAATACTTTAATCTTCCAAAATGGAACTTGGATTTTGTCACATAATGGATTAGAATTGCTCTCTTTTATCAAAGGAAAATGCATAAATCAGAAATAGGATAAAATGATTGTAAATGCATGCAATGAAGCAGGTTATGAATGAGTGAAGACTGAAAGCCCCCTCAAGAAAAACTAAATAAAATGGAAAACCGTCTTTCATGTTAAAATGTCATATGAGCAGTGCTTTCTAATCTGGTAAACATGAAAATGCCTAATGATTTTCTAAACAACTCAGAGTCAGTAAAAAGATCATTAATGTGAATGCAGTCACAGGCAGTTTTTATTTTATTTTTGAGAATATTCTTAAAATTGTAACAAATAAACTTTTCTAGTTTTCATTTTCAATTGCTTATGCTTCACACACAATTTGTCACTAAATTAATTAAGATTACAATAAGAGATAATATGAGAAACTATTCCTAGAAATAAAATTTTTATGATTAATTTTTCAATTTAAATATCAATGTGATAACAGTAAGAAATCCTCAAAACTATCTTAAATAATTTAATAGGGTCTTGAGAAAGGCAAATGTAATAAAGAGGAGAAAAATAGTTCATAAATTTTCCCATTTAAAGTAATTTTATTTTTTCCTCTAGCTCGACACAAGCAAAACAAAGCACCCTAAACCATAATGGCTTGCAGAACGAAAGCAATTATTTTTACAGCTCCAAGTAGAAAATATTCTCTGCTTTTCATTTCTTAAAGCAAATCCATTGGAAAAGAAATTCTTTATTAGTTATTCTCTAATTGAGGAAAGCAATTTCTTTGCTTTTTTTCAGAACATAAAGATATCAGTTATGTAAAAAAATGACTATTTTTTATTATCAGCAGCTCATGTCTTTCATTGTTATTAGCAAACCTAAAAGAACATTTTCATTGTTCCACGATCGAATAAAGCCGTAAAGCTAATAACAATATAGTTACATCTTTGTTTCTAATTTCTTAATTACAACCACAAAACGAAGGCCATGACAGATGGGGAAAAAAGACCAAACAAGGCTACACTCTCGTTTTGGTGTTAATTCGACTAATGTGCCTATTCCGCGGAGTTTTCTGTGTAAAAAGAAAAGAAAAAAAACTAATTCCTAAAAGGAATTATAATTGCGGACATTGCTAATGAAAAACGAAACAAAGCTGCTAATCAATAGTGGAAGAAATAACAAGGCAGCGTTAATTAAAAGTTCTGGGCTGACAATGAGAACTTGATAAAGAGGTGTAGAATTCGGTGTAAAGCATAGTAAAGCTGCGGGGTTTTGCAGCTAATTTCGTAATTTTGTAATTTAATAAATTAATTATTGTGATGAAGTTAAAACAAAAATACTTTTATATTTAATAAAGATTTTTTTCTTTGAATCTGGTCCATTTAAACTGTCAGATTATTTGGTTGGATATTTTTGTTTAAAAGATATGCAAGTACAGATTGTATATTGATCAGATGTTCTTTGTTTTTAGAGTTTCATTTCGTAAAGTTGAAGGCATGATGTTAAGGTGAAAATGTTTGTTTATAAAGGATGAAGAATTTTTCTAAAATAATTTGACCATCAAAGTTTGTAAGCATTTTATGAAGTATAATTAATAATACATACATCAACTATTTATTTCGCTTTTAATTAAATTTTATTTTTAAAGATAAAAGGTGCCATAGCAATGAGTATAAAAGATGAAGGAAAGGGAAGTATAATGAAACATCACAAAAAGTTTACCTTTGAAGCTAAAACATAACTTTTGTAGTCTTATCGCGTAGAAATTAAGAATGTGTAAATGATATTTAAAATAAAGAAGTCAGAGATGCGACGATGTAAAGCTAATTGCTTCTTCACAGATGTATTTTTGTATTGAACTTATCAGAGAAATTTTATTAATATATTATTAATGTTTAAAATCATAAATAAATTTAGATCCAAAATATAGTTTTAAGGAAAATGATATGATTATTCATAATAAAACTATATTTTGGCCTATAAATAGTTCTTCACATATTTATTATGTGATAATATTAATATTCTCATGATTATACAACTATTTAATACAGATCAGGCATTGCATATCTGAAATAAATAAGGGCGAAATAAGGACTGACTATCAATATTAATTTGTTTTATATTCATTAGGTAGAAGGTGAAACTGTTTATTTTGAATGGCAATTAAAACGGTATTTTAATCAACAAGTTTTAAAAGAAAACAATAGTAGAAGAGGATTCTTCATAAACATTTGATAGATGTAAAATACTGGAACATCTGAAAAAGAATAAGTGATTTTGAAATTCTTGTAAATAATAATGAAAAATGTTTTTCTCCATTTTTCAATCTTTTAAATAGAGAGATCCCAATTGTCGTAAAATAACTTTAAAGAATAAATTGGGAATTTAAACTAATATATCCATAGGAGAAAAATTAGGAATGGCCGCTCTGTTTTTTAAAGTTACAGTTAGTTTCGAATAATGATATATCGAAAATACAAATAAGGTCCAAAATTAGAGATATTAATTAAAAATTAAAAGTTTTTAATTCTATTTCTACTTCTATTCCAAAAAAATTGAAATAACTTATGCAGAAAATAATAGAAAAATTGTGAATGAATTAAAAGAATAAATTTCCCGCGAATAATAGCACAGATGATTAAAATTATTAAAAATGTAATACCGTAGAATTTACTTTTAAGTTTCAAGCGATATCAGATTCAACTTAACTTTTCTCAACCACAGGAGTTTTTTATTTCTATCTGCTACATTTTATAACATTTCTTCTTGATAAAATTGCTGCTTGAACATGATTAAAGCTTCTTTTCATAAGACGAAATAATTCCTTACAAACAGAATACAGCCCAACTTGAGCTGAAATTCTTAATTTAGTTTTTATTTAAAATATGCATATGATAGAATTCAAATTATTAATTGCTGAAGCTCCTTTCAGATATGCAGGTCTTATTTCAGTGAAATAATTTTCTTTTTTCTTTTGCAGTGAATTTGATTTTGTTTAAAAAGTGAAGTAGAAAAAATTATCATTCCAGGTTTATACAGAATTTCTGAAGGCAGATATTCATTTAGTTTGGAATGAAGATAACCTTTAAACGTATACTCGCTTATATAACTGGAAACTAAAATATTTTTTTAAACTATTTGCTGTACCGAAAGACTTTTGTAAAAGCAATACAAGCTTGTTTTGAATTTAGAATTCGAAACAGAAATAAAGTGGGGAGAATTTTCTTTACGAAAGTTTAGCTAAAAGACTTCTCACTTCGTTTTGTTCTTGAATCTATACTTCTCCAAGATCAAAATATTTTTGAAAATATGTGATGCATTACTTATGGATGGAAAAATTAAAAATAAATAAATAACTAAATAAAATTATACGGTATTAATTTGATTTAAATTGTAAAAGACAAAATCTACATTTATTATTTATATGAACTTCTACGGCCCAATAATTTTGTTACTTAAATTAATTAAATAAAAACCTTGGCTTTCATTTTGATTTAAACTAAAAATGGTTGAATTATAAAGTATCTTCAGAAGAAAGGTAATTATTTTTAATTTAATTAATTTTAATTAGGGATTAATATTTAGTACTTAATTATTAATACTTAATACTTATTTTGATCATAATCAAATATACCTCTGTCATTAAAACAAAAATTAAATTTTCCGAATTTTTTTAAAAAATAATTTCTACACTGCTTTTACTGCTTCAAAAATGACATATTTTTGAATATATATAAAATATATATAAAAATTACCTAAACGCTTTAGCGAATTATTACCACTGTAAAAACTATTTTGTTTGTTTAATTCTTTAAAATGCCAATTTTTTCATTTTCTTTGCATCACCATATTTTTAATGACATAAATATTTAAAGAAGATATACTTATTAATATAATAAAAATTTTACGAATATTTTATACTCAATTTGAATCTCTTTGATTGCTATATAAATGTTTTTGATAACTTTTAAACTATATATTTTTGAGATGCATATAAAGAATAATTTAAAATTTTCCGATGATTCAACTATTGAAAAATCTCATTCAAAAACAAATTCATCATGTGAATATTTTTTGTTTACTATGCTTTTGATAACTTTTATATAATATATTTTTCAAATATGTATTAAAGTATTAAAAAAATTCCTCTGATTCAACTACCGGAACATGTGTCTCACTCTAACATAAATTCGTCATTTTTATTTGATTAAAGGAAACAAAGTGGGCCAATCCTATTCTAAATTTCGTGCATCACACGATAAATATGTCTAAAAACGCATAAATTCTATATTTTAATTTTAGTAAAAGCAGCAGAATGCAAAATTCTTCCATGTATTGTGCATACGCTATGCTGCATTAACTCAAAAATTTAATCTGCCAAATTTCTGCAGACTTTTACTTTGCCCATTCTTGGCATAGTTCTTTCAGAAGAACGAGGAGGAAAATTTGTTTTGTCATTTCTCCATATCAGAATGTTTTCTACTCCCTGTTTTATTTCTACCGAGTCCCTCTGAGGTCACCTTTGTTTCCTTTAACGTTGCTTTCAACTGCCTGCCTTGTTTTATGTTCTCTCCAAGGAACACAAACGCTGTTTCCGCTGATAAGAGTTTTTGCTGCTCCTTTTTTTTCTGTTTTTGCTATTTTTTTATATTTTTGTTGCAGATTGTTGCGTTTTGGTGTCTGCTTTTTTCAAATAAAGAATATGTTTCTTTATTAATTTGTTTTAGTTCTTAATTGTGTTCAATATGAATTCTCGAATACTTTATTTTACTTACTTAGTATAATAATTTTATGAATTTTGTTAATCAATAACTCATATTGAAATCATAAAGATTAATTCCCATGTTAATTTAGTACTATTGGGTCGATTGTAATTATTCTTTTTAAACAAGTACAGTTGCATTAATCAAAGATCATAGTAAGGGGTAGTCGATTTCATTACAATTTGAAGCAATCATTTTGAGGAGAGGGTACCTCGAATTGAGGATAAGATGCTTCCGACATGGTGGTTGGATCTCTCCACCCTGAGGGGAACACAAAAACATGGGGGGGGGCTGGCTCCTCCCATCAATGACGGGAGGAATTTCCTAAGGAAGAGTTGCACCGGGGCCAGTGATGACCGTTTGGACACTACCACAGTTTCCTCTTTCTTTTTCCTTTTTCCTTTCTTTTGAGGTCATTTAGTACTCATTATCCGTGTGAATTCGGGTGGGTCGTAAAGTTAGTGATATGATCGATGCATTCTCTATTGGTTTGTTGGTGTCGGGTTTTTCCTACACAAAGAAAGCTCAAAGACGGAAATATCTAATATTTACCAATCAAATGAGGCATAAGAGTTAGTTTTAAAATATTGAAATAGCCATAATTAGAACACGTATGAGTCTATCCTTTATAATGGATATGAGCATGTTTTGTAGAGTATTTAGGTGAGAAATGTGCCTCCATAAGGATGCTGTACATTTTTTTAAGGGAAATCACACTGATCAGTTATTGTGTACTCTAATAAAACTTCAAGCGTTTCATCTGTATTATGTGAATTTTTTTCTGTATTTTATTTCCATTTATAAGGAAGTTATAGTCGTTACAAATAAGAGAAATTGTTTTTCCTTAACACTACTATATTTAACCATTTAAAAAACCATTGCACAAGAAAATCAGTGACAAAGAAACAAACACCGAAAGTATTCATTTTTTATGAGTAGAATTGTTTCTCTAACAGTATTTCCCTTGGCGCAGAAGGTCACAGTGGATTAATGGTAATCAGGCATCGGTGGGAAAACGATTTAGGAGTCCACTTATATCGAAGGCACTGCACTTATTCTGATAAGGGGCTTTTTAATTTCATGAACAATGAAACCTATTTCAGGTACTATTCAATGACATTTTGTAAATACATTCTTGTCTGTCAACTTTTAACAATAGTGCAAACTCATCAAGTTTACCTTCAGATAGTTTTCAGGATAACTAATTTAACTAAAGTATGCACTTGAGTAAATACACAACGGTTGTAAAACAACATTTTAACATCATCAACATTTTACACATACAAAATGTGAAGTAACAAATCACCTTATAGCTAGCTCACTCACAAATCCTACTACATCCACACACACACATACATACATACATGAAAACACAATATGCCACAAAATCCATACAAATTACTAGTTATTTACTAATGGATGTAAACAACATCTACAAATAGTTATAACTTCAAATTTATAGCTGCATAATTTACGGATTATATGGCACTCTCTATATTATATTGTGGTAGTTTAGAGCTAGGTATTATGTCTCTAACATTAGTCATTACCTGACCATATTTCAAAGTTACTTCTAGAAATACACCAGGGTAATTTCAAAATCGAACAAAGTGCAATTTTTCTAATTAAACTAACTTTAGACGATATAATGAAGAGCATATGAAAATTTATGGTAACTGGATATGCAGTTGAAAAGCGAAATAAATAAATAATTATTAAGGGTATTATACGAAAAGTCATCTCCCAAGAAAGGAAAACACTATGATATCAAGACATTATATTCGACAAAATATCTCTTTGTAAGGGACATTTGGGATTGCCTGCAACTGTAATTCTAGCTTGAATATTTATCATTCACTTTATATACAACAATAATAACAAAAAAAATTGAGTAATTTATTTAAAAGAAATTATTTTTTTATACATCATTAAGTCATATAAACAATTCATGATCTAATTATAAATAGTCCATTTTCTAATTTATTTATTAAATTCCACTCTCTACTTTGATTGTATTGGTATCAATGAAAAATGGATTGAGTGCAGTTAGCAATATTTTTCAGATTCTGAAAGAAGATTTTTAATGTATCGAAATGATCGATGGTTAACTAATATTTATTTTTTATAACATATCTACCGTATTTTATGATCTTTTAACAATATTAACAAAACTCTATTTTGTTAATTTTTTCAATTTTTTTTCATGATCAAAGGCATATATATTTGCTATAAAGAAGCAAGTGCAATTTTTTATTACTTAGCCATATCCATCATTAATCGCTTGCAGCACTCTTGAAAGTCACTTGTGACTTGATAAGAGAATTTTCTATCCGAAAAAAAACTTCTGGAAATGAAATCTTTCTCTCTCTCACACACGCACGCACGCAAGCACGCGCAAACACATATAATTCTAAATATGCGCTTGAATTATCGGTTGTAGAAATCACGAGATTCAATAATATCAAAATATCGGGGGCTTAAAATATGATTGACTCAATTATTACATTTTATTATTACATACAAAGTGGGTTTACAAAATACCTCAATTCATTTCATATGAAAATCCACAAATAGAGATAAATTCTATAGAGATAAACTCAATTCTTTTAAAAAAATCATTTAGTGTAATCTCTGTAATTACTGTTTCATTTAAAAAAGAAAGATAAATTCGTATTTCTTTGTTGAAATGAAATATTATTGATTAATTCAATCAATTAATTATTATTCAAATTAAAATTTTTTCCAAAGTTATTCTGATTTGGGATACATTCTTGTTGGCGAATGTTAAAATGTTCTTCTATCTATTCTTTTTATGGAACTCGATGCAATTTTTTTTTTGAAAAGAGATTAACAAAAATTAAATACCATAAATAATTCTTCGAATGTAAATGGAGTGACTAAAACAATTTTTACTGATTGTTTGTCTTAAAAATCTTTATAAAAACTGAAAATATGCCAGGGATTAGTTGCCGTAGAGGATAAAAAAGAATACACGATTAAGATTAATATTAATAATATGAAATAAAATATTACACAATAAAATAATAAAAAAAATATTCAACGCAAGGTTCCATCTGATCAATACTTCACGTTGACTTTTCATTTAATAAGAGGATTATATCTTCTGCAAATCGATTTTCATTAAAAGCTAGAAAAAAAATAAATAGCATCAGATAAAAAAAATTTAATCCATGATAAAATCTTTTAAAAGTTATAATACAATGGGACAGGTTTTTAATGTAGAATCGTGAAGTTATAAAAAATGTTTTTATGAAAATCTAGATAATTCTTTTGAAATACTGTAGCAAAAATTAAAAATAATAAATAACTCTTCAAATTACCAGTAATATGAATACCACCCAAATCTTCGCAGGAGTTTTTTTTATCATCAATTTCTTCAATTTATTTCCAGTAAGTCATTTGAAAGATAAGAGTTTATTTTTTCCCACGTATTAGTAGTGTGTGATTACGCCAGAAACACCATTAAGCATCTCTCGAAATAAAAATGGAGCAATGTAGGAAATCATTCGGCAAACGACTGATCTGATATTAATGCTTTTACCGAACAATAATTCAGTGTGATTTCCTTATTTTGTATTCCGGAGCAGCCACTGAAGGGAGACAATTTCTCATTTTGTTGCATTACTTATTGAATTGGAATATTTATGACGTTTTTGGGGAAATGAACTGGCTTATTGAAAGGCTCGCTTTATGTGGTGGTGCTTAAATCAAGATTTAATGTGAAAAGAGGAAATATTTATTACATTTTCAATTAGAAATCGCTTGATTTCTTTTGAGAGATGAGCTGCATTTTATAATTATCTTAATTCTTTCTATAAAATGATCTAAATTAATAACAAAATACTTTGAAGTGTTAATTTTAAATTATAAAAATTGATTAACAGGTATATAATCTGTTTATTTTTTGTAAGAGATTTATTACATTTTCTATAAGAAACCGCTTTATTTCTTTTAATAGATGGGCTGCATTTAATAGTTATCTTAATTCTTTCTAGAAAAGGATCTAAATTAATAA
>JAPMOQ010059770.1:3741728-3764982 GCA_026543055.1 Argiope trifasciata
AAAATACTTTGAAGTGTTAATTTTAAATTATAAAAATTGAGTAACTGGTATATAATCTGTCTATTTTTTTGGAAGAGAAGCTTTAAATTATACGAATTAAAAAGAGAATAACTTATTTTGTAATCAGGCATGGATATCATTCAAATGTAGATTCTGAAAATTTCACTAAATAATTCCATGTCTATGATTTCAGAGTTTTTTAGCCAAATTCAACAGCTTTTTGAAAATTAAGAAATTTAAAGAAATTTTGACTTTTACGGGTGTGAAGTACAAAGAAAGTATTGCAATTGAAAGGTTTGCTGCAAATAGGATGTAGCTAGGATTGGATTAACTATCATGGCATCTACTATCATGTGGCAAAATAAAAACTTGTTCGCTTGGTGCCAGAAAGGATATAGGTCTATTCATTAATTCTCAAGAGCTCTAGCAATGGAGCTGTTCGTCTCATTAGTTTGTTGCAATATAGAAGTATCTCCTGATGCTACTGCAGGTTTTCTTCAAAAATGAATAATTGGTGTTATCTCCTTTTTGCAGAAAAACTTTCAATGGTCAATAAATTCAAACTTGTAATTTGGGCGCATCTTTAATCAATTATTTATAATTTGGACAAAGATAATTCAAATAGCGCCTTGTGAGAGATTTTTCTTTGATGGATTTCCTCCACAATTTCATAAATATAGATATTATAAAGACATGATATGTCATATATATTAGGTTGTTCGGAAAGTAATTTCGTTTTTTCCTGACAAAGGATTTAATTGCATTTTTCGCACCCAATTTCATACTTAAACCGCAAAATCATTTTATGTTTTAAGAGCTGATATAGCAAGGCTTGAGTGTGAAAAAGTGCAGCTGATTCTTCGCAGTAGTTTTTGGATGGTGCCCTTTTAAATATGGAGAACAATAAACAACATTTCCGTCATTTTTTTCTTTTTTGCTATAAAAGGTAAAAATGCTGTTCAAGCCAGAAATAAATTAGCCAATATGTGTGGAGAAGATGTGTTAACAGTACATCAGTACCAGAACTGATTTGCAAAATTTTTCCTTCAAATGAGGAGGCCAAAAACCACCTCGATCAGTTTTTTTTACAGCAAAGACCAAAACTTTTATGAGCGTGTAATCATGTTACTACCAAAAATATGGCAAAAGGTATTAGACCAGAATGGCAATTTTATAATTTAATAAATAATTTATTCATTAAACGAAAATTTCTTTTCATTTTGACAAAAAAATACGAAATGACTTTCCGAACAACCCAATATAAGGCGTAAAGTTTTATCAATATTATAGTCAGACTTAGACAGATATATTAATAGATTGACTAAATTCCAAAAAAATATTTCATTAGACTAGGGGATATCAAAAGTGTATTTTTATTTGTAAAATATTTGTCAAAGTGTCGATGCAGAATTTTCGATGTTTACAGTACTTCTAATTTGTAAATTCAGTATATAAACAAAAACTTTTTTAAAAAAAGCTTCTCTTTGAGGTAATAGTTTTAACTTAGAAGACATTTATCAAAACATTGCATTTATCCTAAAGTCTTTTTCATTCAATAGCAGCTATGAAAATAATATTTATGTAGTAACAGTGCCTATCTATCTGGAAAATGTCCTTAATAAAGCATACAGATACTCAGTCATACCATTTTTATGCTATCACGTTTTACAAATGATCCTGCTTTATTGATAGATGAAATCACAATAGGACAAATATATTTTTCGCAAAGATGTATAATGTATTAAAATGTTTCATCAAGATGCATATATTGTATTAATATTTTTTACCTGAATGTATATATTGTATTAAATTGTTTACGTTTTTCACTTATAATAGTAGAAAAAAATTAGATAATAAATCTCTTGACATGTTATTTCTTTATATGATGGGTATCAATAAAAAAAGTTTTGAAAATATTTTTGGAATTTTAGAGCATATTTATAAATAAACAAATAATAATTATTATATTAGTAATTTACTAATTGAAAGTATTAACAAGTAACAACGAAACAATTATTTCAAAAATCAAGGAAACTTTAAATCTAAATTAAAGATCATAACTAAGTTGAAAAAAAAATGTCAAATACTATCTTGAAAAATAAATTCTAAATGTTAATAATGCCGGATAGGAAAAATTCTTTTTTTTTAATTCAACGATACTATACTTAATATATTAGGAATTTATTGTAAGAAGACAATTTTATTACATTTAAAACTGAAATAAAACTATCCAAGATTGTTGTCAATTTCACTGCAAAAAAGAGAACAGGATTTAAAATAACTATTTCAGAGAAAAAAGAGTAATTTGGAGGAAAACAAATTATCCTCAAAAGTGAAACGAAATCAGAGTAGCAACTCCACTAGTGTTGTTCTAAGGAAATAAAAAAAAAGATCTATAAATAAACAATGAACAACAACTGGTTTAAGAAGTGATCCCGGTTGGTTTAGCTTGCAATTAAGGCTCACAGAGAATCCGAAATGATTCTGTAGTTAGAGAGTCCCTACTGTTTTTTTTTGTTGTTGTTTTTGTTTTTATCGAAAAAGAAACACGTAAAAAAATCTTTTTTTCTGTAATAAGATCTTTTTCTGAAACTGGGAGGAACATGAAGAGTGACTAAATTGTAAATCATTTGCATTTCAGATCAGTATTTATTTATTTCAAATTCTGTCTTATTTCATTAAGTTGACAAAATTAAATATTCTCCAATAACAAAGAAACATAAGTTAATCTGTTAAAGTGATACAAATCAATTTTGTGAAAAATGTCACAAATCGGTTTATTGGAATAATCTTTTGCTTTATACAATCGGATGGTAAATGTCATATACGACATATCTATGCTACAATTTCTTTTGAAATTTTTTTCAAAATATTATTTTAAAAAGTGGTTTTGAAAACCGAAAAGAAAGAAATAATGTTTTTTTTTCCAATGATTATATTTGTAAAAGTCGTTGTCAATTTATCTCTCAAATTTATTCGTTTTATGGCTGTAATGATTTATTTTAATTTATCTCAATGGGATTTATGATGCATTAATACATTTTAGACGTCGGCTACATTTATTTTAACTACAAAGATAATTGTTTTTTAAATTATGTCCTTATTTTTTATGTATATACATTACAGCTGAATAATTAAAAAAAATATTTTGACATCAAACAAAAAAGTTTTTATTTTTTGACACTTATGTAAAAACAAGTAGCATATATATATATATAGAAGAATTTTAAATTAAATTTCTACTTAATTCAACAAGGAACATTTTTATTTTAGTTACCTTTTATTAAATAATTATCAAAACGACAATTAAGTATTAAAAAATTATTGATTTTTGCTAGAATTGAACTCAACGTCACGTAAACAATATTGAAATCCTCGCATTTTACCGATTAAACTGCCGCTTCTTGATTTATATTTTCATTACAAACAGCTAAACCTCTATTTTACGTATAAAATTAATTAAATGTAATTGATGAATTAATATTTGAAAAAAACTGTATTTAAATCTCTGTCCACAACAGGTTTTATGAATTCCTATTCAATTAAACTCTTCATTTCTGTAATATTGCAATACAATGCTTGTAATGTGTTTCAAAAGTAATAATATTTGTTTATTGAAACAAGCATTATTCACTATAATATATTTAAGTTTCTGGTTCATTACAATTGGATCTTAATCAGTTCTGGAATATAGATAAAAGTTTATTATTATTGCAAATTTATTATGAAGAAAAATCTTGAAATATTTTATTAGTAAAAAATAAGCACCTGTGTTTTATTTGTTTCTTTTAAATGTGGAGATCATAAGCTTAATCCTGAATATTTTTGAAAATAACAAATATAACGATTTTTTTAGTTTTCTTTGTAGTAAATGAAGTTTCCCTAACACCTCAAAGAAAAAAAACATTTTTATTTCATTTTTTTGAAAATAAGAAACAAAAAAAAAAAATCAAATTAGGTAGCACAGGTCACAGTTACTTAAGCCAGGGACTTCTTTTCGCCAATGTATACCGTCTCAACATAAAATGTCCTGTTAATGATAGCCGAGCATATCAGAGTGGGGCTTACTACCAATTTATGGTCGATACATCATTAAGTTAATGCATAGGGGCTAAATCCCCCTGGATCACGGTCCTCTGCCCTGATTGGACGTTTACCTGAACTCCTCAATTAATTTTCCGGAGGACCTATTGCCAACGATTAGGTACTAATGATGACGAATTTTTGAGTATAGTATCCCTGAAACGAGATGCTCGGATGATCACTAATATTTCTACAGCTATTGCCAGGAAAAAACATTTATTATTTTAAGAGAACATAAATTGCAAATTCTCTTATGCTCGGATTAAGAAATCGGTTCTGGCAAAATTCAATATTTTTTCAACTCTTAGTGCTTTTCTTTTTTGGTAATTATTTAATAAAAAGTAAATAAAATACGAATTTTCTTTGTAGGAAGTCCTTTTTTCTTAGGTAGGAATTGAATTTTAAAAATTATATTACTTGTTCATACATAATTCATACATAAATTTTTCCAAGAAAATTTTCATTATAGCGTTTCTACAATTTCAACATATCGGTTTTTATCCTCATTAAAATTAAACATTGTTATGACTCTTGTATGTACATAAAATTAATAACTTTGCTGAAAATATAGCATAGCAGCATTACTGTTTAATTATATTTAAATAAGTGACAGGCGGAATGTTTTGAACAGGCAGGATATTTTGTAATAAAGAAGTATCAGGAGGAATATTTTTTAAGTAAGGAAGTATCTGTAGGAGTGTTTTGTAAGTAAAGAAGCAACAGGCGGTATGTATTGAAATGAATTTCGTAATTCCGACCTTTGGTCAGATGACGAGTACATCACATGAGCTGGTATAATCTTACTAACAACTTTTCATGTCAACCCGGATGACATACGACTTTAATTTAGAATGCATCAAGCCTACTTGCAAGAAGACGAATCTTCGGTGCTACCGAATTTCGAATATAGAATTTTTCAACCACTTTGCCACCAGTAATAGCAGTCAGTATATAATTCGTTAAAAAGATACATAAATTTTAACAAGTCGTTTCAGATAAACTTTCATTCATATATGCTTTTTTAATAAAATTTATATAAATTATCTTTTATAACTCATTCCTAAAATTTCTGTCTTATTTCTTTCTGGATAAAAGATAATCTAATATAGTATCCTAAAATATGACATGTGGAATCCTAATTAGCATATAGGATGACCATAGTTGTTAGTTTCAGAAAGACGAAAGAAATAGAAAAAATATATATTCATAAGAATGATGAATATTAAAACAAAGTATTTAAAATAAAATTGTAAAATATTAAAAAATAAAAATGCTGTCAAATTAAACTCGTTTAGGTAAAAAAAAAACTTATTTGAATTTTAAGAACTAGTAAAAAATGTACGTAAAAAAGTAAAAAAAAAAAAAAACTAGTACTAAAATACAGATGTTTAAAGAAAACCAGTATAATTGTCAATTAATGAAAAATTAATTAGAATTTAAAAACTACTTTCTGTTAAATACATTTCCAACTTCCAAACTATATCTGAATCAAATTGAGTAGGTCTATATGAAAACATCCTCAGCTGTGGAGTGCTAATGGACAGATCCACACACACACACATGCAAGCCCGCACGCATTCAAAAAATACACAGATTCACACATACTTTTTTATTAGTATACACTTAATTTATTATTACACACATACTTTTTTCATTAGTAGTAGACTTGAAATTTTCTGAATTTTGATTTACTTTAACTACTGCAAGCTATAACAATTTATTTGATTCTTTTATATTCTTAGTCTGAAATTCTTTAATTCTTGTACAATTTCGCGAGAAAAAAATGCGAATTTATGTATATATTTACATATTTTCTGCATTGAAACAAAATTCTAATGCTTCCAATAATACACTTACTTGTGAAGTGACAATAATTCTATCTTTTCATGAGTGCATCAGAGACAGTTTTCGAATGATCAGCCTCTCAAACCTGAAAAAATGATCTCAGTGTTACAAACTATAGACAAAAAGTAACTTTACCTACAATACATTCATAATATTTAAAAGAATTATAAAGTTGATGTGTTATTTGATATCATTTGTTAAAAACAGCATATTCAATTAACAGCCTAAATTATGAAGATTTTTGTAATAATATATTATAGATAACAATTTTAGAATATTTGAAGGTAACTGAAAATATTTTAAATCAATAAAACATTTTGGTAACTTTGACATTTGCTATTTTGAATTTTAAATACAATATGTTTATATTTTCCAATTTTTAATGAAAAATAACTGTTTACCTGAAAACTTTTTTCAAAACTTTTTATTTAAATAACAAAAAAAAAATCATTTTACTGGCAAACAGAAGGGAAGATTCATTTATTCTTAGCTTGTGCATTTTCCCATAAGTTCAATCCCATACAAGTTATTTTTAGATAAATTTCTGAAAAATTTAGTATTCCAGGTGCTCATTAAGAAATATCTGATTTATTATTTTCTTATAGTTATGTATCTATAATACAAATGTATTTCTGTAGGTTATGATGACTTATTTTTTTAAAGTATTAATATGTATTTGTAAAATAATTTTGTAAAGCAGGCTTTAAAACCGCACCTTCAATTGTGTACCACAGAAATCGGATTTTTTTAATTTAAATTATATTATATATTTTTGGTAAATAATAAAGGGTCTTTAAATAAAAGCTTTTGAATTTTCTATCAAATAGTGGCACTTTTATTAATTTAAAACTTACTTAAATAAATGGGTTAGTGGTAATTCAGCTAAGAATAACAAACAGTTGATTTCAAAGTAATAAAAAAATATTTTGTCATCAAGAATATAAAAATATACAAAATTTCAAAACAAACTCATCAGAAAAAGCAATGATCTCGCAATGGATAAAATGCATTAAAAATAACCATTTCGTTACCAATATTTTTTAAATAATAAAATTAGTCATTTATATATTAGAAACATTTTTAATCTTTTCATACATTATTGTATTTGTATTTTTTTAAGATTTTTAAAACTTAGTATTAAACATTATACGCACATTTATTACAACAAAAAATATGAGGAAACAACCTTTACTTCTAATGAAAATAAACAATCTTTTCCCTTCTCCGCTAGAAACAGTTTTTAAAAATAATAACATCCTACCCAATTTACTTTTTGGTAATTTTATCTGTGGAGAAGTCACTAAATCTTTAGGTAATAAATTATGGGAATCAAGTTTGGAATTTAATAAACGTAACAACCTCGTTTTTCCCATTTCTTGCATTTTTTATGAGTTGTTCTGTCATAATTCTTATTCGGCCATCATTTTAATGATGCACTTTTTCTTTCTCCGTTCTACCCACGTTAATACAAATTACGACAGGTTTCTTGCGAAATTTGTGTAAAATGAGACATGGTTATATCTTTTGCAATATTTGGGAGTCAAATCAATGAAAACAGTAATTTTCCATTTTGTTGTTGTTTGCTTTCTTCTTCATTTAAGATTGCAACTCCAAATTGCATGTCATAAATACACCAGTTAATTTGCTTTAAGAATGGAGCTTGCTATTAATATTAATCTGAGACATAAGGATGTGTGATAAATATTAAGCAGTTTTTTTATTTTAGAAAAATCTTCACTAATTCATTGAACATAATAGGGAAATAAGAAAGGAATAAAAATTTGGAATAATAATTATCACGTTGTGTGAACATAATTGTTTTATTTTATTTTATTTTGCATGAATGAACTAATTAAAAATAGATTTGCATTGTCTAGAAGCGTATTTAAAAATAAAATGTTATCGCAATTTAGAAAGTAAACTAAGTTTTTATTTAAATTAAAAGCATCACTACTTTGATTTTAATCAAAGGCGTAGTTATAACAAAGATACTACGTAAATGAATTATTAACGCGATTATCGACTAATGAGTACAAATGGCTATACAGTTACTTTTTTTACGTAAGAGATAAAAGTATTCTTTGTAAATAAACTATAATATGTTTTTGCCTGGTTTCAATTTTTTATCCCCATTTGTTGAAGGAAGTTGTATTTACATACAAAATATTCAAATAAAGATATACGTTTTGGTAAATGTGCTATGAAAAAGTAATATTAACAAAAAATTTATTTTTCCTATTGAGGTTAACAACAACATTTTTATTTTAGTGACTTTTTATTAAATAATTATCAAAAAATTGTCAATTTTTGCAAGAATTGAACTCCCATACTTCAACTTTACGTTAATATTGCTGAAATCCTAGCATTTTATCCATTAATAAAATGTTTTTTCTCATCCACTCGGATTGAAATACACTTTTTAAAACTTGTAGAGGATGATACTCGATGTTAATACAGTTTTTTCAAATATTAATTAGTCAATTAAATTTATTACTTTAAACAGAGTTTAAAGTAATAAATTTAATTGCAACAGCAGTTTGCAATGAAAGTTGAAATCTACATTAAGTAGCTCAATGGTAAAATGCAAGGGTTTCAGAATTTTTCAAGTGAAGGTGAAGCTTGCGATATTCAATAATTTTTCCGATACTTAATATTTTTTGATAATTATTTAATAAATATTAATTAAAATAAAAGTTTCTTTGTTGACCTAAGTAGGAATTTAATTTCAGTGTTTTAAATATTATTATGATCTTAGTTTCTTTATTCTATGTCCTGATCGACAATTTTTAAAAATAAATGTATATAGAATTGTACACATTAGCCCACAATTATATATCCATCGCTATGAAAAACATTTAAGAACTCTAAAAGAAACTAAACTTGTTTTATTAGCTTGCCGCCTATGTAGCATCATCCAACGAAGCATTTACAGAAGAAAAAAAAGACATCTCGAAGCAGTAAGCTCTCAAAACTTTCGGCTTCTTTCAAAGTGGACCAAATTGCTCGAGAGCAGGTTTAAGATACAAACCTCTACCGAAAACGGGTCTAACAGGACTTTAATCGCTTAATCTGGGCAGTCGCTACCATCAGATGAGCGGATCAGGGTTCGTTGCATTTTATGGTTGATCTTTTTTTATCTTTTTCCATCCTGCTCCCTAAAACCCCAAATGAAACGAAACACAGAGGGAGGAAGAAAAGAAACAGGAATGTACGTGTTTTTTCTTCCATTTTCTATTTTCCAGCGTATGTCTTCCGGAAAGGCATAAAACTCGTCTCTTGACTCCATGGGAAACGTAAAAGACAGCCCCAGCGAAACCATTGTTGGCGTTCAATTGGATTCCCGTTTTATGGCCGATATACAAGGGGCTGGTCAATACAGTTACAAGTGGTGCATGTCGTTAGTTTGCCTGTTTTTGCTAAAATAATTGTTGTTTTCAAACTAAATAGTAAGATTTCTGCATAATATGAAGAATATTTTTATGTAGAATCAGTGTGAATCAGTCACAATACTTTTTTAAGTGTATTCAATATGTTCGTAAAATATTTTTGATTTATAGATTCAAATAAACACAGGAATTCATATTGTAACTATATTCATACGTTTAAAAAGTTATCGTGTTGAAGCATCTTTTACATAATCAATCAAACGTAGTGCTTGCTAAATGTTACACTTTCCAAATTAAGTTGAAGAGAAAACATTTTTTGAAAAAATCGATTTCGAGAATGTGAGTATGAAAAAGACTCTCGTTTTAGAGACCCTGCCTTTAAAGTAATGCTTTTTGAGAATTATGTCTGATTGTATATCAACAATTAATTTGAAAATTTTTTATTATTATAAACAAAATTAGTTTGGATCAGTATTCGAACAGATCACTTTTCATGAAAAAGTAAATTAAAAGTTCAGTTTTCTACTCTAAGTACTTATAAAATTATACCTGCGTAACTTTTAATATACATGCTGTGCAACAATGTATATAGATGATGATTAAAACATGTATAGAAATCAAATGAATAGATTTTAAAATGGAATCTTGACATCCAAATTTTATAACTATAAGAATCGTTGGACTAAGTCAGTCAAAGCTAAAATCAACTATTCAAAAACTATTTGCATTGCTTTTAATTGCAAGCTTACCTTTACCTCTCTATGTGTTCACTAATAAAATTATTAGAGAAAGTTGTGAATCAAACGTACATGTTAGTTGAGCATGTTTAATAAAACTTCAACTAGCGTGTGGTTGTTCAACATGATACGGGAAAGATGAATTCTTATATTTAAGAAACTTTCAAATTAACACTAAATAACTCTTACGATTTTTATTAAGACACAAAATTTGTGAATTTTCAACTAGGAAGTACATATTTACCTCTAACAGTTTAGAAACTAATTCTTAGGCCAGGATTTGAGAGAAGATCTTGTATTCTGATAAACGTATATTTTTTATATAAAAATTCTTGGTTTCATCCTTTATGTCAATGATGTTTTGTGCCGTGTGCTTGTCGTAAATGAATATTCCTTTTTATAATTGTAATTTAATTAAAAACTTATTTCGTTTAAAAATACCTATATTGGTAGAAAATACAAATTAACATTCTGGTTTCAAGCATCGGAAACCTATTACCAAAATTTGAAGTTGTAAATTCGCAAAGGAAATAAAATATCATATAATAAATAAGATCGACTGATTTTTCATAAATTAACATGACTTAACAAACTTCTAGTATAATTTGCATTTTTAACAAATAATGATTGAAAATAATGAAATACAAAATGATGCAATATGAAGCAATTTGTACGCGTATAACATATTTTTTATTATATTTATGAATATTTGTATGTTTGTGATATAAATTGAAATCATTTGGTGTAACTCAAAAATGATTTTAAAAAAATTATAAAATTTAAATTAAAACTGCCTCAGAACGTTTGATTGAAATAAATCCAAAAATTTTAAATTTCCCTTTTTAATTGATCCAAAATTTAACAATAAGAAAATTTTCAAATTCCTTTTAGTCTGCTTTTTAATCTATTTTATTTCCTGATAAGCGTTAACATCTCTTTAGTTCGATAAATTTTATCTTTCATTTTGACAATATAAAGATGAATGATAAGTCAACGCTGATGAAAGAATTAAAAACCAATAACTTTAAGCTATGCAGTTTTGAAAAAAATATTTTTTTAAAAACGAGGGAAATGATTTTTAAGTAACGTATCATAAAAGGTTTTTGAAAATAGCCAGAAATTGAAATAAATGCACATTTTATTTTTTTATAAGTATTACATTAAAGTTTTCATCACATATCGTTTTAAAACAGTATTTTCCTCATCTTAGCATCTAGGTTAAGCATAAAATTATATTCTAGCTAACAATATTTGCAGAAATCGCCTTTTTCTCTAAATTCGTAATTAAAATTAAAATGATGCTTATATTATTACTGAAAAATCATTAATAATTATTGCGCTGTGCTTAAAGCGAAATATATATTTAAAGTACCGTTGAAATCATTCCACTGAACATTAAAAGGATATAATTTCCAATAGGAAGCAATCGAGTCAGGCAATTAATGAATTAATGAAAGTAAATTAATGCGAGCCATAATTATGTAACAGATTTTAATAAAAATTTACTAAAGCAAATAAAATTTTAATTAGGTACCTCTTACAGAATAATTCTACCAGAATATCCGAAAAGTTTGCTAAAGATATACCTGTTTGCTAAATAGCTGAAGTATAAAGGATTCGGCTATTTATTTTTGATGCGAATAGATTTTAGTTGTTTATAAAAAAAAGGTTTCAATTCAGCAAATTTTTAACACAGATTCCATGAATTAACGTTCAAAAATTAGAAAATACATTTGATATTATGATGTAAACATGAAATAAAATGCATGATTAGTTTTTACAGTTTAAAGAATGCTCAAAAGTTGATTAAATTACAACGATCTTTAGAAATTTGTACCGTGTATGGGGTAAAAGAAAAATTTTTTCACTATGAAACTAAAAATTAGAATTTAATGTAAACAAAACCGAAAAAAGAAATTCAAATGCAAGTTTTTATGCTAATTATTTAAAAATAAATCAAAACCTTTTCAAGTCATTTAGAAATATAAATAATCAAAATAAAAATTCAAGAGGTAAGTAAATATAATAATAAGAACTAGGAAAATAATTATTGAACTGAAAATCGCTGATGTCTTAGTCTTAAGGATATTGAATTCAAAAATAATTATATTTTTCGAATTCATTAGATTAGGGACTTATAGGTCTTTTCAAATTATGAATGAAATGCTAATAGTTATTTAGTAGAAATTTCATATCAAGGTTATAAAGCATTGGAACATAAAAATAATTTTAAAGGTAGAAATAATAAAAATAATTTGAATTTACACTTTGAATTCCAAGTATTTACGCTGATTATCTCCTTCTTCATTAATTCTTATTTTTTTGTAAGACGTACTTTTCCTCGAGAAGTTCAATAATAAATATAATAGTAAAGCATATATAAAAGAGGTTTTTTACAAAGGAAAGATCAGTATATTGATAAAGCAGATAGTTCGGGTGGGAGTTCTTAAAAATAAATAAAAGATTATTTTGTGAGAGCCCCTTAATTTGTATCACTCATTTTGATATGTATATTTCTTATCATTCGAACTCGAATTAAACTCTACGATTCATTTTCTGGATATAATTTGCAGTTTTTATCCGCTTTTGGTTAAAACAACACTAACTCTTATATGTAACTTATGAAACATATTGTTTATTGATTTTATGTGTATATGTGTATGTGTATATATCAAGGACAGTTTGTAACATTTGTTTCTTAATTATTTTAAATGTAAATATATTCAAATAGAGAATGTTTTATAATTTCACTTATATCAATTAATTTAAACTCTTATATTTTTTTCAATTCAATTCTTCTTTCATTTCATTTCAGTTCTATCTGATTCAGTACTTTTGTCATGAATTTGGAGTTATTATTCCCTTATTTAAAATTTAATAGATACTCTTTTAGATCTACTAATATATTTCACTTATCAGAACATTTTTTTTCTTAATTATTTATTTTTGATAAATAGATTTCGAAAATATAAATGAAAATTTTAGCTCTAAAATTCAAAAATTAATTATTATAATTAATAATCAAAGTACTTAAATATTAATAAAAGCACAAGATTCTATTTCAAAATTATTATTTAGACGATAAACAAATTTCAAAAATATAGTTAAAATTTTTAGCTATAAAATTTTTAAAAATAAGCAAATATAGTTAATAACCAAAGTCTTTAAATATTAATAAAAGCAAAACATTCAATTTCTCTTATTTAAAAATTAATAAGAAGAACTGTATTTTTGTTCAATTTTATAAATTCAGAAACCTGATACAAGAACATTTTAAATATGGTTTAAAATATAAAATTTCTGGGCAGATTCCAGATTTTTCATGTATTTCTAGTAAGATATTTTTTATATTCTTTAAAATTTTCTTTTAGAAATTAATAATTAAATTTATTGTTATGGAACTCATCGTATATCAGTCGGTATTTTGTTTCAATTTGATGCAGAAATACCAAAATTTTCTTCAAGAAGAGAGTACTAAAAAGTCTTTTATACCATTTTGAAAATAAAAAAAATCAATATTTTTCACTAATTATCAAATTTATTTGCAATAATGGGTGTAAGTTTTCATTTATTAAATGTAGGATATAGCATAAAAGGTCATTTGGAGTTAAGACTAAAACTACCTAATCTGTTTACTAAAGTCAAGACTTAGATCAGTAGCGAACTCAATAAGAGCAGCAGGAATATATTGAAAGAGACAAGATTCAGAAATCAAATCACTGGAGTTCCATAGAATGTTATCTGATGAAGTCGTCTCGAAAGTGAATGCAATGACCATTTTTTTTTTTACTTCCGCTGTCCAATTTTTCCAAATGTTCCAGTACATCTGTTATGACCGATATTTGTTGAAAAATATCAATTGATCCTGGAAAAGAAGAAATTGGAACAGATACAATTCCTGACATTTCAATTGGATATTGCATTGGATGCTGAAATATCGAACGTCACTTTCCTAAATGTCTTATGAGTGACGTTTAAATGAAATGTTTGGAAAGGAAGCAGAATTTATAGATATTCTCTGAAGATATGGGCTGCAAATAAAGTGGAAGCTTATGTATTCCCATCGCAAAAGATTTCTTGAAGTTATTTATACTGTAAAAGAATATGTCGAAAGCGTAGATTGTGAATATTTACAAACGTGAGATCAGATATGTAGATTCTGCAAAAAGTGAGGACGGGAAAAAATGCATTATTTATGGTAATTTTCTAGTTTGTTTTTAGTAAGTTTTGCACAAGAGTTTTTTTTTTCAGATTTCGTATATCTTTTAGTCATTCTGAAAGGCGAAAGAGCTACTTCGGCATCAAAATTTTATGGAGCAGAAAGCAACTAAATTTGAATGAAAACAACCAAAAAAGTATTAATTGCCACGGTTTCATGATAAATTGTAATTAATTAAATCATTTCAGTAACTGTTATAATATTACACAATATGTTTTTTTATGAATTTTTAAAGTGGAATTATTGGGAACTTCACAATGTCTTAATTTAAAAGACGTTATTTTGTTTAATTCCAAACACAGGAAAACTGAAGTTGTGGAGATAATAACATTGGCAATTGTCTTTTAACAATATAATACAATTCCATGCGATATTAAATTATTTTCTAAGAGAATTTTATCTGATGTTAATTTATATCAATGAAATTCTAAATATTATTTGCTACGGCACACCGATTAAGAATCATTATTTAGTATTCCTCCCAGTTTTTAATGTTTGTTCTTGGAATCTCGATTAAGGTATTTACTATCTTTTTTGAAAGAATATTAAATATGAATTTCTTCGTGCATCACTTTATTGACCAGATGGATTTCAAAGAAAAATAAATCACGGAGATAAATTATAAAATTTTGGAAAGCGTCACTAAATTTTTCTAAAATATTTTAATATTAAAAAATGATGACATCTTATGTTATGATTGTCCAATATTGTAATTTTGAATCCATTCTTTAAATTTCTATAAATATATACAAGTCAGTGAGTGCAATTTAAAATACAGCACTTTACTTAAAACAATCATTTTATTTACAAAGCAATCAGTATACTGCTTTCTTTTATTGATTTTATTTTTCCATTTCATCTTTAACTTCATAGCAAGAGCTTTCACAAAACTACTTCTTTATAAAAGATATTCTTGCCTTTTCATATAACTTGATTCTTTTTATTATTTTGGATCTAGAATTTAAATATCGAATGAGATGGATACATATAAAATGTAATGTCAAAATATTTAATAAAACAAGGGCTAGTAATAATAATGCACTTTTGAGACATTTTTAACTGGTGTAATCAAAATTATTAAACTTTATTTATCAAGTCTTTTGCTTACCATTCATTTAATTATAAATAGTTTGAAACCTTGAAATTAATTATTTTCTTCAAAAACAATGCCAGGCTCTGAACATAAAAGTTCATTTCTTGTCAACTGATAATTAATTATTATAGCCTGAAAACATTAAAATTCTATATTAATAACCAGAATTCATAGGTGCATAAAATTTCATTTCTTCAGTGTATAGGAAAAATGCTTTAAATCAATTAAAATATTCCAAATTTAGAAATATGAGAAACAAAACTTGCTAAATAACCGTATATATATTTTTTACAGTAAAAAATGTGCTTTGATTTAACATAAAAAATACATTGAAATTTAGATTTTAATAAAATAAATGCTTTTGTTTTCTTTTTGAAATCTCTTTCATATAATTTTATAATTCGGATTGTAATTTCATCTTAGAAGCAGCAAAATAATAATAATAATAACAGGAAATTGTTTCCATAATGCTTATCTGCTTCATATTCCATCCGACTCGTTTTAAACTAATTTATTAAGAAAAATTATTTTAGCGGCAAATTATACTGATAACATAAAAATACTATTTGCTGATAAAGCAAGCTTTTAAGTATTAAAGATGTTTCTTTTCTTCATATTTCTTTGAGTTTATTCGAGTTTATTTGAGTTTGTTTCTTTAATATTAAAATATATGCAAATATTTTTTCTTTAATTTAGCAAAGGCAAATTATCAGAATAGATAATTATAGAACATATAAAGAAGCAACTAATGATACTATTTTAAAATTCGAAAAAATAATTATCTTTATTTTAAAAATGTATAGGATTAGAAAACTTTGCTTTGCTCAGCTATCGTTATTAGATAGTGGATAAGAGCATAGGCAAAAATAAGAATGATTTTTATGAAGAAAGTGTAATTAGTAAAAAAAATTATTAGGTATATTGATGCTATTAATATTTATTATTTATACTTTTATATTTTCAATTATTACAAATACGGTAAAATTGTCATGATTGCACAATTTCGTTACGTTCTTCATATTACAAAATATAATATAGTATCTAATTATTTTTTAACACGAATTTACACTATCTTTTCATTTTCAATTTCATTTTTAAAATGATGCATGAGTAAAACGACAAAACAATTTTTGAATGTAATTTCATGAACAGGAAAAAAATCAAAAGGCAACATAGTGTATGAAAAATATTGTGTTAGTTAAAAATTTTGTTTTTATTGAATAATACAAATATTTGGTTCACATTAGTCTGTGTAAAGTGCTCTTTAATAAATGGAGATAATATTTATGCTACAGTTTAAATGAGTTAAAAAATTATCGTCACAACAATTAAAATCAATCACAAGCTGTAGAAATAAAATGAGTTATTATTAAATAGATGTGATAAATTAATTAAATTTGGTAATTACTGTGTTGGTAATAGATGTAATGATCAAATAGGTTATTTTTAAATAACTTCAAAAATAAGATGTCCGAATGTAAAAATCTAAATTCATTTTATTAAAATTTCATTTGAAAATTTCGATACATTTTCGAAGTTAAAATATTTAATTAAGAAATCAAAGTTTTCTTTAACTATTTGTATACACAGACGTAATATTTCTTTTTGTTCACAAATGAAAAAATTATGGCAGTTTTAATAATACTGCATAACTATAATCCCTGAAATCTTTATTATTAAGGCATTATTAAATTCTAATTTAAGTAAAGCAGTTTTTAAAGTTAAATGATTCCTTCGACGTTTATATTTATATTAAATATTTCATTACTTTAGAGAAATATATTACATTAAAGGATTTTTTTATGTTGGTTGTATAAAACCGAATTTAAAATTTTTAATTTTTTCTACAAAAGCTGATATAAAATTTAAAATATTTATAATTTCCCCTTTTGCACTATTCTAAGCGCCAGCTTTATATTTGGCATATAACTTCCACCTATCATTCCGAAATCTCTTTATCTATATGTCTGTTTATACCAAATATTTGGGTTGCAGGTGTTAACTTTTCAGTATTAAATCAAAATTTCACAACCTCGGTGTTGTACTTTATTAATTATAACAATACGCCTTTCAACTTTACAATATAAAATGATTAATAACCATTCTCACCTATCTGAATCTCCTTTGTATACAACAAAAACAACTTTCAGTTACTTTCAATGCACTCGGGCAACCATCCATGTAGTGAACATTACTACAAATTAACTTTACCATCTATTTCTTTGCTCTTAACTCCATGGCTAACCAACCCAGTTAGGTACGAACACAAGGCAGTGTGTCCAATTTCATTATCCGCAGAGCCCCTATTCATTTCGGGCAAGGGATTCCCGAAATAACGCTGGATAATGTTCCAAATCTCAAGCCCCAAAAGCAGGAGGAACAAAGCGCCTCCTACATATTATGGAAAACCCTTCCCCGGCAATTAAAACACCCATTGTTGGAGCAGAGAGGCCCAAGTGTTTAAACTGTCCCTTTGTTGGTAAATGAGAGAATTCATTCCCTGCGATTCTTCAGTCGGCTGGTATTAAACTGGGAAACAGATTAATACTTGTCTCGGATGTTTCGTTGGGGAATTTAATTCTGCTCCTGTTCCACCCATCCATCAGAGAGTAAAGCACGCCCGCAGCAATTAAAGCAGGGTTTGGACTTAAATACGCCTCACTAGCGCTGAGCGTAGATCTCCAGGTTGGTGAGAGGAAAGCACTAGTAGTGCTGGTAGCAAGTACAAGTGAGCAAGCCGTCTCTTGTTGGCAAATTCCTATAATTACTCTTGATGATTCTTCAGGCATTGCTCGGGTCTGACGTAGACATATATCATACAATGCTCCTCAGTAAACATTAGAAATATTCGAATCAGGTTTTCAAAGCTAGATATAGAAATTGAAGTTATATCAAGAGTAACAAAATGAATAGATTTCAGGATTTATTACATAAAATAATGCTTAATCAAAAATGCTTTAATACATAAAATGATGTTAGAATACATATCAAATCTGATAAATCTTTGGCAATGAGACGAAACCGATTTTTTATATAACAACTATAACTGAAAAAAGGTGCAAAACGATTTTTTATTCCGATTTTTAAATTATTTTCATGATGTATATATCTCTACACAAAATAGCTTCTAAATGTAACTTAATGCTTCACCAATTTATGCAATATGCAATAAACCAAATTATGCAATTGCCTGATTTTATGAATGAAATAAACTCACATTGGCTTTTAATCACAAAACTCACTTTAAACTCACATTGGTTCACATTAACAGGCAAATTAATAAGGAGGCATACTTTTTGGAAAAAATATGTGTTCTTCTGCATACTATCAATGCTTCTCTAAATATATGGTGAAAGAAATAAACTCCTAAATTTACTCCTGAGAGAAGAGTAATTTTAGGAAAAAAATTTGACCATAATAAAATTAAATATTCAAATATAATGGATCCAGGCTTTTATATGAAATAACGTTTCAACATATACTATCAAATTAATTTACTTTTGGACTTTTTTCGCTACGTTTTTTGGGATTTAAAAAAGTCCTCAATTTCTCTCAGAGTTGATTCTAACTTTTAACTAAGCATTTCATCATTTTTATATTAATTTGTTTGAAATACATGAAAAATTATTATTAACTTGCTGAAATTACTCTATTTTACTACACTTTAATAAATCTTCCAGTGGAGTCATTTGAAAATATCTGTAGTTATAAACAAATATAAACTCATTTAATAATTTAAACTTTTTTAAGTATAAAAGTACTTAGATAAACACAATAAAAGCATTATAGAAAATGTTAGTTAATGTCTTTCATAGAGAACATCATCTAATTTTGAATTCCCTTCTTTCGAGCGTTATGATAAAATTTGCATAAATTCGTTTTCTTAAGTATTAATATAAAATGTTTACAAAGCTAACATTCGACCACACGTTCTCGTGGGTGGAGTTTTAATAGATATATAATCAGTTCACTATAGTCAACAATTGATTATTTATTCATTTTATCGCTTCAGAAGGTGTTCATTTTTTTTAATTTCAAATTTTTCTAGAAAATCATTAAAGGTTAAGATAAATTCGATGAAAGAGTATGTTATTAACATTTTAAGTTGCAGGAAAGCATACTTCATAGAAAATATTCAATTGATATTAAATATAAATAAATTTAATAATTTATAAAAATTAAAAATATAAAAAGATTATTGTTAAATCAATTTAAAATTCATTTCTGCGTAAAATATCAAAACTTGGTATTTTTTTTCACATAAGGTAAGATGTTTGTTTATGATTTTTTAAATTTTTGCATTGCATGTAACATATTAAACAATGAATCATATTTGTATATGTCGTTTTTTTTTTCTCAAAAGAAATTGTTTTAAAGCATATTGTATTTAATTCCTTAAATATCGAAAATATGTAATATAAATATACATAAAAATAATGAAAATGAAAACTTAAGATTAATGAGATATTAAAATATTAGAAGAAGATATAAGAATTAATTTAAGTACTAATTAACTTTAATTATAAAAGTTTGTGCTTTGCGTTATACATTTAATTCTTAATATCAGTAATATTTTTATGCAGGATTTTCAAATTTACAGTATTAAAAAACCTTACGTATGAATTTATTAAAATATATTTCAAAAAATTCAGGAAATAAGAAAGTATCTATTAAATTAGAAATACTCTATATTTCAAAGGAATAATTACAACCAAAGCTATAAATTTGGTTTTAAAGCTATCATTAAAAATCAGTCAATCACTATTTCTTAACATTTAAGGATATCACAAGAAGATTTGACTACAAAAGACTAATTGAATAAATATCTCTTTAGGCAAGAATTAATTTCACCTTTTTATGGGCATAGAATTTTAGAAAAACCGGTTTTAAGCAGAAGATCTAATTAGTAGTTTTTTTCAACATTTTCTTATTCATAGAATTTTTTTAATGGAATAAACTCATCATATTTTTATACTGATTTTTTAAAAATAGGTGCATTTTTTGTTTTATTATGAGTTTAAACAAAACATAAATAGTTGAATAATATTAAAGAAAATGAGATAAAATTTTAAGGATAATAAATATCAAATTAAAATTTTAATATTAAGCAAGACTAAAGATTAAAATTGTAAAAGATTAATAAATAAATGATAACCAAATAATTTACATTTTAAAAACGTTATAGAGCCTTTAATACTCACGGTAAATACTTGAAAATTGAAAATTAATTATTCAAATATAATTCCATTTATTTATTTATTTTCAATAATAAAGAAATTTTAAATTTGATTTCTAATTGAAATCAAATATATCAAGTAATCGATTACTCTTTCAGAATTTGTGGATTAATTAATATAAGTTTATTAGAAAAATATTTCTTATTAAAGATACCATATTACAACAAAATTTAATGAAATATCCTAATCATTTTTAAATGATTATAGAGTACAAAACTTTGTACTAAACCAAAAATTATGCTATCAAAAACTTTAATTCCCTGCATTTTAAATTTGATTCATGTTTTTATATCGAACTTCAACTTTTTAAAAGTAATTCTTTGATGCATTCTAATCAATAATTTGCAATGGTTTCTTTGAAATGTTACGATTATAAGAACCAATGCAATAATGTATCTTAAACACACACATGAATTTCCCTTCCATAAACTCATATGAAAAAAAATCATACATATTCTTCTGAGGAATCCGGAAGAAACCCGAAACCAATCTCCTTAAGAAGTTCTGTGACAAAACCATAATTGAATCTAAAGGAAAAAAACAACCGATACATCACCTTCGATATCCAAAAAAATTTACAATTCAAAAAACTTACACGACCCAAGGAAAAAAAAACTTAAATAAATAACTAGAGGGTAAAAGAAATCACTCTTTATCCGGTGACTTCATAGAATCAATATTCTAAAAGCCAGGCAATGAGAGGCACGTTTGGTGAAAATACAAAAGAAAAAAAAAGTTATATAAATATATTTTTATTTATATATTACTATCTGGCTCGCCCTAGGAATCACGCGAGTATATAAATCACCGGAGGTATGCGACAGTTTGACTTATCGCTGTGACATATGAGACGAAAGCTGCGATAAAAGCTTTAACCGCAACTGAAGGAAAAAGAATAAAAATAAATAAAATAAGTATAAAAATAAAACCTAAATGACGACCAGACCAGAGAATATGATGAACTGTTTCGTGGCATTTTCTGCGGCTGCATAGGTAATTTAAAACATTTTACTTTCAAAAGCGTTCGTTGATTTATAGGAAAGTCGGTTTTAAAACGCTACGTCTTCTCCTTTTGGGCTTTTACCTTTTTAGTACTTTTTCGGCGTTATTTTTAAATCGGTATATTGAGCAGTTTAAGAGGGTGGGCGAGGGGAGGGAAGCTGGTGGTTTGTGAGGCAGCATAAGAGGGGGGGGGGGGTGGAGGGTAGGAGAGAAACGTCATGGCTGCGCGCATTGATGGGAATTTGAAGCAGAAGGGATGGTCCAGGAGTAATGGCTCGGAAGCTTGAAGGAAGGTATGTAATGTCCATGGACGTTAGTGGTCAAAAGGGAAAGGCGAGTTTTAGAAGCAAAAATGATTGTCCGAAGGGCAATTTCTGGAAATGGTGGTCGTTATAGTAAACTGGGTGGGCGTCTTCAGCAAGAATGATCTTGCGTAATTTTTATGTGACAGCATATTCTGTATTGTGATTGCTGAAAAGTTAACCAGTTAGACATTCGGTGGATAGAAATGTAATGCGATTAGATCGGATGGATTCTTCTGTGTCGGTTCTCATTTCTTATGAGAGACAGTAAATCGTTTATAAATGTGTTTCACTTGAATTTTCTGGCTACTTACATCTGTTATTTACAAGGCAAGCTAAAAAATTAGTTATTATATTGGATAAAATATTTAACTATTCAATATAATCTGGATTATTAATATAAAATATTTAATTCTCCTTTTTTAATATTTTCTTTTCCTACCTAAGCATTAATCTAATTATTTTGAAATAATATATGAAAGGAAAAGGAGAAATGAAAATTTATTCGTTTTTTATTTCATATTTAAATTGAAATTTGACTTGCAATCGAACTTTAATAAAGACACAAAATACTAATACAACCATAGATAGCAACATTTAACCTATGATTGTGCTGAAACAACTCAGGTACCCTACTGCTTTAAAATCACTGGTTATCAACTTATTATTATTTTACTCAAAACTTTAGTTTATATAAAAACCAAATGTTTTATTGCTTGTGAAATACCTTTTTATTTATAGGTGTTATTCGAAATATTAAGCTGTATATATATATATATATATATATATATATATATATATACATTTCCCTTTAACTTCTTTGTATCTCAATATATTTCTTAGATTTTGGTTCGTTTCCTTCATCATTATATTCTATAACTTGTGTCATTCATTATATTCTATAAGAGGATAACTGCATCACAGTTTTCTGTAGAGTTTTAACTGTCCATACTGCTACATTCAGTGGTGGCAGGGTAGTCGGCAGTATACAAGAAGAAGAAGTTTTAAATATATTGGTTAAATTTTATTAAAATTTACTACAGATTTTAATATTTCTCAAAATCTATTATATTTTCAAATAATGTTTTTGTATTTGTTGTATTTTGTATTATGGTTCACGATACATCTAAAAACCTTAGTTTTAAAAAAAAAATCAAATTTTTTTTTCGAGCGAAGTCAGATACCTTAACGTCTTCATCAAAATTGAACGAAATGCGCATAGTTAATAAAATATCCCCTTGTCCATTTTCCAATACACAAATACAGTGTTAGATAACTTATATCCGCCCAAACCGTCGCCACCTTAGTCAAACAGTCAATATTTACTTAGGAAAATAAAACAGTTTAAAT
>JAPMOQ010059770.1:3779966-3813704 GCA_026543055.1 Argiope trifasciata
ACATACATATTATTTTACCAAAACACATTTTGATTTCATATTTCCTTTTTTGTTGACCAGAAGGAGTGACTTTAAAGAAATTCTCTCTGACTTTTGCCAAAGAAGTTTCCTTTTACAGCAAATTATAGTTTTATAAATCCATCATCTTAAGATTCATATGCCATTCGAGATTACAAAGAAACATTTTTTAAGTTTATAGTAATAAATATCTCGTTTGGTTTCTGGTTTATCCTTAATCTATAAAATTTATGACTTCAAAAGAGATTAATTTTTATTTTCTTTTAAGAAAGGAAATAAAATAATTCAAATAAAAATCTAAATCTAAAAGTACTTTGTGTAAACTAAGATTTTCTAGAGGAAATAATATTCTGTTGTCCCTTAATGTTATACATACGTCACAAATGATAACAAAAGCTTGTATTTATTTTTTAATTTAAGGGAAAATTTCTGAATTTTTTTTCTCATGCAATCTTTTTTAATGATATAGAGGGAGATTTCTTCATTTAGATGGTCTGATATGAGGCTATGATCAATTAATATGAAGAGTGAGTTAAATAAGGACTGATATCATAGTTCAAAAAATATTCTTATTAAATTTTTCTTCTTCATTAATTAGTCGTAAAATTATATTTAAAAAAATTGCAGAATTGGAATAAAAAACATCGCTTTAAATTCAAAGAGAAAGTAATATAATGATTTTTCCATGTTCTAAAATATTGTATTTCATAATTATATATTTCAGTTTTAAAAAGGAAGTAGAATACTTAGGATTATGAATCGGAATTTTATTCAAATTAATCCAAAGAAATGAAGGAAAAATAAAATGTTGCAAAAATATCTGAACCAAAATCAGCAGGATTTATTAATGAATAATTCGATCTTTGCTTATGGTTGTTGATCAGAACTCTAAAATTCTGCTAGATTTCCTCCTAGTATTCCTACCCATCGAGGCAACTCAACACTCCATTTACATGCACATTTAATCAATCCGCCAACACCAACATACTGCCTTTCATTCCCAAGTGTGTCATTATACTTCTTGTGACGACGGTCCCAAATGGTCCATTTAACGACATGGCAAATATGGCGGTCCTCCTTCTGTCTCAACCAATCATGCAATTCTTCTGTAGGAAGGGTCCAAGTATGCTACGTTGGGGGAGCACTCACCAATTCCACCTCCGTATAACGACATCTTAGTGAAAGAATACAAAGAAGGCCGATAAGGCTTTTGGGATCTTTAATGAAGCCATTATCCGAGATCGGCAGCAATCGTGGTCCTGCCCACCTAGTCCTGGAGTACTACTTAGTGGAATTAGCGGCAATCGAACCGTTCTGCTTATTATCCCATCCTGCCTGGATTGATTGAAATGGTAGATTAGAGCAACATCATGATCGATGGGAGAATGGATCTTTTATTGCTGTGTTTTATCTACCACTGTGTTGGAGAGAGGGGTGAGAGGATTTTTGGCTTAGAGTGGTTATTTTGTAAGACGGACGGGGTGTGATGGATTTGGAGTTGTTGAGATAGCAGTGTTTTGTGTTAAGCGGAGATGACAGACAGCCACTTTGGGAGGTTATTTAATTTGACAGAAAATCAGTGAGTGCAAGAGTTTGTTGATTTCAAAGAATTTGTCATAAATGTACATTAAAAGAATGAAGGGACCTTACATTTAGTCAGAAAGGAAATCTCAAGAAAGAGATTTGAATTAGACTGGTTGCTCTCTTTTGTTTTAGAAAATAAGAAATAATTTCTATATATAGATTCTTTGCTAATTTCTGCAAATATATTTCCTAAAAGGTTTCAGAAATTAAGAAATCCACACTCTTAAGGTATGGTGGAAGAATACAACTATCCATATTTTTGAGTTTTAAACCTACCCATTCAAGAATGATTTAAATATTGTACAGTTAATTTCTTGAAGAAGATTTTTTATTTTATTCACTTTAAATGCGAGTGATTAAAACCATATTTTAAATATTTCTGAATATCATTCAACGAATCCAAATATTTGTGAAATTTCAATGAAATAATTTGTGTTGTCTTATTCGATAAAGATAAAAGACGTTTCGTAAAGAAAAGTAAAAAGGGGTTTTATATACATATATATATATATATATATTTCAAAAGAACTAATTTTAACTATTTCAGAAGAACGTCTGATTATGAAAAAACAGTGCCGATCTCAGAGATTTAGGCAGCTCACATTAAAATATATGTCTAAAATTTTTAATCTCTTTTCAGATAAAATCATAAGTTATAAAGGGTTAAGAAATTTCTGCTGAAACTATTCGAAACATTCATTTTGAGAAACGGAAAAAAGCATATCACTCAAATTGAACGATTAGAGTGGCCGAGATAATTACGGTAGCAGTTAAACGAATTGCCATAACACGAAAATGTACAAGGTGGTATCGAAAACCTGTCAATGATAAATCGATGAACGAACATTTGGCACAACTCCAAAGAACCTACAAGACTGACGTTCCGATGCTTTCTATTTTGGCAGAAATTTTTATTCTTTAAACTCAGGTAGATGTTAGCCCGCCATAAAGAATACTTCTTTATTTCTTTTTTGGAAATGGAGGAAAGAAAAGGAAGAAAAATCAGAAAGAATAAAAAAATCAGGAGACGATTAGGGGAAGGAACTTTTATTTTCTGTTTTTGGTTTCTTTTAATGTGAACACTTGCTGATCGTTAAGTGAGTTTGATTCTGAAGCTGTTGCGGTTTCTTTGATGTGTCCAAAAAGCGGACCTTCAAAGAAGTAATAACTACTATACAAGATCGACGTAAATTGATTGGATAAAAAATTTTGAAATCGGCTTAGAAGATAATGAGACGTTTCCCCAACATTAAGAGTTATTAATAAACTTAAATCAGTATGGAAATTCAGTACCAAATATTGGGAAAGTATTTTAATTTATTTTTTCTTGAAATACCTTAGATTGCTGGCTGTTTTTAAAAAAACTGTATTTGAATATTGTATTGATGCAATAGCTAAACTACAATTAGGGTTTCGATCAAAATTTGGACGATTTTTAGACAAAAAAAGGTGCCCCCGCTAAAAAACTTATTGTAGAGATAAAAATTACATTCAACTTAAATATGACATTTTAAAAATATTTTCTGATCAATTCTCTGATCATTTTCTGATTAATTAATTTTTAATGTTAACGAATTATTGTATTATTTGTTTTGAAATAGCTATACAGCTGAATCTTATCACATTTTACTTTTTTAAACTTTCAGAATTGAAAGTGAATTGATAAAAAACTGAAAGTTTTATTTTTTTACTGATTGTCTAATTTTTAGATTTGGTATTATAACGCATTATTTGAAAATAACAACATTTATCACCTTGTCTATAAATAATTCTTTGACTATATAATTATTTAAAATATTTATATTAAATAATTTTTGCAATACTATTTTTTTTTGTTGTTAAATTCAACCAGTCATCTACAAAGACGTAAAAATAATTTTACAAACATCATAAAAACGACCATAAGCTGATTGGTGCTTATGAATTATCGCGAAGAATATTTCATTGAAATATTAAAGATGGCGTTAATAAAGTATTTGCCTGTAATAATGGTAATAGGAACGCAAAATAAATAGATACACAAGTTTTCCATTTTTAACAAAATAGCTTGTAAAATCGACAAAAAATTTCGCTTCCTATCTAACATAGTTTGGGAACACTCAGAATTAAATGGTCACTAGAATTAGAAAAAAAAGTTTTAAAAAAGTCTTTTCATTTTTTTAAACAAAACTGTGTCTGATCTTCTCTTTAAAAAATGCAAAAACATATTAAAAATTAAAAACCACTTCTTTAAAAAACAAGCAATTCGTTCAACGGAAAAGAATTTTTCAAATGAAAGTCGGCATAAAAAATTCATAATTTGATGGTATAATTCTAAGTATTTAAAGCAATATTATTACAGACAGCATATCAAGTTGCACTTTGGAGAAAAAAATAGCTACTTCTTTTTTTTACTTCAAAAAAAAAAGTATACCGCCGTAATAATCTTCAATTTAATCATAAATGCAGACTGAAATAATTTCCTTTATTTTCATATTCAGAAAAAGGTGATTTTTTTCTTAATTGCTTGATTAACTGCAACATGAACCTTTTAATGGACTGTTTTTAGTTTATTGTTTTTAAGAGATTTCTTATCAAAATCATAACAAGAGTATATTAATTTCAGTAAGTTAAATATACGAAGCTTAAATGATTAGTTTTTAGCAGAATGTTTCATTAAATGTGCTCATTAAAAATATGTTAGGAATTAATTAGATGCAATGTAAACAGATCGTCCTGCAGGGAAATTTTGCAATTTCAATTCTGGCAGTATCAATGAAAGAAATAAGTTTACGTAAACATTTCAAAAGCTTTTTTTAAAATGTCATGTCATTTTCTTCTATATTTATATAGTATTTATGATTAAATAAATGCTAAGAATAAACATTTAAGATTTGAGAACAAATATTCTTCTTATTAATATAAATAAATGGTAATCACCAAAGTACAGAAGAAAATATTTTTTAACACAAGAAATATTTTTAAATTGTAAAAAACTAATAGTTTTTTTAAATTATGTTAAAACTGAAATCAATTAATATGCATTTGATACCGTTTTATTTTACGAAGAAAAATTAGCATATAAGAGCTATACTTCAAAAAGTATTACAATTTACCACTGTGAATAAAATTAAAATTTAAGTCAACTGAATTTAGTATATATATATATGCTTCTAAAACTGTTTGTTGAAACATGTAGGTTAAAATCAAAACTGAAGTGAAAGGAATTTAAGATGTCAATAATAATGTAAATTTTAAAAAAATTTTGAGTGCATATTTTTTGTTCAACTGAAAATTTCTAAACGATTTTCAACGATACAAACGAACAAATATTTCTTAATATGAAGAGAGTTTTTAAATTTCTTATTTCTTTTTCTGGCTTCCTAAAGATTTCTTAATTTTTTTAAAATGATAGATGAAATAAGATATTAGTTATTTCATCCCGTTTGACAATTTTTTAATTAGCCAGCTTTAGAGTTTTTCCCTTAAATAATAGAAAATATTTTTCTTACTTACTCACTTCTTGTTATTAAATTTTTTTATCATTTCTTATTTATTTATTGCTTTAAATTTTAGTAATTTCGTTGATAGCGTTCTGTGTTAGTCTCAGTTCACAAATCATTTGAAAATGTTGATTTTAAATTGATAAAAAATCCAGCTTTTCCAAATCATCTACACAGTGCTTGCACATTTAAATATAAATTTGGAAATACAAAGAGTTAATAAACAAGCGATAAACAAATGATTAATAAAGGGTTAATAATACTCAAAACGATAAAGTATTCAATGAAATCGAAATGAATGATAGAGTGATATTAACTAAGTAGGGTATCTCTGCTTTAAAAAAGATGCATATAACACTTCCTCTCATAATATCGTTTGTTTCATATAAATAATTTTGTAATTAAATATATCTGAAAAAAATGTTTCAACTTTCTTTTAAGCATTTTCAGAATGGATTTAGAGTTATTTCACTCATGTTTGATTTAGGACTTTAGATTATTCTTAATTTTTTTCCATATTCCTATAATATTAATTAAATTTAATTATAAATATTACTAATTATAATGTTGATAAACTTTGTTCATCAACTGACTTTTCAATAATAGACGATTGTTTGATAGATTTTTGTTAATTCAGATGTTAACTACTTTCTGAAGAACAATTGGTTTAGTGGGAACATTGGTTTCATTCCTCTTATGCATAGCTAGATGCTCATGGTTCCAGCAACAAAGTATTTCTAAACTTCAAACATATATAGACCTTAAATCTGTATTATTAAAATAATTTGCGCGTGATTCTGTTAACTGTACAAATGAACATCATTAAAGAGGTAAAATTTCAAGCCAACAGAGCACCATTAAAAACACAATTATTTAAGAATTCGATTATGCGCTTCAATTTTCAATAATTTGAACTGTATTGTAAACTCCTCAAATAATAAACGAAAACGTTCTTTTTTTAACAATCAAACATTGAAAAAACAAGGCATTTAAATTTGTGAAATACTTATTACGATTTGAATTTCTTCTGAACAATAAAGAATGTTATTCATTACATTGGAAATTTAAAAAAAATATCAAAATTCAGAGAGCAATTACATGGTGGTCAAATTTTTATGATACAAACGTCAATTTTCTGAAATTCAAAACATTGTGGAAATTAGAATTTTGTGACATTATTTTAAGGGAATAAAAGCAAGGATAACCTCAGGGTTTCGTCTAAGCTTTCGTTAAATTTAAGAGTTGAAACTTTGAAACAATCACTCCAGTTGCCCATAACCATTCTTTGAAAGTATATTTTTGTGCACCAAAAGTATAAATGCATAACTATCAAATATGATGATTCGAGCTGAAAGGCTTTCTCTGTTCTTTAGAATACTACTACTACTGCATATTTTCTTGTATTCTTAATGGAAAATTCTATTTGAAATCTTTAATCATTTTTTTTTTGTTCTTTACTTTTTCCCTCCTTATGTCTACAGTGAAATTCTTAACATACTTTATTCAAGTAACTTGAAATTATTTTTTAATTGACAAGCAACAGCTGAATTGAATAAGAGATAGATTTATAAAAATTTTGACTGAGAAAGAGCGAAATTAAAATTATATGGCACTTTCCAAAGAAATATAAGCACTTTCGAGAAAACATCTTTTTTCCATATTGATTCAGAAGACATTCATATGAGAATTTTACAGTAAAAAATTTGGTGGACTCATAGTGGAAATTGAATGAAAATAAGTGCAGCTTCATTTTGTAAACCTTTTAAATTTTTGAACATAAAATAGTTTTTTCTCGTATATATGATATATAAGACTCAAATTATGGGACATTTTTATTTCCAAATTTTCTTTTTAAAAGTCATTAGTATATGTATTATGCCATTTTTTGTGATTTAAATCATATACTATTACCAGATTTTGAAGAATTTTGTCTACTACAAAGAATTAATTTTTTAAAAGGTTATTTTATAAGAACAACCCTAAGGTTCTTAAAGTAAATGTGGAGCATGACGTATAACAGTAAGAAAATGATTTAAATTGAGTTTCAATATAAAACATATATACCCAGCGGGAAAAGAATTCTATCAAATTCAAAGAAATAAGAAATTGAGATTGATAAATCTTAGTTTCAAATTTTCTAAACAGTTTGTAATAAATCTAATTCTGTAATCGGAAATGCAATGAGCAAAATCTTGCTTTGAATTTGGTTCAATGCAAAACCCTCGTTATTTTTGAAACTGAGCAAAACTGTTATTTGATACGATAAAAATATAAAAAGCCTGCGTCCTGGCATACGGGTAGCGTATCTTCCCCATGATCTCGGTGTCCCGGGTTCGAGTCCCGGTTATAGCATGGTTGCTATTCTGTGTTCTATCTGTTCGTAGTGTGAATATGCCCCCCTCTGTAAGAAGGGGTTGTGAAAGCAAATGTGAAGCAAGAAGTAGCTAAGCTGTACTCTTGGTCCTAGTTGGCACTATTGAAAAACAAGGGACACAAAATTAGGCTTAAATGGCTGACTATCGGTCGGCGAGCTTGTAAAGTGACATTGATAACAACACAATATAAAAAAGTTGTTTTTCAAAACGATCTTTATTTTAAGCTTTATATTACAGTTTGTAAATCCATCATCATCCAGGAGAGTTGCCAGATTTAATATCATAAGAAATCTAGAATTGTTTGAACGATTTTATCATATCTTACATGACTTCTTTTGCTACAAATAAGTGTAACATACTTTAGAAACACTGGAAGGAATCGGGACTCATAACCGCTGTCAAAAAATAAGCCACTCCTTAATGCATTTTCTATTTTCCGGTTAACGTTGTAAATTGCGACAATTTGTGCGTAGTTTTCTATGCGAAATGAAACATTACTTTTACAGCATGATACTTATATTATAAAATTAAATTTAGAAGCAGTACTTTATTAAAATATTTTCTAAAGCTTTGCGAAAATTTTCTATTTGAAAATAACAGTTTTGAAATCAATTCGCAATTGATTAACTGCATATTATGCAACTTTACTTATCAGGTTATCAATTTTTTCATTCATATCCTTCAAAAAAGATTAATTGGATATGAAAACTAACCGTTCTGTTGCTAGGTGTGCAACAAGTATTAGTAATTTTGCATTTTGGTACCATATATTTAAAGCATTATTTAATTAATCGGATATACAGCAATCGCATATTTAAAAATTTGCAAAAGGCTAAAAAGATTTTGAATTTCATTCTATAAAATTATAACTTTAGAAAAAGATATGATTTAAAAGATTTTTAAAAATAAAAAAGTCATTAGCTTTCAGATTAAATAAACGGGAACCAAAAACTACATTCAGTTTTCAAACATTTTTCGCTTTTATCACCTCCTGATAAATTTTCAATGAAATAAGTTACGCATATTACTTTATGCTTATTTTATAAAATGTTTTTTGTATTTAGATACATTTTATTTTAGAAAAAAAATATTCGAGGTTGAATTTTACTTAGAATTTATTCCAAAGACTTTCATGCTTAGTATGTTTAATGCAGCTTATTCATCGAAATTCCAAACTTATACAGGTAAAATTGCTCTTAAGAACTTTAATTTGTATAGTTCTGTTTTGATAATTACTATATCAAAATGATTAGTGATTTCCAAAAACATATATATGAACAGCAATAAGCATATATATATGCAATAAGAACATTTCTTATTGCATAATTTTATACGAAAAAAATTAGGGGATTTTAATTAAAGCTTTAAAATGCTTTGTTCATATTTTATTTTTCTCAGATAATTTATAAGGCTATATTTTGCAGTTTATTACATGATCTTTTTTAAAAAATAAAATGCTTATACTTTTTTTTCAGTAAAAATTTAAAAAGTTAGAAAGTAACAAGTAAGTGAATGGGAGGATAGGAAGAAAGAAAAAAGAGATTGATGCCACTTTTTTCACAGTACATATTAGAAGAATTCACTTGCAAATGATATACAGAAGTTTGATCAGGAATGCCATAGCATGCCAAATCCTGAAATTCACACCTAAATATTATCTTTTCGTAATAGAAATCACCTCCAATACGAAGTCCCCGTTTTAAAACCCCTGAAATCTCCGCGCTTCAAAATTCAGGCCTTTGTTTCATATATATAAATACTTGTGAGTAAAAATATCGTTTCTTTAGCAATCTATTAAGACTGCAATTCAGAAAAACTTAGTTATTCTCAAAACTTCGTCAACCGCTGGTACTAAAACGCATCGAAAACCTCAAAAAATCGGCTGAAGAGGGTTGTATCTTCGATTTCACGTAAGTATCGCATAAAATACGTATATATCCATTTCACAAGTCATCATTTTTGTATAATTGGTTCTATCAGATACTAAATAACACTTTTTAAAAATAAAAGAGAGTGATTCCTATGTCAAAAGTGTATAAAAAAGTAGAAAAGCTTGTTTAAAGAGAAAAAAAAACTGGAAAAAAGAAAAGTGTAATCACTCTGAAAAAAGGATTCTTGCATTTTACTTTATTCATTTTTTATCTTAAATTAGCAAGAAATATTACTGAGAGGAAAGGAACAACCATAGTTTTAAAAATATGTAACAATAAAACTTATATTTTACATTTTAATCCCCGCTATCTAATTCAAAATCACTCATTTTAAGATATAATGGACGTTATTTATTCTTTTATTTTCTCAGTTGTTACAAATTGTCTGTCACTGAAAGCATTTCGATTCTTTTAATCAAGCATCTTTCAAACCCAAAATACAATTTTTGAGCCATCTTATATTTTATATAAATTTGTTTATATAACTATTATAGCGAAGCATTTAGTTGATTTAAGGTATGGAAAATGAAAATGATTAAATTACGATTTTCTTAGAAAGGAGAAATGCACCGTAGAATTTTATGCACTTTAATAAAAATTCGACAAAGGCGATATTTTCACGGTGATATTGATCACAGTTGAATATTTGTAAAAAATTCAAGGTTAACAAATGAGAATTTATCTCATTTTACAGACGTTCAATAAAAATGTTTTTAAGCATATTATTTCGTATTAAATTTTGTACCGACAGTAAAATTTGTTATGTGAAATTAACTTAATTTTGAGATGTAAATTAACACATAATCTACCAGTTTAAAGGTTTTAAAAAAATAATAATAATGTTGAAATGAAATAAATGCACTCAGTAAAATTTAATGTTTCTACTCCATTAAAAACTTTTCTTAATTTTCTTAATTATTTTTCGAAATTTTGCAGCATTAATTCAAATATATTTAATAGTATGAATATTGTTATTACAATTCTTGTTGTTTTCTTTTTATTTAAAATAACTTTTTCTTGAATAATCAGGTACTTAACTAAATAATAGCTTACAAAATAGCGTTATCATTTAGAATTTGAGAGTTCTCTAAATTGTTATCAGAATAAAGGAATATAAATGATTTTAAAATCTCTTTGTGAACAAGATTAATTTTTATTTCTAATTCATACTTGTGAAATGAAATATTTATACGGCTAATTTAATTTTACTTTTATAATGATATAAAAAAGAACTCGATATTAATTGTATAACCTTAAAAATGTTAACTTTCATAGTCGTTTCAACTAATTTTCATGATTTTTAATTTCAAAAGCAACATATATATTGTTATTTCGAATATCTTAAATAAATCTTCGAAGAAGTTCGCTTCCCCACCGAACTACCCGAAAAGTTTGAGAAAAAAACAACTTACCTACTTCCGAAGTTCTTCAAGGTTGCGTTCTCCCTTTTGTTTGAGAATGATGGTGAAAACGCTATTCTTCTGACTGTAACAAATCGTTCTTCATCTTCGCTCGGATGCGACGAAATCTTCCTCCTCTCGGCTACTTTAGGCCCGTTGCCAGGAGGGAAAAACCTCCCAGACAGTCCTTTACGACTTTCCTTGAATTTCGTCCAATATTTTTGGTCTGGACGAGAATCTTTTAAGTAATTTCTTGTTCTTTGGCTTCCGTCCGACGTGGCGCCAGGTTTCGTCAATGTTCCGAAAATCGCTCCTAGATTCGAACTTTTTGCATTATTATTATTATCAGTTTCTGATAACGATGTCTGGAGTTTTCACTTTTTTTTACCATGCATTCAGGAAAAAAAAATATTATTAGGTTTCTAGACTTTAAAGATTTATTCCAAATTCAATTTTATAGCAGCAATGTAGCTCATGTGACTTTTATATAATTATATTTATTGGTTATTTTGAATAAAATTCTTATTCTTTATAGAACAGAGTTTATTTTAACTTCAGATAAAATATCGAAAAAGTTTGGTTGGAAACTGAGAAAATTAAACATATGTTTGCATTACTTAGTGAAACTTCGGTCCGATTCAATATCACAACTCCTAGAATATTATTTTTTCTAATAGTCTTGCACAGAAAGCAATTATTGTTAGGAAATACCATTTAAGAGTTAAAAATGTTATAGGAAAAAAGTCAATGTCCTTTGCACTTTTCAAACAGTCCAACGTCCGCATACAGGCTATCTGTAAAATCTTCCTTTGCCAAAAATGTCCATGAGATTTCATCCAAGTCCGCAACTCAACGGTACAGTCCACCTTAAATTTCTAAGTCTGTTTATTACCTGAAAGAAGGTAATATTGAGCATATACCAACCACACAGCTGGTCAGCTGCATGGCGTTCGAATAGGCAGACTACCTATGGGCCAGAGAGTCAGTTCCAGAGTTCTTTAACCTAGCTGCCCGTCACCGTATTATTACGGTTTTCCACGTGCCCGCCGTCTTTATGTAGGAGCTCGTGGCATCACAGACTGTCACTACGCCTGAAATGCGTTTCTCTGCGCTGCTCGTTCGGGTACCTACAGATGTCGCTGGGGTCGCACATGCGTGATGGCCTGCGCACGCGAGGGATACTTAGTCTTTTCCCTCCCCCCCCATCACTAGCTTTTATCTTCTGACCAACGCATCCTCTACCTCTGTCTCCGCCGACATTTAAATTTTTTTTCTTTTTCCCACCACTGAACTCTCCCCCCCCCATCTAGCCAACAGGTTGGCGTGGTCGCTATTTAAGAGGGAGAAGGCTGCTCCAAAGAGGGGGATAAAGAAGGAGAGATAGGACAGTAGGATCGAGGTTCATTAAGAGTGTACGGATATTTATTGCACCCGTTTTATAAATAAGAGATGACAACTCATGATTAATAGAGGGATAGTAGTGGTATTGGGATTCTGTCGCTCAGTCTAGTGGGTTTTAATATTCGCATTTTTTTTTTTAAAGTCTGGCTTTGTTCTGGGGAAGAATTGCTAATACAAAGAGGAGCAAAAAGTTTTTATTTTCTTTTTTCTATATATTCTAGTCTTTTAAAAAATATTGTTTGTTTATTGGGTAGTTAAAATTAAATTTTGGTTGAAAAACTGGGGCTTTACCGTCCGGTTTCTTTTACTGTTATTTTCGGAAGTATTAAAATTTTTCAAACAATGAAGAGGAGTTTTAATTGAAAATGAAAAAAAGGAGTTTAAAATATCTGCATTTACTACTTTTTCAACTAGTTATGTTTAGATAAAAACACCTTTACATAAAAAAAACCCTTTATATTAAAAATTTCAGAAACAAACTCCATATGAAGGAAAATACCTTGTTTAAATTTGCCAAGCTGTTTATACATTTTTTATCGTTGAACATTGTTTCAAAGATTATTAAAATTAATTAGTAACACACACACACACACACACACACACACACACACACACACACACATACACACACACACACACACACACACACACACACACACACACACACATATATATATATATATATATACCCTATCGTCTTTATATATAAAAAAACCTTTATATTACAAATTGCAGAAAAATGTGCATATTAGTGAAACTGTCCAATGTAAATTGGATAAGTTCTTCATACATCCCTTTATCGATGAATATCGGTACAAAAAATTTATTAGAATTTTTTGTGTGAAATTAAATTTTTCTTTTTTCGAATAATTCTAATCAGTAATAGAAAATATATAACTTAGGATTAATTTTATTCATGAAATAGAAATGATGGAAATGTATCTAATAAGTGTAAGCTGAAATTTTCTAAATAAAAAATTAATTAACTTGTAGTCTCAAAATAAATTAGATAAAGAAAATTAATTATCAACTCACAGTAAGAATGAGTTTCTGGAGCCTTTATTGCATCTTCGGGAGGCTTGAAAAAGTCTGTGACACCATATTACTGTAGATATTAAAATAATTTCCTCTTGACATCATTTCTCTCATTTCAATTAATCTAAAAATAGAAATTAAAGTAACAATCATAATTTAGTATCCTAAAAAGAAAATATAAAAATAATCAATGGCTGAAATGATTTAAAAAAATTTATTTTCAAAAAGAAACTGGCACGTGAGTTTAATAGTAAAATAAGGGTTTTTTTTGTAAAAGAATAGCCAATATTGAACTCAAACCAATTTAATTAAAATAAACCATTAGTTCGAAAAAAGACTTGATTAGCATCATTAATATCAAAGATGTTTTTAAAGAATTCGTTTCCATTTATGATAATATTTCAATGATTTCTTTCAAAATATGATTCATCACGCAATTATGTTTTGATTGCTTACAAATGAAAACAGTGTTGACTTATAGTTTCTTAAACATTAATAGATAAAATAAATGCAACTTACAAATAGCAATATAAATACTATAAGCCAGTTTGATCACTTGATTATATGTCTGGATAACAAATTTACCTTTCTTTTTTTATTAACTATTTTATGAAGCGATAAACGTTCTAATAAAAATATAAATGAGAAATATATTAGATTGAATATTTGAGATTTATAATTCGATTCAAACTCTATTATTGGAAAATTACTATTACTCTTAATTTTTTAAGCCATTAAATTTTTAAAATTACAAAAAGTAAAGAATTATATGAAAATATTTGTAACTACTTTTTGATAAACATGATGATATTTAAAAAATATATAATTTTTTAACATCTTCGATTTGGAAATAATTTTTTTAAACTACTGTTTCTTATATCCTTAAAACATGTATTACAAGTGCATCTACGATGTGATGTAAAATATATCTTTTCTGTGATTTCCATAGAAAAATTTCTTTTCAAAATATGTTTGTTAATTTCGATGTCCGGCATGAATTATTTTTCATGGAACATAGCTATCAAATTTTTAAAGTTTCTTATAATGTATTTATTTCAATGCAACGTGAATAAAAATGGTAGTAGAAAACTTTATATTTTCAATCTTGAACTTCAAACTTCAATCAATTTAAAAGAAATATGTTCAAAGGCATAATTAGCAATAGTAACAAATACTGAAGAGGAAATAAAATACCTGCAAGCAGAATTTCTGATATTTTCAATGTTTGAAGTGCTTTTTAATCACTAAAAACAATTGTTTTAAGAATTCTTAATTTTTTTTATCATTTGATATTTCTTATTCGAAATCCAGTAATGATTGTAACTTAATGAAAATTTCAACTTCTTTTGGAACTGAAATTTTGAAATTTCTCTTCCCTTAAAACGATAAGCTTAGACTTTTTTCCTCAGGCCATTCTTATTTACTCATATTTTACCTTTTATCATAAATTGAAATCATGCCCGTGGTAGATAATTAACAGGTCAAACGCGATTATCCGAGCTATCTTATACTTAACTGCATGTTATCAAAATTTGAGATGAAACATTGAATAATTGTTTATTTTATAAACAATGTAAAGATTTTAAAATGAAATTGAGAACAATCACTGACAAATTATACAACTGTATAATTAAAATTTGTTATATCTCCTGCCCCCCCCCCCTCCTTTCTTTTAAACAAAATTACTGTATTTGGGTTATATTCTGTAGGTAAATTTTTGGAATTCCTAATAATATAAAAAAATCCATTATTTTTCATGAGAAATAAATGTGCTTCTTACATGAAATTTATGTCTGCTGTTTAATTTTAAAACTATGTTTTGAGTGAATTGGCAGTCGCAAGTTTGTTGGATTCTGAGCTCACTTTCCATGTCGTGATCCAATATCCGCAGAGAAACACGTTTTACAGATAATCTGATAATGGAGTAGTACAACACTGTAAAGGAGCTGCGAAATAGCTACTCTCGTTTTCAAAGGATAATGTATTAAGTTTACCCGAGAAAGCAAATGTTTCCATTTATCTATAATTTAAAAGAAAGTAATTAAAACGAACGTTATTTTTTTAATCTGAAGTTTCAGGAAAGCTCTGTTAAGTCAAGAAGTATTTTTTAACCTTCGTCTTGCATGATAAATTATATGTTATTTAAACAGAAGATTTAGTCACCAACAAACATTTTGATTTAGTTCGAGGGTATACAATATTTTAATAGTTACGCCTTTCTGCATGTTAAGCACTTATTCAATTGAATTTTTGAATTTGAAGCATTAAATTTATTATATGATTTTTACATTTTTTTTAAAATTCTGCTTTATTTTGAAAGATACTCATTCATGAAATGTATCTGACTTATCAGTAAACTCATAATGATAATTTATTAAAAATGTATTGATTTAGCGTAAAAACTACTCACAATGGTTATGAGCCATTATGAGTAATCTTTCACTAAATCAACAGATTTCTTAGAACATTTGAAATAAATTAGTTCTCAGGAAATGTGTATAGCTTAAATGTAAGCAGTTAAGTGATCAATCATTTTAAGTAGTCTACATACATAATTTGGAGATCTCTAAAAATTTTTAAAAGAAATTCATTTTCAGCATATGTATATGTCTTACATATAAGAAGCTTAATGAGCTGTCATTAGAAACTGTTTAAAATTTTCAGTGATGATTTAGGAGATGTTAGTAAAAAAATAAATCGTTTAAATGGTTAAATTCGTAGTGATTTATCAAATTAATGAAGAGAAAATATGAAATCCTTAAAATGTTTGACGATCAAGTAGATTTCATAATAAGACGTAAATTTAAACAACTTTTGAATCATACGAATAATCATTTTCATACAAACGATATCCTCGCTATAAGTACAAACAATAAAAGTTGAAGAATCATTCTTTTAAAACCATTCCTTTGAACTTCAGAAATGATGCCTAGACAGTTGAAATTGAAATCCCTTGCAGAATAAAATATATATAAATAAAAATAACATTTTCAATGGATCTGAAATGCTTGGTATTTTATTGAAAGTCGGTTAAGGATAGAATAAATTTTATACATCCGATAGTCTGAATTCTTATCGAAGATATATAAAATACTATTTAAAGGAAAATATCAATTTGAAATTCCAACATTTATTTCAAATTTGAATATATGTGCATCCACTATCGGTAAATTGCTTTTACCTTAGTACCTAACTATGAATTTACATGACCTTAAAACTAGCAAACTTTATGTCTTACTTTAAAAGTTAATGGCCAGAATCCTAAAAAATCAGTAACTAGGATTATTTTCTTTTTAAAGATGTTTCTGAAACATCTTTAGCTATTAATCATCTTGAGAGCATTGAGTTATTGAAAAGATAAGATAAATTTGCTTTAACTTCCAGTCTTCTGATTTCTAAATATAAATCCCAAAGCTAATATTATTATAAGATCTGTAAGAAATACATTTAATTTATTAAGCTCAAGAAAATACTGAATTATAAAGGCATCAGTTTAAAATTTTATCAAAAAGCCTCAAGTGGAAATTGAAATTTATGACATCTCAATTATGTATAATGATTTTTAAATCAAAGGAAAGGCACGGGAGCTTTATCTGAAGGAAGAATAAAAAATATTGACATGTTATCTGAATTTAAATTAAAGAGAACCAAAATATCTAGTTTCGTCAAATCCGTTTCTCTTTTTTTCTTTCTTGACAATTCAAATTCAGGAAAGCGATATCGGGAAATCAAAAGTTTCCGCTTGGAAAGAAGAAATACGCGATATTCCATATCTTGAATAATGGATCGTTTTTCGTCTCCAAACCAAGAATTTTGTTTCTTGAAAGTGAAATTTAGATTGACGCTGAATAAAGAAGAAAAAGAATTACCTAAAGTTCCTTCCCTTTTTAGACAAAAGAGTCTTTTACTGATTTAAAGAGGGAAAAAATTACCATGATTGATTACCACAGCGGATGTGTATTTTTTTGCATGTAAGAAGGCTGAATCTTCCATGTTCCTGTGTTTTCTCGAAGAGAGGAGGTACTTTTAGGGAAGGACGGAAAGTTTTCAATACTTAATGAAATCTAAATAAAGGGATGCTGCAGTGTTTTCAAAGGCTGAAACGCTTTTCGAAGGATAGGATCAATCGGTTCATTCTGTTTTCCATTTCAGACAGACGTTCCCTTGCTCTGGATTGGGCATGAATAATGCCCTTGTTGATGAGATACACCCTTTATGTTCAGCTCGCTGCTGCCTTTAAACCGAATGTTCTTATCTAAATATTAAAAGCGTAATAAGAGGAACGTTATTTTTCTTCAATGCATCTAAGATGCTTCGTCATTTTCAATTAAATGTTTTATTTAAGTTTTGCATTTACTTGACTATATCTTATTGATTTCTTCGACTGATTTTTATGTAGAATGTCTTTCATTCCATAATTTTCAAAAAACTATAAATGTATTCCTTATATGTCGTAGTAAGCTTATTAGCGAATTACATTGATGCGAGATTTAGGAAATTACTAAATATCTGAAAAGAATAGTTTTTTAGCAACCGATTGCTTTTTTTTATTCTAAAATATTTGGTTTGCTCCAAATAGTATTCACCATATACCGTCATAAATTATTTACAATAATATTTTAGAAAATTACATTGCTACAAGATTTGGAGAATAACTGAATAACTAAACATAATAGGGTATTAGTTACCTATTGCTTATTATTGTCTATAGTAAATATAGACAGTAAGACAATAATAGCAAAATATTACTATTACTTAAATTAATTACAAGGATATTTTAGAGAATATCATTAGTGCGAGATTTAGAGAATTATCTGAGAAACAGAAAAGAATAGTATATTAATAGGAGATTGCTTATTGTTATTCTAAAATATTTTGTTTACTCCAATTGACTTCAACAAGAATAGTTTCTATGCTTTTTTTTACATTTCGAATTTTCTGAGTTAGTTGATTTCATTGAGATTAGCATTTGCAAATGGTAAAGAATTCTTGATTTGCAATTATTTCTCAAACTTTTTGCTACACATACCAAAAAATTTATACATTAAGATAATTTGAATTCAAAAATTATAAATTCAGACAATTTTATAAATTTAGCTTGAACAAGAATAAAATATTTAAACTGAATATTCGTAAGCCTTTCAACTGAATGTTCTTATCTAAACGTTAAAAGCCCAATAAGAGGAACGATAGTTTTTTCGGTCCATCTAAGATACTTTGTCCTTTACAATTAAAGGTTTTGTTTAAATTTTGCATTTACCTGACTGTATCATATAGATTTAAGAAAACTATAAATATATTCATTATATGTCTTAAAAATTAGTTGCAAGAATATCTTAGGAAATTAGATTGATTCAAGATTTATAAAATAATTGAATAACTAAACAGATTAGCATATTAATAGCTGATTGCTTATAACTATTGTAAACTACAATACACTCCTGCTGTATCTAGTCTAATTTGGCGGAAGGACTGGTCTTTTAACAAAAAGGTTGGCAGGCTGAAGTTCTATTCAATTCTTTGCCCACCAATAACAGAAGACAAAGTTTTATTACAATAACTCACAGTTAAATTATGCATTTTCAACCTGTTATTGAATACTAAGCCCTCAATTTATTTCAATGTCAACGCGATTGTGCTATATAAATAAAAGAAGCTGACGTGTCGAGTTAAAATAGAATGCTCTGTACTGGTAGTTTATATACATTTATATATTGCCCTGTACATTTCATCAAGAATTTATTGGAGCAAAAGTAAGTTAAAGGATACAATTGGTTCATATTTTGCTATAAATTCTGTAATACCCAACTTAAAAGCAGGAAACATAAGCAAAACATTGATGTAAATCTTAGGCTTACTTTTTAAGAAAATTATCTAATTTTCTTTTTCACTGATAAATAATAACACAGATATCAAAAAGCAACCTTAATGAATCAAAACTTAATTTTTAGGTTGATGACTTAATAGATGCCTTGCTTTCCTCAATTCACGATAAAACAAAACTAGACTGGATAGTCTCAAACTGGATACTCGCGAATGCACGGCATTTGACTACGCCAAACCATCTCAATAATAATAATTTGTTTGCTTTTGTTATGTTTCAAATTTTCTGAGTTTGCTGACTTCATTAAGAATAGCATTTGCAGATGCTAAAGAATTCTCAATTGCAATAATTTCTCTAAATTGTTGCTGCAAATTCCATAAAAAATTATAAAAGCAAATAATTTAATTAGATTTTATAAATTATAAATACAGACTTACATTTATAATTTATAAATTGATTTTATAAATACAGCTTGATTTTATAAATTTAGTTAGAATAACAATAAAGTCTTTAAGATGAATGTCCTTATTTAATATTAAAAGCTTAGTAAGAGGAACGATAGTTTTTTCGATGCATTTAAGATACTTCTCCATTTTTAATCAAAGGTTTTGTTTAAATTTTGTATAATTCTCAGGAAAAATAAACATATTCGTTACATGCAGCAATAACTAATTACAGCAATATTTTAGGGTAAGCATTGATACGGGATTCAGAGAATAACAGATTGACTGAGCATAATAATATATTAATAAATTGGTTCCTCATTATTATTGGTGTAAGATACAGTGCACTCCCGAGTATCTGCTTAATGTAGGGGAAGGACTGGCCGGATAACAAAAGAGTCAGATAGGCCAGAGTTGTAGGAATTCATTTCTTTACCCACCACCATTTCATTGCCCATTTCTTACTATGTATTTTCTCACATCTTACTGTATACTAAACTCTCATTTATCTCAATGCGAACACAGCCGTGGATCGCTGAATCAGAGAAGCATTTCCCAATAACATGTCGTGTTAAGTTAGAAGGCTCTGTCCTGGTAATTTTCATATATTTATATACTGCACTGCACTTTTCGAGAATTTATTCGAGAAAAAGTAAGTCAAGGGATATTAACTGCTCATATTTTGACACAAATTATGTAGTGACCAACTTAAGGGCAGGAAACATAAAAGAAAATCGTAGGCTCGAACTCTTAATCGAAACTCTTAAGGAAACTGGCTCGAATTTATTTTATTTTTTACTAATAAATGATTACATGGATATCAAAAGGTAACCCTAAAATAAGAGAACAAAGTTTTTAGGTTTTGATAAAGTCCTTAATAAATTACTTAATAGATACCTTGCATTTCTCATTTAATTACAAACAAAAGAAAACTAGACCAGATAATACAAAAGTCGCCTCAACTGGATACTCGGAGTTCACTTTATTTCGTTTACACCAAAACATCTCAAGAATGATGATTTCTATACTTTTTTTCATGTTTTGAATATTCTAAGTTTGTTGATTTCTTTGTGATTAACATGTATAAATGCTAAACAGTTCTTGAATGCAATAATTTGTATGAAGTGTTACCGCATTTGCCAACATAAATGAAGCCAATTTTATGAATTTAGAGTGAATAAGAAATACTGAACTTGAAAAAAGTTCATGTTTTAAATATAATTTAGGGATAGTAGTGAGGTATAACCATTTGATTTATAATCAAATTGAGAAAACGATGTGTAACTACTAAATTCTTGGATGGGTGTAAGCGCAATTACCAAAAATATGCTTCCACATAGAAAAAAAGCTATAAATAAATATTTAAAGCTTTTTTAGTGCATAATTTAGAGACAAGCAAATCTAAATTTGCAAAAAAAAAAAAAAAAAATTAATATTTCCGATGAAATGGATTAATGTCATTAATTTCACAAAAAATTCATTTTAAATACATTTGATTAAAAATTAATTTATCAAATAATTTCTTTCAATTTTGACCCTCAGGAAATTTACTTAAAAAATAAAATATCATAGAAGTTGACACGTGTTCGGCATCAAATTGTAGATCTTTTATGTTGCATTTTGTAAAAAACTATACATATGAATGTAATATTTCAATTTATATAATATGTGAAATATAGGTTCTGTTTTTTATGTCTGTTTTTTTTTTGTCTATTTGTTCTATTTCTGGAGTATAAGTTCTGAGATTTTGAATTTATAAATTGATATAATTCAAGAGTTCAGTGCACCCTTTAAATGAATTTCTATATATTGAGAGAAATATTTGAAACTGGCAAAACAAAAATAGATTAAATTCGAAGCAAATATATCGGTGCTCGTCTTCTATTCATGCAAAAATTCTGAAAATTGAACATGCTTTCTAAAGAGTGCCTATCAATTTAATTTAAAGTTCTGTAAATATGCTTGAAAGAAGTCTTATTCAGGATTCTATTAAATTTAAGACAGAATTCATGATGTTTCTTTCGGTATTTGAATGTCAAATATCATAGTATAGATATAAATAAAAAAATCTGTATTCAATGAATGAAGTAACGATATCAATACCTTTTTAGTTTCCCATAATATTCTTGTTTTGTATGTACTTTCATTTTAAATTATTACGAACATGGCAAACATTTCATGATTAAATTTGAAGGGAAAAACTTTTTGACTTCTTAGCTTCAAAACCATTTTAGAAATTTCAAAGTTTTTTTTTTACATGAAAGTATACAAAAGTTGCTATTATATGAATATCATATGATCATTTTATTAGTTTGCAAATATATATTATTTAAAATAACTTTAAAGAATGCACATTATAATACAAAAATTCACGAATGCTTTACACTTCTTGGAAATATGTTGAAATTCCCCACGTTATATTGTTATATTCTTATTAAAGTATAAAAATCATTCAATTAAAATTATTTTCTAATATACAAGCATTTTAAACAACTGAAAATAAGCCTAAGCTGAAAATAATTCAATTATAGATGATTCTTGATAAACTTGAAATACTATTTAAAATATTCATTTGCTTTGTTTGAATTATATGATGGAATTTCCATAGTGTTTCCACTTAAAATTAAGCTGAATAATACACTAAATTTACCATATAAGTTTCCATAACATTTTCTTCACATATATTTTTGTTTCATTTATTAAATTCCTAAAAAATAAAACAGATTACTGATAAACTTCAGTTAAAAGATTTGATTAAATTATTTGAGTAATAAAAAGACATTTTTTAAAAAGTGCATGTAAGTAATTTAAAACGGAGATGATCAATTTGATCATCAATGTTTCTTAACTAAGATGATTATGAATATACAATAAATTTTTGATTGCTGAATGTTCAATAATTATTGTAATTTTTTTAAATGAATTCATAATATAAAGAAACGTATGGTAAAAATGTTAGATCGATATGTATCTTGGTATTAAACTTTATAATAATAAACACAATACAGAAGGAAAAATAAAGACCAGTCAAAAAAAATTTGAAAGATATATTAAATTTCTTTCCTTTGCCTAAACCAGGTCCAGTTATTGAATATGAGCAATAAAACATTTTATTTGAACCAATATTTAAAAAAAGCATTTATGAAAGAAAATAAGTTTCAAATGTTTCTGAAATATTTCATTAAGAATTGATTGCTGCTCACTTCTTACATATTTCTAATAAGATTTTATAAGATTTTGTTTTCATATTCTTACAATTGAAACATACATCTCTCTCCACACCGTCTGACAATAAAAAAGTTTTTTTTCTCCTATCATGACACAGGTTTTTGAGATCAAACAGAATGAATCTGGAACCTTTTGAAGACGAAAAAAGATAATATTGATTCTTCAATTCCATTGCTTAAGAAAATATTGACTCATTGTAATTCTGAACTTCATTCTTCTAGTATTTCGATAAAGAAATGCGTTCGAAACATTTCAAAATGCACACAGAAAAGATGTAAGGGTACACTTCATGGGAGGAGAGGGGAGGCTAAGAATCAAATAAAGATCTCTAGTTCTAAGAAACGAAAAAATTTGATTTCTTTTTACATATATGGAATGAAATAAACTAACTGAATATTCGTTCTCCTTTATATTTTCATATTTTTCAAAAGTTAATATATTTTTGAAAATGGCGAAGTTTTATTTGTTAGAGAATTTAAATTTTAACTTTTTGAAAATGTAAATCGTAAACTATTTTTACATAATCTATACATAAATATTCAGAAATAAACTGTTTAAATATCATATATCTTTTGAATTGACGAAACAGTTTAGTCTAGTAAAGAAATACAGCTTATAATTGCCATCTGGCTCTTTGACCATGTGTAAAATTTTCTAATTAAAATTTCTAGATTTGTGTATGATGTTTTTACTACGGTGTCTACTTGCTATAATTAATTCTATATTTTAAATAATATTAGCAAAATTTAATTTTTCTTTAAACTATATTAAAACGATAGTAGCTTATTTTGTTAGAAAGTTTAATTTTATTACATCAAAGCTACATCAAACATTTCAATACAGCACTAAGGCTTTTTTGGATAAATCTCATAATTTTGAACAGCATTCATAAACCGAGTAAGACACCTGTGTATGCACCCTTTTCTCTGAATTTCCATGCCTCAACAGCGGAAGGACGTTTGACCTATATGGATTTAACGTGTACCAGACCCACATACACCATGGGTGTTCGATTGAATCGGGTCTTGAACCTAAAACCTTCCGGCTTCAAAGCTTAGACTTTACCCGCTTCCCGCCATGGCATATTGCTAGATCAAAGATCTAGATTTTTCTTTATTCAGTCAAGTTAACCTGGTAAAGTTTATAATTAAATAAATTATTTTAATTTATAAATCAATTTTTATATTATACAGCTTTTCAGTAAAATTTATGATACATAGAACAAAGAGTACCCTAAATTTGACATAAAATTAAAGAAAAGGATGAGTTATTTCGTTAGATAAAATAAACTGCGTTTAGAATGCAATCCCCATAATATCATATTTACAACCCATCATCTTGAAGTAGTATATATAAAGAAACAAAACAATTATTTTAATAAAGGTTTCAAAGTTTATTTTAGTTACCTAATAAGCAATATCTCAAAATATATATCAAAAATGGAAACAATGTTATTTTAACTAAGCAAATAAAGACTCAAGAAAATTAAAAATTATGCTTTTAAAACGGATTTTTATCTTTATTTATATTGCTATGAAATGAAAACGATTCACTCTCTTAATCGAGGATTTCATAAAACTACAAAAAACCTGAACAGAAAACCAATTTTCTACCGGGTGTGTAAAATTTACTGGCATCATTAAGTTTAACTTACTATGATACAATCTTTCCTGTTTTATGACAATCTTCTGAACTGAATTTCTTGTCTTCCACAAACACAGCGTTTGGAAATACCAAACCGTAAAATATTATACGACTAGCCTTCTTTATTTAAATAAATAATTTGAAAACTAGCCTCGTTCAAATTTAAACGAGCTTGGCTCCATCTTTTTTATTACTAAAACTAAGCTTATAAAAACTGTTTATGATATTCTGTGTCAGGATTAATAATGATACTTCTTCTTATTCTTTTCAAACAGATTACATAAATCTTAAGTAAATAGAATTTATGCTGAATCGATTTTTGCTAGTAGATATTATGAATCTCCTTATTTTTATATTAGTTGTTAAGAGTTTTCTTTACTTTTATATTAGTTGTTTTTTTAAAATATTTGTTGCTATGTTTACAGCTGTTGTTAAGATTCAATAGTTAAAATAAAGATTTAAAAAATACATTTTTGAAACAATGATGCTTTTTATTTTTATTCTCCTGATGGTCATTTTAAAATAAAGACCGTATGCCATAAGACATAAATGGCATTTTAAAATAATGATAAAACATTTAATTGTGAATGATTTGACAAAGAGGACTATTATTTGATAATGGTAATTTAATCTTGTATAAGTTAGAATAATCGGATTAAAACTTTTTTTCTTCAAATTTATGAAAATAATTCGTTGGAAAATCAAATATTTTACGTGTCTGTTAATTGATATGTAGATATCATTTTGAGAACTGTTTCCTCAGTTAAAAGATGTTTTTCTTTAGAGATTACTGCTAATAGCATAGGTTTTATCGCAATCAGTGAAAAGACTAAATATACGCCTGTACTAAGTAACGGAACCACAAAAGAATTCCATTCAGAAATTAGTTCTCCCAAATTTCATGTGGTTATTTTTTTTTATCTTGGCTCTATAGTTGCCAATGGCAATAGCATATGAAGGAGATTCAATGTCATCAAATGAATGCCAATAAAGTTTTTAAAGTAATAAAATGATTTTTTAAACCATCACTACAATTAAGAAATAAAAATTTTTACTACAAAAAACCTTAAATAGACCAACACTTACATATGGCACAAGAGACCTGGACTTTGACTCAAGCTGGGAAAAAATATAAATATAAATTTTCGAAAGAAAAATTTTGGGAGCCATTTTTGGTGGGATAAAAATAAACAATGTATGGAGAAGAAGATATGGCTTTTAGCAATATAAAATCTATAGAGAACCAGACATTACAAAGATCATAAAAATAAACCGAATGATCTGAACGATTCATATATTTAGAATAGATGATGATTCCATACAGAAAATAGTAAGTGGAGACAGATTTTTTGGATATATAGGAAAGAAACCACCCACCTGAAGCACAACTATCAAAAATAAAATGAGGGGGAAATGAATTCATAGGAAAGCTCTGGCCCACTCTAGAAAGTCGAGACAAATATTATGATAATGATGTTAATTGATATATTCTTGGTTTATGTTCTTTAGAAAAAGAAATATATACATATATATAGCTTTCAATGAAATTAGCACTAGCTTTGTGAAATAGAAATAAATCATATGATGTATTTCTACATAATACTTTATATTGAATAGTATATTCATTAATTTGTCTTGTTTTTAAATGTGGTTGAACAAAGATTGTGAAAGTTATAAGAATGAATCAGATGGTAGTTTTCAAAATAAATAAGATAAAGTAGTGTATCTTTTCAAAATTCTAAATTTTTTTCACTTCCTTTTAAAAGATTCCAAAAAGAGGGACCTTATTTCAAACAAGTAAACAAAGTTTATATTATTTTAAAATTCATACCATGTATAAAATATTAAGTTCTTACCTTAAAATATCGGACCTTAAAGCCCTTAAAATCTACTCATTTACAACTATCCAACAATGTAAAAATTAATTCTACAATGTAATGATAATTCATCTAATTTAAATTAACTTTCTTACTTCAATCTCAAAGATGTAATACGGAATTAAAAATGTCACTTCCTTTGGTGATCCTTATCTTTAGAATGATTTGTCTGCACATTCTAATTTCCACAATCCCTTCAGCATATTTTCTCGTTTCTCCAAATGTAACCAATATTTCTCAAATCCAATCAAAATTCCAGTTAAAATGAAGTGTGGATTTGGAATCTAAGTGTCATATTTGAAAAGGATTTGGAGAAATTTCAAAGTTTTGTTTTGAAAACGAATGGAATTTTTGTTTAACATCTAGAAAAGAATGGATATGTATGATTTACTTCTAACACTCAAATACGCAGAAAAATTGTCCTGTTAACAAGTTATCAATAAGAAAATAAAAAACGTTAAACTCATGTATTAAATACATTGCTTTATTCCAAGAAATTTTTTCCAAAATACTTTGTCGACTACTGTTCAGAAACGGATTGTAAAACCCTCTGCGTTTTTGTGCTTGCGTTAGGCTTAATTCGTCCAAATAGGGGTGAAAGGAAAGATGAAAGTAGGATATGTTTCTATTTACTAGTATCTAATAGGGGAAATCCAATGTCAAAGGGAATACTGGAAATGCACTCGCCATCTCGCGTTTCACCCATCAATGAGACGGAGTCGTCGAAATGTTGTGGTTTCAGAATCCGTTGACTACACATTATATTTCAACAGATTTATCAGGCATACAAAGTAAAACAGACGAATGCAAAATAACGGTTCCCAAATTCAGAACTTCCATAAGCATTAACTAACTGAATTTCACTGAAGGTCATTTCAATAAAAGATTTTATGCTTTCCTGTGATGTTTCCATGGAACAGAAAATAAAGCGAATCTTATCTTCAGAGACAGCTAAATCTTTTTAAAGAGAAACCAATCAGGCTTCGGAAAACTCTTCATTATTTTTGTTCAAAACTTTATTCAAAATAATTTTATTATAATAGGTAATTTGATATTTGATTTCAAATACTATATATAAATGAATATAGTTTTAGATCGAATTGTATTTAAGTAATTAATATTTAATTAATTAAGTAATAATAATTTAAGTAATTTAATTTATTAGAATTAAAATGAAGTGATTTCTTGTACCATTACTCAAAAAGTTAAATTCGAAATGCATAATGTGACTTTCATCATTCGGCTATTAATTTTAACACAAATAATCACTTTAACTACTAATTTAATTAATAACTACTTTGGATTGAATTTTAAGAAATGAGCAAAATGGAAAATTGCTGAAAGTATCTAAAATAAAATTGAAAATGGTCTCGAAAATAAAATATAATACAGTCAAATAAACTTACAGATATCAATTTGCTTCATTTAAACAACATTTTGTTATTATAAGAACCTAATAATGTTTTACAAAGAAATTACCATTCTATGATATAATAAATAAAATAAAAAAGTTTCTTTTTTTCATGTTATTATAGAAACGAAGACAATTAATGTATACTATATGATTCAAGTTAAATATTCATCACTCTTTAGCCTTTATTAAATTATTTTAAAGCTGCTAAATTAATTTACCTGACATTTTTAAATTAAAAATACATCAAAACAAATACATATGCTAAACTCTTCTATAAATTCATTTTATTTTTCAAAGACGATCAGAAAGCTCAAGTATTGCCAAACAAAGCAAAGACCATACAGTAACAAAATTCTAATAACAATTAAATTCATCCAATTTCCCGTAGACGATCCCTCAACCACTCAGAAAAGGAATTTCCAAACACTCTAAACAAATAAGTTTTAAGAAAGTCATTAAAGAATCTCTGGCGTAAAATATCTGACATGTCTGCGGCATCGTTTAATTCTAAGTACATTTTTTCCGCATCAGTGTTATTATATAAACCGAGAAATAATTAATTACTTTTCCTTGTGATTAATGAGTAGCACTCATCTTTTAAAATTAAAAATCCGCTTATGCCTCGACCCCAGGAAATATTGATTTCACGCCTGGTTATTTCAATTTAAGTAACTGACCAAATTTATCAGAAATTAATTATCATCCATTTTTATCGAGAGGATGCAATTAAAAAGGGCTAAATACATTTGCAGCGAATGTCTTCCTCAAAGCGTGTTTTTAGTCTTAATTTTGTTTTTGCATTGACATATTTTGTAAATATCTTTCGTTGAGCATTTATTTACCTTATATTGATTAGTATAATTATAAAATAATTTAAAACATGATAAGTATTTAATTTATGACTAAATTTATCAGAAATTAGTTATCCATTTTTATCGAGAGGATGCAATTAAAAAGGGCTAAATGAATTTGCAGCGGATATTTTCCTCTGCAAATGCATTTAAATTAATTCCATTTCTTCGTGCACATATTTTGTAAATATCTTTAGTTTAGCTGTTATTGGCATATTACCTCATGTATTTGTAAAATAGTTTAAAACAGGATAAATATTTGATTTTCAAATCATTATTTTTTATAAATGTTTTTGCTTTTAACAGTGATTATATATAATTTTAAAATATTCCAATCCCATCATCTAAGTTATTTTGGCACAGAAATGTAAAAAATGCAAAACGTTGTTGTTTTCAATGGCACTTGTCATTGACAAGGCCACTGATCACTGTCAGGGATTTTAAGCCTAAATTAGCTTCCCTTGTTTTTTCAGTAGCGCCAACTAGAGCCAAAAGTATGACTTACCTACTTTATGCTTCACTATTCGCTTGCCCAATCCCCATTCACACTACTCATCATTAGAACAACAACCATGGCCGAACCGGGATTTGAACCCCGGAAGCCTAGAACACCAGGCAGACATGCCATCCCTAAGCCATGACTCCTTATATGCAAAACGTAATGCATTCAATGTTTCACGTCATAGGCATCTTTTTCTGCGTAATTTTTTTTATCAATTTCTATGTAATCAGTTGAACAGATGTAGTAATCTATCTAGTAAGCACAGACACTTGACCTTTAAATGACTAACATGGAATAGTTAAGTCATAAGGATTTTTCATCTGGCGATGGTTAAGCTTATTGTGGCACCTTTCTGTTTGATCTAACCTTTTCAATTTCTTTCACATCTGATTTCCTCAGTCTTAATGGAATGCCAGTTCTCTCCAGAGCATTTCCAGTAATAGTTTGTAGCTCCATTAATTTACGAATTATTGTATTATGTGCAGCTGTAAAAACATTCAATCAGAAACCTGAAATATTTGTGTTTAGATTTCAATTTTACCATTCAACATTAAATAATAAGAGCAATTTCTGTGTAAAATATTTTGCCGTTATATATATATATATATTGGTATTTGCCAAAAATTACCATTATATTGATGGAGAAAAACCTGTTGTTAATACCCAATAAAAAATAGTGTGTGTTACCAAATAGTAGAAAATAATTCAGAAAAAATTTCTGTATTTCGAACCCACTCCTCTTCCCTTCCTACAAAAGCCAGCCTTTGTGTTTGCCCCCTCCTAACCCCTAATAAAAGAGTCTTTCAGCTTATCTTACCCTCTCTTTTAAGTTTTTAAGAAACATTAGTCTGCCATGGGTGTTTATTCACTTGTGTCGATTTTGCGTACCTCCGTAGAATCAATTGACATATATACTAATCTTATGAAGAGAATGGCTTTGGCTTAAAAAAATCTTAGCTTCATTTAGCTCAAACGAAGAACGTTTTTTAAGATTGCTATTACTAAATTCCTATTTCCTTGTATTTTTCTTTCTTTTTTATCGCAATATTTTATGTTATATAACAGTGCACTTGCTTCATAGAAAATAGAATTCCCGCGGTTAGTAAATTTTCTTTTTAAAATAATGAATGACTGCCCAATATCATCGCAAATGATAGTTGCCCTTTTTTCCTATTTTATGAAGTAAATCTAAGAAGTAAAATGCAAACAGTGATAATTAATCACAATAAACTGAGAGGCAGGTTGAGGAAGAAGATAAATGCATAAAAATATATTTAATAATACAATTTAAAGATCCAGATCTTGTATTTAAATCAGTGGGTGTAGTCTTTCTAAAACTATCTCGCATACTTCCTAATAAACGTATAATTCGACCACAAAAATTCTGAATATCGATCCAGTGTGTGATCTCCAAGAATGGTTAGATCCTTATTTTCAGAATCCATCATAATGAGTATTTTTTATTGCATAATAATAAAGTGAAAAAAAGTATGGAATGAATTTCGAATATTTTTTATGATCAAATAAAATTAAAATGTAATATGTAGTTAAAAATTTGATTGCAAAATCACATACCAAATTTCATTTAAGTCGTTTCGGCGTTTCAGAATGTATAGACTGACGATGATTATTTAATTTACTGAATTTCGTACAAAATCTAATGCAAATCCAAACTTTAGACGATAAAAATTTGAACAAAAATAAATCATTTATCCAAGTTTATGCATTTATGGGTTATTGCTCTCACATACATACTAAACTACAAATAGGCAGATAGTCAGCTGTATGATGGGTTTAATTTAAAGCTTATTGATAATATACACTTGATATTATGAAACTTCGTGCCAAATTACATTTAACGAAATACATTATATATGAATAACAGGCATCTTTTGTAGATTTTTCACATCAAATATTGACAAGAATATAACTCTTAAAACCATACATTTTTATTCTAAATTATATAAATACTGAGTGCGTTAAAATGTATACACACTTTGAATCATCATAAAAAATTCATGCTCCGTTCTACAAAGTTCAATTGCTAGAAATGGAAGTCTTAATGTTTTAAACATGAATTGAATATCAATTTGAAACATGAAGGCACTTTCTGATGTAAATGCGATTACTGCTCAAAATGGTGGCCTTCGGTATCAGTTCACTGCAGAGTGAGAGTGATCACTGATTCTGTACATCGTACCAATGAGTCCAGCAGGAGTTTTGCGCCCACCGCATGAATCTCATTCCAAAGTGTGTCTAGTTTGCACCAGTTTAAGGTTGTACACATCATCTTTTGCTTTGCCTTAAAAGAAGAAATCCAGCCTCGTAAGCTTAAAGGACGACTATCCAGATTGAAGGTTAGAATTTTGTGAATGCATTCAGGATATGGTGAACCCATTCACAAGACTAGGAATGGGTTTACCATTGTATAATTTGATCGGTGTATAAGCGTAAACCATGTAAACCCAGACCAACTTTGGAAGGAGTTTCATGCAATGTACGCAGATATCCCATAGCACACATTGATACGATGTACGAAATCATTGGCGAATCGTACTTAGCAGTGAATTGACGTTGAAGACCACCGTTTTGAACAGTAATCGCATTTTCATCAGGAAGTGCGTTTATGTTTAAACTGAACATTAAGCCTTCCATTCCCAAAAATTTAACACTGTAGAACGGAACATAAATTTTCTATGACGATTCAAAATTGTGCCTACATTTTTGATGTACCCTATATATATCTTTATTTTTGAGCTTAATATGTTTGCTTATACTTGGTCTTTAGGCGATCAAACTATAATTCAAAAGTTTTCATTCAAAATTTTATAGAAATCTACAAATTTGGTAACCATGCTCAATATACTGCAGTTGTTACCAAGATTTTATTACTTCCTAACAGACTCGTAAAAAGACAAACATAATTTGAAAAATATTTTTTTCGGACTCAAGAAGGTTTAAAAGTAAAAATTCGTCAAAAGCTCGAATTAAGAATTTTTTCACTATTACAATACTTTTTATTTATATGTTCTTCATATATGAGTATATAAAGGAAAATTTGCCATATAAGACACTGCTAAGTCTGATTTGAATCATATAATGACAGCGAAGTTTTAAAGATATTGAATAAATTTAAAAGCAATTCAATATACATTGATCTGTTTCTGCTATTCCTTTGCAAGCCAAATAATTTGCCAGTTGTTTCGATTAAAATTCAGTATCAATGGTATTGTGATCCTACAGAATCATTGTTCTGCCAGGGAGAAGGTGATTGGAACAGATATGCGAATCCCAATAATTTGAAATATCTCAATAATTGAGAGTATACCGATGTGCTAAATCAGGCAGATTGGATGGTGGTCCATCGATAGCCATACATTTCATGTAGGATATTCTGATTCAATCTAAATTAAAGATTCTAAAATGAGAAAATAATCTCTTTTAGGAATATAATTTTTGTTACTAATTAATAAATATGACGTTGCTGGTGAGCATCTCGTATATAGTTTTCTATGTGTAAAAACCACTTCTATATATAGTATTATAATATAAAATATTATAATATAAATTTGTATAGCATAATTTTTTTTTACTATCTGATTTTAATAAATAAATATAAATTAAACCAGAGAATTCTTAAAAAACGCTCATAATGCAGTTTTTTTCATTAACTGCTTTTTTCCACCAGTCATTAATACGTTTAGTATTGCGAATTTTATTCACAAATGATGAAATATAAAAGTTTTACGTAAGAATTTAAAATAATTAAATGAATTAATAAAATTATGGAATTGAATTGAATCATTATTTGATCCTAAAAAAAATATGTCATCATTAGGTTTTAAAGGATCTTTTTAAAAATTTGTTCAATTGTATTCTGGCAACAGCCCTTTGAATTTCTAAATGTTCTTCAACAATAATATATATATATATATATATATATAAAATTATTTTCACATTTGCTTCTGCAATCTATTTTAGCATACAGGAAAAAGAAAAAAAAATTGTACTAAAATTTCCATGTTCTTAATAAGATTAATTAATAGTTATTATTTTTAAAATGGCAAATTTTGAAAGTAGAAAATCATTTATTAAATTATTTTAATAAACTGGCTGAAGATACTTGAGAGAGAAGATTAACTTTTAAATATCATATAATTTTCATTCGTAGAACAGGTTGTATCTTTTTTAGATATTCTGCATGCATTTTAAAATCTTATATTATCTTAATTAATTTGGGATTGATTACATTGATAATATAGTTTAGGATTGATAATTTTACTCTGCCAAAAATCATCCTGTAAATGCAAATAATAAATAGTCAAATTTTATTGTAATCGGATGAGCGGTACGGCAACGCATAAGAGACATATATATATAAACATTCATTTTTATTTATGTAGATAATAGATATGCGTTAGAAACATAAAAATATTTTTATAATACACAGAAAAAAAAAGCACAAATATTACAAAAATAAAAAATACGTTTATATCCGTCCGGGTTTATCGATTTCTTTCTCTTTTAGGGAATTTTCCACAGGAAATTAGTATTACATAGAAAGACACTTACATGAAATATCACCCTTTGCTTACTAGGGAATGAATTCGTGAAAAGACATGACATCCTCTACTTTGAATTATAACTTCAATTTACAATAAAATTTTACAATGACTGATTTACTGAATTTTTACAATTATCATAATTTACATACCTAAAAATCAGATAT
>JAPMOQ010059770.1:3814104-3866935 GCA_026543055.1 Argiope trifasciata
ACAATTTTTTAATCAACAGAGAATTGATTTTCACTATTGAATTATTATAGACACTTAACAAAAAACTATTGGATATTCAAATGCCACAATATTTTTTAAATAATTCTTATCTTTTGAATTTTTTATTATTATAAATATTTGAAATTCTTGAAATAAATTTTTCCAAGTTCCAAAAAGATGGCATGAAAGATTCATTAAATCAATCATTAAGGTTATATGTAAATTCTGAAAAACGATTGAAATAGTGTATTTTCATTGAGAAAATACAATTGTATAAAATTTCAAAACACATCAGAAATTATATGAAAAACCAATACAAAAATTAAAATTTGTGAAATTAAATAATTTAATCTACATTTAGCAGGGTTTTTAAGCGTAAGCAATATACGTTTCTTGAAATACTAAGATACCAAATAAACAAATAATAAATTATGATAACTTAATCATTAGAAGCCTTTAATAATTAGATACTAAGAATTTATATCGATAATACGAATATTACAAGAAACTTTTTAGTTTTATCAATGGAATATGCAATTGTAATGACACAGCTTACAAAAATCCATTCGATGTAACATAAATCTCATTAGTAACAACCATTTATTCATATACATTGGATGCTGTCAGAGTTCTTTGTAATGAATGCATCCATATTTCTTCAAAAAAAAATGATCTCTCTTTCAAAGCCTATCAAACAAAACACTTTCTTACATCGAAAGATGTTCTTCCCAGCTAAGCCATAACTCTGCTTCTCAAATGAAAGAAGTGCTTTAACCGACATTTCGTTCATTAGCATAACAAACCAATGCTGATATTATCAAATCCTCGAAATCCCTTCTCGTCTAACCACTTTACTAAACCTCGAAAAAGGAAGAAAACGACTCGCTTAAGATTGGATTCTATTCTCCGCCTAATTACAGCCGAATGGGAAGGCTCTGTCTGTCGATCTGGCTCTTTTTTATTATTATTATTCTCTCTTTTTCCAAACCGAATTTCTGTTTTCAGGGAAATTCTTTAATAGGAAAAGATTTCGATAGTTTAGGGACTTTCGTTTTAAAACTGTTTGCAGACGCAAGTACCGGTATAAGGGAATAAAGTTTCTATTTTAGAGCTCACAAAGAAAATGGTTATATTAATACACTTAAGTGAATTGTAGATGATTCGAAACATGTATAATTTGAAATATAACTTGGGTGGTAATATATCGGCATTAAGTCCAACCAACATGACTTTAAGGGCGCCAATAAGACTCTTTTCTGTTATGAAAGAGTGCTTGCAATAATGCAAAGAATATTATAAGAAAAACAGGATAAGAATGTGCCAAAAAACACCAAAATATCATATATCACATGAGAAGATAATGCATAATACTACTACTGGAAGTATTATCTCAGTAATATCCATGGATCTATTAACTATTAGAAAACTTATTTAATGGCATGAAAAGATGCATGGAATAATCTTTAATACGGCTACTGTTTTGAAAAAGGGCTTGCAATAACAAAAAGAGTATTAAAATGTAACAAAATAGAATATTTGAAACACCAAAATATTAAAAACCACATAAGTAGGAACTATATAAAACAACTTAAGAAAATAATATATATCGGTATATTATTAAAAGACTTATTTCATGGCATAATCCTTAAGCACGGTAATATGAATTCTTCTGTTTTGAACAATTGCTCGCAGTAATGAAAAGAGTATTAAAATAAATAAGATAAAGCTTTTACCAACTTGAAACCGAATGTTACAAAGCATATAAGAAGATAGTGCATTAAAGAACTTAGGGAAATATTATCTTATAAATATGCATTGGAATATTAACTACAATACTTATTTCATGACATATTCTTTAAGACGGGAATGAGACTCCTTCCTGTTTCGAAAAATTGCTCGTAATGATAATAAAAAAATATTAAAATGATGACAAAACAAAGCATTTGAATCATCAGAATATTACAAATCATGTTCAAAGATAATGTATAAAACAACTAGGAAAAATATTGGTAATATTTATTGGTATATTAACTAAAAAACTTATATCATGGCATAAAAGGGTACATGGCATAAATTTTAAGCATGGAAATAAGACTGGTCTTATTTTGAAAAAATGTTTACAAGAATGAAAAGAATATTAAAAGAACAACAAGATAAAGTATTTGCCAACTTGAAACAACAAACTATTACAAACCACATAAGAAGAAAATGCACAAAACAATTATAGTGATATTATATTAGTAATATCTACTAGTGTATTAACTACAAAACTTATTTCAAGACATATTCTTTAAGCATTTAAATAAGACTCTTTTCTGCACTGAAAAAGTACTTGCAAGAATAAAAAGAATATTAAAATGACAACAAAGTACAGTATTTGAAATACCAAAATATTAAAAATCACATTAAAAGATAATATTTATAACAGTTTAAGTAATATTATCTTAGTAATATTTATAGATATATTAACTAGAAGACTAATTTCATGACTTCATATTTAAGCACGGCAGTGAGACTATATCTGTTTTGGAAACTTGCTTGCAATAATTAAAGAATATTAAAAGAGCTTGAAAAAGAATGCGCCAACTTGAAACATCAGAATATTTTAATCACAATAGAAGACAATACAGAAAACAACTTGGCAAAGTCGTAATGCCTATTATTATATTACCTATAACACTTTTTTCAAGGCATAACCTTTAAGCACGATAATGACTCTGTTTTAAAAAAATACTTTTAATTATAATGTTTACATAAAAATGTTTTTTAAGAAAATAATTAATAACAATACGACAAAACATCGTCCAGCTTCAAATAGCAGAATATTGAAAATCACATAAGACAATAACGTATGAAAGAACGTAGGAAAAATTTATCTCAGGTATTTTTAATTTTATCTCAGGTATTTTTAATTTTATCTCAGGTATTTCATATCTATTGGTATATAACCAGGTGGCTTATTTCATAGAGCAAAAAGATTAATAAAAAGAGTGCCAATGAGTTCATGATATCTCACAGATACAATCAAATCAATATAAACAATCATGCACTCAATTATTTTATTATTATTATCTAACTTTTTTATTATAAATTCATAGAATACAAATTTCAATTTTGCACAGACTACTTTTTTTTACATGAATTGAGATAGCATGTAAACCCTAAAACGAATGCAGGCATTTCAACTAAAATACAAATGATTGAATGATAAAATAATGTTCAAAGAGTTGTTTGAAAATTAATTGTCTTAAATGCGATTGATATATTTAGAAAGCTTATTTCATTTCATAAAAAGACTAAAAAGAATGCCAAAAATATCTAATAGATACAATACCAAATGATTATCAACAATCATGTACTCCTTTTTTATTATAAAAACGTAAAATACAGATTTTAATTTCGCCCAGATAACATCACTGAAAAAATATATATTATTTAAATATATAAAATGAAATAGGATTTAAAATCTAATACGAGCTTAAGCCTTTCACTTAATGACATCATTAAAATGTCTTTTCAGAGAGATGATTAAAATTAATTACCCTAAATGTAAAATTAAGCATTTAATTCCTTATTTTATTTATAATACAGTGAACTCAATACAAACAAATACACAAGAATAAATGTTTAACTTAAGAAAGCTGTTAAAGCGGTAATTTTTTTATTAACAATTTCTCATTTTTATGATTTTCTAATTTATATTCTCAAAAATGATAATTTAAAAGAATGGAACAGAAACATAAAGCTTGAATTATTAACATAAATATTTGGAACTATAGATCTACTTATATAGTGTCAATTGCATTTATTAAAAGTGGCTGATTTGATAAAGTAATTAATTTAATACATTTTATAAATGCCTTTTCTCATTTATTGCATCAAATGTAAGCAGTGTTAGAAATATGTATACTAATAAATTTTAATTCGAATCTAAAAGAACATAAAAATATTCATTTTGTGAAATTTATATTACAAATTGTAATCTTTAATAAGAGCATTTGATTTAATAAAACGTTTAATTCGATATATTTCATAAATATCTTGTCTTATTTATTGCATCAAGCATAAGCATTGTCAGAAATATTTTTACTAATCAGTTTTAATTTAAATCAAGAAAAACACAACCTGATTTATTTTGTGAAACATGTCGTTATCGATACGTGCTTCAAAAGAAGGAAATAAATTTAATCAATTACTTAAATATATTTCCTTATAAATAGTTTTCAAAATTAACAGGAGGAATATTACCAAATTAAGGCACTTGATTTTCTGATTTCGAATAATTAATTCTGATAATTCTTCAATTTTAGTAAGATATTTATGAATGGAAGATTTATTTATTTGTAATTTTTTTATTCATATAGATGAATTGAATTTATATGATAAGAGCTTCACTATATTTCGAAGATATATGCACCTATGGTAAAAGAACATCCCATTTTCTTAAGATACAAGCTTTACCATCAATATATGTACCGATGAAATATGCAAAAGGCTTGAAAGCATTATTTTTCGTTTATCATAATGCATATTACATGAAGCATTTTAAACTATCGAGGAGATCGTAACTCATGAAGATTGCCCTGTAGAACATATAGAGCTCTTTTGGATTGCTTAGTTCCGAGACGTTTGAAATTATTCGAAATATTTCAAAATGAACAGACTTTTATTCTAGCTAAAAGTAAAATAATTGTATAGAATAGTGAAAATATGGCTCGAATAAAAGATGGCTACATTTTAATTATTTTTTTAAATTATTGATTTATATATTTTCACATTGTAACACATACGTATACATTGTATTTTATTTTTGAATCTAAGTAAATTATTTTGAAACTAGACTTGCACATAACTACTTTGGAATCGGATTTTAAAATTTAAATACTGAAAAAAGGATTAGGATAATCTAAAAAATATCATATTTTTTATCCCTTATCATCTCTAATACAGTAAATCAAAGTTTTAAGAAGAAGCAATTGAAACTTTAGGAAAGATTTCGTATGGAAAATAAACCAATTCTTAATCTCTAGATTTTACAAACCTAGTACTTATTTTTTTACGACTTGAAAATAAATATATATATAAAACAAGTAGATTTAAGGATTTAATACATATAAGGATTTAAAGATGTAAAATATATATAAGGATTTTTACATATAAGGATTTAAAGATGTAAAATAAATAGAAACACACATTTTACAGATATAAAATAATAATAATGCTCTTAAAGATATAATAGTTTATAGATATGAATTTCTTACAACAATAAAAGTTTTTGAATATAAATTAAATAGAATTAAAATTCTTGTAAAAACATATTGACTGATTGATATAAAATAATTAGGATAAGGACTGATTGATATAAAAAATATATCTAAGTTTCTTATATACAAAAAGATCCAATTAATATAAAATAGATATAAAATTCGTGTACATATAATAGCCTATAGATATAAAAGATATAAAAACTTATTTACTTATTATCTTATATATCAAAAATTATTCACATAAAATAAATAGATTTAAATATAAAATCAAATATAATCAAATATCAAATCGTCTAAAATCGGAAATTTATTTCTTAAAATAAAATAGTCATGTAGCAGTACAGGCAGTTTTTAAAAAATATGCCCAAAGCAAATATAAAAATAAAATTCAAAAATTATAAATATTCTTTTGCATTGAAAATTTCCAAACTCCTTTTAAATTTAAATAAGACCATCAACTATCAAAAACTATAAGTTATTCAATAGAACTGTGATGTTAACTTTCCCCACCAAAATATTGTTTAAGAAAGATAAGAAGGAAAGCAAACATTCTATACATTCAAAAATATCATGCATTTGCTACCATGATTATAAAAATAATCAATTCATATATATATGTAATCTTTTTTTGATAAAAATATTTTCCTTTGACGATAAAGGAGATAGTCAACTAAAACAATACAACCAATGTATATATACATATATATATCAAATGAAAACCAAAAGAAAAAAAATCAACAAAACCCCACCATCAGAGAGAGTCCAACTGAAAGAAAAATCTTTTATCTTCACTTTTTCAAACTTTATACATTTATTTTCGGGAAAAGAGGAAAGAAAAATTCCTTGGGATCATCCTTGAGTCAACCGGTTTTGATTGAAAGTCATCAGGCGAGCATTAACCAAGAAAATGCTTAGATTTTTCATCCTTTTTATGGTAACCAGGCATAATTTTTTCCGTCCTTTCGTCGCTTAATATGCAGCTCGAATCTCTGCGTCCTAGAAAGAAATTGCATAGATTTGAGCTCCATTGGTTCGAGTTATTTGCATACTGTTTAAGAATTCCCAGTTATGCATTCATACGACAAAATAGATGCAATCGCAAGCTTAAAATAACGGTCGATGGTGGGTGGAAGGAAATATTAGATCCCCCCCCCTTCTTGTGGAGTAGTGGATTATGGGTACTTCAATTCTTCCAGAGTCAGAAGACGAAAATGGATAGAGAAACGTTCATTGTGGAAAACTTTATGAAAGTCGAATTTATAAATTCTGATATTTTGTTTGCGTTGAATGTTTGTGATGAAACTGAAATTGAAATAGAAAGGATTGAATTTCATTGCGAAAAAAATCAAGATATTCTCAGTCGGTATAGAACGTTTTCTGTCTGTGTGCCTGGATTCAAATTTGTGAAAATAGAAATTTGCGTATGAAAGGAAATAAATCATATCAAATAACAACAAACAACCCCATAATATCTGGATGGTACGATTTGCAACATTTTGATAAGGCGCATTTTTTCAATTGAGATTAATATATTATTGGATATTTAATATATGATCGAATAATGGAGACAAAATAAAAGATTGTAAACATAGAAGATTCTTAAATAACGCTATTTATGTTTTAGTATTAAGATATCAATCGTTAAAGAGTGAATTCAGATCAATTATTATTCAGATATCAATCGTGAAGGAATTAATTCAAATTAATCAGGATATCAAATGTTGTTGAATTTACAAATTAGTTAAGATATCAATCTTGACGGAAATAATTTAAACTAATTAATTATTTCTATTGGATTGATTTTTTTATTGGATGATTTCATAATAATAATGCAATTATATATATATATATATAATTGCATTGTGCTCTTATATATTCTCAGAACATTCGGAAAATAATCCCCTGAAAAGGATAAAATTTTTGGAAACTCGAAAATTTTATCATTTAAGATTATAAAGATTTCTTCGAAGTGGAAATACTAAAAACACTCTCTGTTCTTGGAATAAATGCAATGAAGATTTCCCCTTGTCTAAAAAAGCAATTATTGTATCTGACATAAATCTTTCATATCCTGATTGCTTACTTGACAATAGCAAAAATAAATAGAGATTATATTTCTTTAATAGAAAAATAGCTTAAAAGAATATTAAAATCAATAATATGAATTATTGTTTAAAGATGGAAATAATCATTTTTGAAAAATCAAGGAAGCAATTAGAGCTCTTTGTCTTAATTGTTACATTAAGATTTTTGTTATAGAGATAAATACAAGTTTTGTGTGTTTGATTTGTAATTCGTAATATTAAAAAATCAGGCTCTCAAATACAAATACAAAAGTAACTGGAAAAAGAATTAAAGGTAACAGAACAAAGAACAATTTTTATTAATAATAAAACAAAATAACTGGAATTTATATTAATAATATAAACTGATAGATCAACTATCTTGCATTAATAATTTAACTAACATAACAATTTGCATTATCAATATAAATTGTTAGTTCAATTATTTTGTATTAATAATTGAAATGATAGCACAATTTGCATTAATAGTATATAAGTTCTCATAGTTTTATGCATTTTGGTCTCAAAATCGTTCACTAAAAACGTAATGAAATCCATCAAGTTAAATGTTAATAAGTGTGAAACTTAACGAATAATTTTCTATATTATTGAAAAAAATCACTTTTTTACATAAAATTGATTTTGATCTGGGCTTAACAATTCATGAAGAGATAGTTCAAACTAAATAGAGCTTATTTTTACCTGGTAGAAAAATAGTTTAAAGAGGCAAATAAATATTTTAAAAAAATGAGAAAAGTAAGTATACTTTCGTAGTACCTTTGCCTTAATTGATATATTAAAATTTTTATCATACTGGTAAATTGATGCTATATGATTTTGATTTGTAGTTTGTCGTATTTAAAATCACGCTCTTAAAAATACGACTAAAACTATTTTTAACAAAAGAAATGAAGTTGACGGAACAAAGCTTACTAACAGAACAATTTGTATTAATAATATACTAGCTTTTGTACTTTTTATACATTTTGGTCTCAAACTGTTTCCTTAAAAATGCAAAAAAAATCATTTCAATCAAATTATCAATACAATATTTTTGTAACATTAAGAATAAATAAATCCTTTCAATCCAATCATCAATAATTTTGTAACATTAAGTTAACAATCAGTATAACATATTTTCAGTTTAATATCAATGCATCTTTAATAACATTCAAAATAACAAAATCCTTTCAATCAAATATCAATATGTTTTTTTTTTGTAACATTAAGAATAACTGAATCCTTTTAATTAAATATCAATACGTTTTTGTAACATCAAAAATAACTTTCAATATCATTGAAAAAAAGTCTTTTTTATGCCAAAATCTTTTTTGTCTGCCTGGTTTACGACATAAGCTTAGCAATTCATAAATGGAAAATAGTGACATTTTATGACACCATCACTTTTATCTCAAAAACAATTCTTCTTGAGTGTAAAAGACATTCGGAATTTCATTTCAGATACATCTTTTTTTTTTCTTAAAGCGTTCCTTTCCTTCTGAAATTCTTGTGTCGTTGGGGCGTAAAATTGCTCATAAAACCTGCCATTTTTGATAATCCTGCCCCTGACAGAAACGGATTGTCTTCTGACGAACTAAAAAAATAATACAGCTCCTGCCTTTCACCTATAATAAACCCTGGTTTGAAGCATTAAACCCGAATTTATTTCGGCTCCCGGCCCTGTAGTAACACTATTACCACTTTTTTACAGTATAAAACCTCACTTATGCTTATGCCCTAACACCATGAAAGCAGGACACATTTATTTATACACCACGTCTCGCTGGTCTTTTAGATCTCCTAAACGAAATGGTGCTTGTAGTTGCTTCACAAACCATAGCTTAAAAGTGGGCATTTTTTCTACATACACACACTCAATTCTTTCTTCTCACTTGAAAATAAAGGAGCAAAGAAAAATTGTGTGATATTTCCCTTTCTTTGTGCAATACCTTCGCTCACTCCCTCTCAAATTCAGCTTGGGAGATGCTGGGGCTTTATCTCTGTTTTGCACCCAAGTTTCGCGCCCCAGCAAACGTTTTTCCCTAAATCACCCCAAAACTGTCAACAGTCCAGTATTTCACAAGCCTGCTTTGCGGAGGATTTTATTTATGGAGGCTGTCGGGACTTCTTTCCTGCTTTTTACATTATGCGACAATTTATCCCTCACCCTTTTTCACTCGTTTGGAAAATGATGTAAGACGGGGGACTAGACGCCAGAGATACTCCTCCTGCTGAAAGGATACTATCTTAACTTTTTGGTGTGCTTGAGATGTAGTTTAGAAATGTTCAGTTGCGGAAAATTTCCTTTTTTGGAAAGGTTGTTCAATTTAAGAAAAAACAATGCAATTTTGTATGTTACAAACTTTATTTAGAGTCGATGAAAATGAGAAAAAAACATGGTTTATAATTTTTAAGGGATTTTATAATGTGATTTAACTTTTTCAACTATTCTTAACTTTTTGGTGTGCTTGAGATGTAGTTTAGAAATGTTCAGTTATGTAAAATCTTCTTTATTGGAAAGGTTGTTCAACTTGAAAAATCAATGTAATTTTGTATGTAACAAACCTTATTTAGAAGTATATAAAAAAGAGAAGAAACTTTGTTTAAAATTTTTAAGGAACATAAATACTTTAAAAGGATTTTAAGATGTGATTTGAGTTAAAAGTAACCTTTTCATTGGATCGCTAGTAACCATCTCCGAATATTCATAATAATTTAATGATACTTATTGTCTAATTATTAACTGTTAAATATTATAAAAAGTCCCAATAAGAATTATAACTTAAATGTATTTCATTTAATATTTTTTATATATTTGACAGATGTTTCATTAATATGTTTTTGAGCATTTTACATTTGCGCTTACTTCACATGTTTTTGTGTATTTTGCAAATCTATTTCATTTATAATTTTTTTATATTTTGCAAATACGTTTCGGTTCTTCGATAAGAATTGTAATTTAACTCCATTTCATGTAATATTTTTTATATATTTGGCAGATCCATTTCATTCATATATTTTTGTGTATTTTACATATACGTTTCATTCAAATGATTCTGTGTGCTTTGCAAATGCTTTTCATTGATAAGTTTTTTTTTATATTTTGCAAATACGTTTCATTTCTTCTATACGAATTGTAACTTAACTCCCTTTAATTTAATATGTTTCTATATATTTGACAAATACATTTCATTCATTTATTTTTTTGTATTTTGCAAGTACGTTTCATTTATATGTTTTTGTATATATTGCAAATGCATGCCGTTTATATGTTTTTGTATATCTTACAAATGTTTCATTTGAATGTTTATGTATATTTTCTAAATACCTTTCTTTCATATGTTTTTGCATATTTTTCAAATTTATCTAATGTGTTTTGTATATTTTTCATTACTGAAAATACTTCAGATTTCAACCAAAATGAGTGGCCAATAAAGGCTATTATGATCTGTTATTGTAATGATCATCTTACACTTTTGAGAATTTTGTTTTATACAAAGAATCTTTAAATCTTCAAAAATATTTCTTTTTGGAAAATTTAATATTTATTATTTAAATATTCAAAATGTTCAAATATTCTTGTTCAAAAATTCAAATATAATAAAAATATTCAAATATTCTTTGATTCTTCTAGTAAATTTATAATAATTCATTACGATATGTATAAATCATATCGTCTATTTTTTAATCAATTTGCCAAAAAGTGCCACTTAATTATTAAAATTTCATATTCAAATCATGGATGTTTTGACTGTGAAAGTGTTCCCTTTAGAGAGAATTTGTAAAAAAAATTTTCTATATTTGCGAAATTAGTTTGATTAAATTAAAATTTATGCATCTTTATATATTTTAATTCAGGAAAATTTACAAATAAAAGATTAAAATTCAACAAAGAATATCTTTATATATACAGCACTCAAAATATCTTTAGCAAACACAGAATAAAGCAGAACATTCTTATTTAGTAAACGAAATTTAGTTCTATGTTTAGAGTTATTTTCCATTTTTAAAAAAATCCAGCTAAATGTTTCACATTGAAAAGGATGAAATATAATGAAATAAAGTAAGGAAGGTTAATGATATTTAGAACCCCAGCTATTCGAATTTAACTGTCATAGAACTGATTTCGATATATTGATAATAGGTTGATTGGATTAAGATCTGTAATCAAGGAAAATGGAAATCATACATCGGAAAAATTAAAGTGGATTTAGCAAGTATAAGCCATGGGAAGGGGAAAATATTGTAATATTTATATAAAAAAGAAACTACAATTTATATTATCCGTGAATGCCCATTATCAATGTGCACGTGTGGGTTGATATTACGTATGAAAGTTCATTTTTATTTGATTGTTAGAAATAATTTCTTTCTTCTACGAGAGGGGATAAAGGCCACTGACTACGATTTGCAATTCAGTATTTATTTTATCTCAAAATTATTCCATAACTTGACGTAGAATAATTGATGAAGAACTTTATAAAATTTATTAACACTGTTCCTAATGTTCTTATATCAGACATCTTTCAACACTGCAACGCGATAAAGTATAGATTTATTCTTAATTATTAGATTTAAAGTATAGACTCTTTCTCCCATGAGTTTCAAGTACAATGACACCTATTCAGAAAAAGTAACCTATAAAAATCAAATACTATATTATATTTTAAAAAATGAGCTGAGTTTCTTATATCAAAGATATTTCCATAACAGGGCCTAGAATAATTGATAATCTTCTGTATAAAGATTTTGATTATGCTCCAGGATACAGTAATTATGCTGTCAAAGAATGAAATGTAATGCATTAAAGTTGTTTCTTGTCTTCTTATATGACATTTCTTTCAACATTTCAATGGATAAAATCTGGAGTCTTAAAAATAATTTCAGAATAAATAAATATTTCTCTAATGATATGCAAGTATAGTGATACGGATATTAAAAAAAAACTATAATGATTAATATATTATATAGAAATGTAACTGAATTTCTTAATAATATGTCGCATAATTGATAATATTCTGTATAAAGGTTGGGATTATGCTTATTATTCAGGAAACTATAATATATTATTAAAAAATGGATTGCAATATATTAAAAGTGTTTATAATCCTCTTACATCAGACTTTTAATATTCCACGCTATAAATTATAGATTTTTTAAGGATTAATAAATAACTAATTCTCTAATGAGTTGCGAGTATAAGGGGATAGATTCAGGAAAAGTAAGATGCCAAGCACTCTATTATATAGGAAATTGAACTGAATTTCTTATATTAAAGATGCTTCCTTAACAAGGTGTTGAATAATTGATAATCTTTTGTATAAGGATTAAAATTAAGCTTCATGAAACCACAACTTATTATTAAAGAATGGAATGCAATATAATAAAACTGTTCCTAATACTTTAATACAAAACATCTTTTAATATTTCAGCTCTATAAAGTAAAGATATTTTTAATGATTTGTGAATAACTGATTCTCCACTATTTTGCATAAAGACATAATGTAAATTATAATAGCTAACATATTATTTGAAAACTATTACTGAATTTCTTGCATCAAATATACCTTTACAGGCCATTTGAGTAAAAAATAATATATCATAAAAGAACCAAATACAATATATGAAAAATGTTCCTATTCATCTTATATCAAGCATCTTCTAACCTTTTAATTTATAAAATATGTATTTCTTGTCATAATTTCAAAATATATAACCGTCTAATGAGTTACAAGCATAGTGACATAGATTCAGAAAAATTAACTATAATAACTAAGTAATATATTATACAGAAAATTTAGCTAAATTTCTTACATCACAGATATTTCTCGACCTTATTTATCAATCTTATGCAATAACTTGCCATGTCAGCTTTATACATCAATTAGTTATGCCAAAATAATACAACAGCTTGCTATACTAATTTTATGCAGCACCATATTTCAAAAGTCATTTTATTTTGCCGGTATATATTTCAACAACCCCACATCAGAATAAATAACAGAGCTTCCAAAAATGCACAGAAGAGATAATAATGGATATTTTTCTTATTCATCCACGAAAATATATCACGAACTCGCTTTAATTAAAGATTCAGAGACAAGCGTTTCGCGCGATGTCAGCTCTGAAACGAGGAAGGAAAAATTATCTGTGTTCCCATTAGATCCTCCCCTCTGCATGCCAATATTTAACCTCGCCCCCTTTCGAGTGGAACGAAACCGATTCGAACGATTTTTCTCTTTCCGCTATTCGTGTATCTCATTTGGAAACGTGGAACGAGAAGGTCGATTTGAGATTGAAATGCAGCTATCTTCGGGGAAAAGGTTGAATTCTTGCGATGATTCCAGAGATAGCGATTGATTGTAAAGAAGCTTTTGAGATGATCATTTGGAGATAAAAATTTGTTTTAGAAAAACAGGGACGTTCCGAAGATTGTGAAGCACTTTTGATTCAGAAGAAAAGTGTTTTCCCCGTCAATGTTTTGCGATTCTGTTTCTTGAAATTTTGAAAATAGTATGAATAATTCAAATATTGACGGCTATTATATCCAAAATATCTTAAAACATCTCACAACACTGTGTAATATTGTGCAACACTAAATTGCACCTTGATTCACCGTTCAACTTAAGATTGATAACTGCAAAGCATTTCATTTCTCTAAACTGCATATTTCATCCTCTAAGCGTGAAAAAATAATTTGATGCTTAATTTTTCTCTTCATACAATGGATTTTTTATTGTATACATTTAACAGTACAAATATATATGCATTTGTATGCATATAAAAATGTATACATGCAACATTTATATGTATATATTGATTTTTATTGTTCCAAAAAATAAATATATGCATATAACAGTATAAAGTTGGATTTTCCCGAAAACTTAATCTTCTTATAATCTAATTATCGTCTTTTTATCATTCTGTAGATTATTTTAAGTGAAAAATAAATAAATAAATAAAAAGGTTAAATGATGCACCGTTTTGAGTGGTGCCTGAGTGCCCTCATTCGAGTGCAGGGGGTTAATTGGGACTCTGGAAATCCCATCACGCCAATTCCCCACCCTCTTAGCATGTTTTCTAGAATAGACTACTAATCTTTTTCTTTCATACACCTCATGTCTCTTCTCCCCTCGTCTTCACTCACCTTTTTTCCTAAATGTTGTGAAGCGATGGAAACTGGGAAGAGCTTATATATCGAACCATTTGCTACGCCATGCTCATTCTGTCTAGTTTCCCCTTTAACAATTGATTTCGGTACCTAGTTATTTGGATTTGTTTCATTTGGAGTATTCTCCCTTGATCCACTTAAGAAGAAAGACCTGTAGCTCATATCATACTTAGGATAAATATTAAGAAGCAACCTGTCACCTAAAATGGCTGACTTTCTTCATAAGTATTTGTAAGAAATATAAGATTATAAAGAATACTTTTTAAAAGATACGTTACTAATATGCAAAAATGTTTAAGATTTTTTGAAAAGTTTTTTCGCTTTCTCTTGCCAAATAAATTAATTACTTTTTGTTCCCAAATCTATATTTCCTGCATTTCGAGATTTTCTTTCTTTCAGGCAAGAAAAATCCAGCATTGGAAATGAATTTTAAAAAATAATACGTAATTGATTCTTTCACAGTATAATTATTGGAGGTTAAAATAGATAATTCTTTCAATAAAATGAGGAAATGTGAACTGAGAATTTTAAACTCGGATAGAATTGATAGCTTTTATTCAGGGCTAAAATTCATTAGATTCGTTTCGTATCAGCCATTGAGTAGCTGCATATATAGATCTTCATATAAAAGAATTGAACTAAGTCAAAAGTCAATATTTTATTCAACTTGATATTATTCTGATGAAAAGAATTTTACTTAATGTATCAACATTTCAGTTTTTTTTAGTTATTTCGTTCAGTTTCACAAATGCTCCTTCCTTTAAACGATTTTCCAAATACCATTACAAATACGATTTTATTTTATCTTTTTAATATAAAATATGAAATGGTAATATTTTATATTTTTTAAACAAAATGTATGATGATCAACAAAATATATAATTTTGAAATGTTGGACGTCACTAAAGAAATTGTAGTGAAATAATCTTATTTATAAAGACCACCATTATTATACAGCTGATCAAAGAAAAATTTTCATCCAATTACCTGATTGCAAAGTGAACGCAAAACTTTATGACTTATCTTTCTTTCCTCCACTTTATTCCTTGAAAGTTGTGACTTTTTCATGTTTTTATGGACTATTTGAAATAATCTCTTGTATAAACTGAAAAGAACATGATTTAAAAACATTAATATTCATTAATTGATTTATTTTTTATAGATATGTGCTCTATTAGAACCAAAAAAATCTTTATTTCTTGAAATTTTTATCCACCGAAATTAAACGATCAGTGTGTTTATTAATCATTTCCTACTTTAAAATATTCTTAAATTCATGTCTTATACAAAAACAAATGATTTAGGTAATAAAAAGCTACCACCTGCAGAAATACAAAAATTATTTTTTAACTAAATGATTGAATTCCATTCTAATTTTATGTAACATTGATATAGTATTGAAATTAACACTCTTTCTTCATAAAAAAGTTTAGTTTTCGATTTGACCTTTAGAACTTTTCGAAACACCAAATCTTTCCTTATTTCATTCGATAATTAACTCTATTATATTACATGTTTGAACAACTTGTTCAACCTTTTTTTACTAAAATGCACAAATACAAACTGAAACACTAATATATGCATTCTTATAGCTATTTAACAAAGAACATTTTAAGTAAAGCTTACTGATTGGATTTTGCTTGTACAATATTAATTATACAATTCAACTGTGATTTTATCTCAAAGCGAACCACGACGAAAAATATATTTCATATATAATTCTTATGAAAATATGTTCCCGGTTTTGAAATATAGGACAATATATCTATATTATTCATTTTGATAATTTTTAATTCATCTTAACATGTTCATTTTACAAGAAAAAAATTAATAATGTGAAATACAAACCAGGAAAGAAATAGTAAAAATGCATTCAAATGAATACAAATAATTTTTGCTGGATAAAATGTTTAACTAATGATATATTGATACTTATATTCTTAAGTCTGGTGCGCAACGTGTTATTCTTGAAAGAAAACCAATAAATCTAATGCATGTCTTATCCATACAAACATTCCTGCCATAACACTTCGGGCAATTAAAATTAACGTAATTTTCTGCAAGCAACAAAGTGTGGTGAGCCAAGCTTATCTCAACTTTTAATTGAAAATTTTGTAAAATTATCTCTAGAAACGCTCATCACCGATCAGATTAGGCCAACATTCCCTCAACACTTTTCGACGTGCAATGTCTCTTAATTGTTCTATAAAGGCCAAAGGATTCAAAATTCTTGTTTATAAGCCACTGTAAAAGGAGGATTACCGTGAAAACTTTTCAGCTTGTTAAGCCGACGTATAACGAGCAATTAGTGGAAAATTCCATCCGTTACCTAAATTTCAAATGTTGCGTTGAGTGATTTTTTGCGCAAGTTTTCTTAATTGGCTTCATTCGTTGTCTTGCCGTTTGCTCGTGACTAATTGCGACGCGCTTTAATACCCAACAAAATACACTAAGAAGATTTAAAAACAGGGTGCTGTTTATAATCTGAACTACTCAGGTGAATGCTTTACAAATGTTAGTGTGTTTTCACTCCATTGAATGTTTAAAAATGCGAAAGTGTTCATTTTCCTAGAAAATGCTTTCTCTTTTCGACCTCTTCAATAATATTTTCATCATCCTGTTTCTATGGAAAAATTATCTTTATACATGGCAACTGCGAAAAACCTTTTATAATATCTCTAAATTTATTCACTTCGAGCAAATTCTAAAGAATAAAGGTTAAAGGCACATATATATATATATATAGAGAGAGAGAGAGTGAAAGAGAGAGAGAGAGAGAGAGAGAGAGATAACAACTTTCGATTTTACAGGTTTAAGTTTTAAATTTTTTTGTTATTTTCGAATTATTAATTTTACAATCAAGGTTTCAATTGCCATTGCAAACGTACAACTTTAATGTTAATGTTGGAATTATCATATTTACAATACAACTGAATCAAAAAGACTATATATATAAAGTTCAACAAATCCTGATAAAATCGCATCCAATCATGTTACTTCAGTTACTTAAGAGTATGAAACTAAAAGTAGTAACAATAATACCTATGTAAACTATTGTGTTGTTTTAATTTGGGGATGGGATTCTTTTCCTAAGCGGTTAGGCTCAAATTCGTTATTAAATATCTATATAAAGTTTGAATTATAATTAAACATAGAAACACTTCTGTTCACAAAATCACAAGTGTGCTGAAAAATAAAAATTAGCCTTCACATAATTCTATAACATCTTTATTGCTTTTTAACTAATATTAGAAACATCTCCTCATTAAAAATGATATATGTATATATACATATCAAATGGCCATCGAGGATTATGTTTCCATCTACTGTGGCAAAGAGACAGCTTTATCCTTTCTCCCACCATTATTGCCATTGTCGATCATCTTGTGGGAATAAAATGTTGACTACCTTTCTAATGTCGATTCTCCTTCATGCCAAATTTAGAATACGATTTGCCATGAACCATGCCAATATATATAAGCAGGGACTGGAGAAGAAGACAGTTTCCGAAGAATTGTGGGATTGTTCCTACTTTTTACAATGCAAATTTTTATTTTTAAACAAGATTATTATAGGAGTCGAATAAGTTTAAAATATTTTGGATTTCCTGTTTCACAACGAAAGCCAAATTTTCCAAACGGAATAATAATTTATCCTATTATCGCCTATCTGAATCGCCTTGCACTCCATTTTTTTTTTCTTTTTGGCAAAAGGAAAAGAACTCTTTCTCGGTTATACCTTGTGACAAATCATTTTTAGTGTAAATGTTTTTTACCAGTTTTAGACTTTAAATGGACTTTATTTTTTGCCTTTCGTCAAAGTTTGCGCAGAGAAATTCAAGCCCTGCTAAAAGTGGAGAATATTCTGTTTGTAAAATTGCAGGAAGAGCTCTGTATCTGAAGCTTTTTGTTCCGGATAATGGACTATTCTTTATTTATATTTTTATATTTATTTATAGGTTTTTATTTATTTATTTATTATTATTTTTCATTTTTTTTATTTTTCTTATTATTTTTTGTCTTTCCCTCTAAGCTTTTTTTCTTTCTCTTTGCTTTTTTTCAATTTTTTTTTGGTTCAGCCTTTAGCTTCTTTTATGCACGTGTACAAGATGCAAAAGTTATGTTTGAATAGCGAGTCTTTTGATGGCTATTTAAATTAGATTTTTTTAATTGTAATTGTAAGCTTTTCACCGGTGTAACGCCACTTTGGGCACACACCTAATCATTCTCAGAATACATCAGAATAGGAGTCGAAGGTTCAAAGAACGTTAAACAGCAAAATTACTAAAAAGTGATCTTGTATACGGTATCTACGAATAGTTCTGTCTTTGTTCATGTATTGCAATTAAAGATTTAATATAGATTTTAGCTAAGACTGTTTATAACAGCATTTTGGCCAGAGTAAAATACACCCTGTATCTGTTAATGGTCATGATTTGTCCTCGATCCCTATTACTATAGGACTTGATTTAAAACTTAATTTCATATACGTATTTGCTAAGCATTTTAAATAATCATTGCTTTAATGTTTCTGTACAGTTTATAGCCAGTGAAATTGAGTAAATTTATTTTATTATAGCTTCTAAATTACGTATCTATGGTGTCAATATAAGATTTAGTTGAAATAAATTTTTAGTATGATAAAAGGAAAATTTATTCTATTATTTAACTATAAAAGCTGCCATTTCAGCTTCCTTTCTGTAAACTTTTCTAAGATTCCAAAGTATATGAAATAAATTATTCACCAGAATTCCAATTTCCTATTATAAATTCACTTAATGCATTTTATTCCAAGACACTTTAATTGCATATAAATTCATTCTAAAAAATTAAATAACTGTTTTACTAAAAGCAAATAAAATTTTCAAAAGGTGATAATTTTTAATGAGTAATCTAAGTAACATCCTGTTTAGAAAATAAGAAAATAACTTTGATTTTAGAATATTATGCAGTATTCAAAACTACTGAAAATTTTCACACTTACTCCCCGTTTAATTTCCATTACATTTGAAAAATTATTTAACAGCTTTTAAAAGACGTTGCATATTCTTGTTGTAAACAGATAAATACGAATAAGCTTAATACAGGCTACAAAGGAAATATGTTTGATATAAGCGATATATGCAAAACAGGAAATTAATTTTACAATATCTTACTTTATGAATTATTGAAAACAGTTGAAAATTTATTTCTATGGACGAAAGTCTAAATTCACCTGTGTTTAAAGGCGAATGTGTTTCATTCTATTAAATATATTAATTTTATTGGGCAAGGTATTAAACATGAAACTATATTTGCTGTATAATTCTTCTCATTTAATTTAAAGCATTCACTTTAGATTAGAATTTATTCTAAGGATTAAGAAAATATACTTAAATTATTCTGATTATGTTCATAAAACAAATACATTTAATTACATAATTGAAATTTTTTTTCTTCTATTTTATTAAAAAAACTATCATGTTTAATTTTTCGTTAACTATTTTGCATTACTCTGGCTAAAAATGTAAATGAAAATGATAATACTATTAATTTAGAAGGAAATTTTTGTAATATAGAATTAAAATTTTTTATAAGAAATGCATAAGAATTTTATAAGAAATTGATTTTCTATAATTACGATCATGTGTTACAACTATTTCTAGAATGTGTTAATTTTTTAAAAAGTTGTATCATTTCAAATACTACTTTTTAATATTTTTGAAATCTGTTAACTTTTAATAATATGAAAATAAAAAATTTCCATTAATTTTTATTCGGTAATATACATATTCTTAGTGCTATAAGTAATAGAATTAAAACTATTTTTTATTATCCTTACACTATATCCTAACAGGAAATTTGTCAGAAACAATTCATATATAAATAATGTACATATTGTTATTTTAAATCTATTTAAATTATTACTTATATAAAGGTCTTCGAAGTATGTATTATATGAATTGTAATGAAGTCTTTGCAAACATCTGATCTGTCGTTTATATTAAGTGTAATAATTCAGCTAAATAAAAAAAAAATATTCAATCAGCAGCTGACTAAATTACATATTTAATGGAAATAAGTTATTTCCAATTATTGAAATTAATTATTATCAGTTTTGAAAAAACAAAAATAAAATAAACTATTCAAAATAATGACAACTTCAAATAAATCAATAAATTAATTTTAATTTTAATAATTAGATGTTGCTAAATTAAATCTAATTTCAATAGAAATGTAATTATTTGCTGAGTTTCTTGAAATGCTTCATTTAAATTTCATTTAAACATTTCAGAAGTGATCTCTAACTAATTTTATTTTAAATTTAAACTGATATAAGAAATATAGCATGGCTTAAAACAAATAAAATATAAACAAGTAAGGTAATTTAACTCGTTTCATTCAAATTTGAGAAAAAGACAAAAAATTGAAACAACCTTGAGTAACCTTTGAGTTTTTTCTCTCCTGCCAATCTAAATTTTATATAAAACAATAAAAAAATTAAATTAAATTAATTTTATTGAATAAATTATTTAAACAATGCTATATAAGGAAAATAACGAACGGCTCTAAATTGCTTTGAAAATACACCATATTTCCCATCCACCGGTTATATTATCTTTTCGATCACGGAATTAAATTGCGATCACCTTGAATGACCTTACACTCTGATTAATTCATCTAAAAACTAAATGAATATTTTAAAATTATCTCATATTATATTTCCATGCGAACATATATTTTTTAATGCTTAATATGGTACTTCGGCATTTTTATGTTCCAATAAAGACTTCGTGGAAATTAAATGATGACTTTAAAAACTCACTAAATAATAATATATTGTTTTAAAACTTGGAAACATAATATGTATTAAAAAAATTGCATAATATTCATATGAAATTTGCCAGTGTTTCCATCGACATATTTTCATATTATAGGACAGAGAAATCACTCTTTCTGGCTTGTCACATGTTAAAACAGTGGCCTTTCCGCAATTGCTTGAGACTTTCAAGCCGAGTTAAGAGCTAACGAGTTCACTGTGATTGATTCCTTTAACCCATACGATAATCGCTTATTTGTTTCTCATTAAGCCTCATATCGATAATTGACCTCGCTCTTATGCATCGATGGAAACGCATCGATTTTCTTCCAATCGATGCTCTTGTTAGTTCATTCCCCGAAGAGACAGCGTTTCGAAGGACGTTTTATTTCAGCTCATGAAGCTAATATTTATCCTGCATCTTATTGAGTGTTATTATACCTGTCTGTTAAAGTTAAAATCAATAAATGATAACTTCCAAGATCTCTTTCTGCAACTCCGCTCGAAGAATTGTGGATATGAGAATGAGATTTATGGAGAAAGTTTAAACTCAGCCAAGAGTTACTTACCAAACATTGAATTTTATTTGCAGTCTTTCTACAAAAGTGAAAGATGCGTTTACTGTTAATTGCGGTATCTGACGATATTTGTTCAAAAGATGCGATATAATTAATTAATGGATAGAATCGGAATTAATAGGATCTCAACTTCACTTAGTTTTCTGGCAGATTTATAATGTAAAAGACTAAATTGGGTAAGAATGTACAAAGAATTTATGGGATTATTGATTTGTTTTACTTATCAATTGAAAATAATATAAGCAGACATCTTCACTGATATTGAACATATATATAAACCATAACATGGTTTTGAATTTTAATTAGCTAACATACTAAAACTGTAAAATTACCAAATCAAAAAGCGAATAAATAGTTGAAATAATAATATAAGATGAAAATATAACTCGTATTAGAATTGATGTGTTTGCAATTCTTATGAGGCACAATAAAATTAACAAACAAATTCCTTATTTTGAAATAATGAGAAATGTCGATTGCCAAATCCTCATAAAAGCAACTACTTACCCTTTCATATAACAAATACATATTTATTCATTTTCTTAATAAAAAAATCATAAAATTGTTAATGCATAAATGAAGTTTTGTATTCGATCTCTGCAAAAATATATCGATTGTTTACGCAGCTCAAAACCCTCATTCTAAAATCAGATAAATTTGCTTTCTATTGACAACGTACTTATCCTGGACAAATTAGGGTAAATCCTGGAGCTTTTCAGAAGATTATAAACTGTTTACACATTAAAAAAATCCATATTTTTCACTCATATTCTTAATAAAAAAATCTCATAACATTTTTAAGGAATAAAAGTAGATTTATGTTTTATCTCTACACAAAGATATCAATTGTTAACACAGATCCAGTCTCCTTTTTTTCTGATATAAGATTAAGCTCTACTCTACTGAAATTGCACGTATCCTCAATGGCCCAGGAAACATCTTGAGCCAATTCAGATAAAATTCTACATTTACTCATATTCATAATGAAAAAAAATCATAAAACTGTTAATAACTAAAAATAGTTTTACTTCCAATCTCCACAGGAAGATACTAATTGCTTTTACAGCTACACTCTAATTTACTAAAACGAGATAAAACTCTACTCTATTGAAATTACACGTATCCATATTGTTTCAAGAAACATCTTGCACCAATTCAGACTAAAATCCATATTTACACAAAAAAAAATTCAACGCACTCTTAATGAATAAAATAGATTTATGTCTAATTCCCCATGAAGATAAGAATTGTTTATACAGATTTCCAATCCCTTTTTCTAAAATTATATAAATCTCTACTCTGTTAAAATTACACAATCCTCAAACATTCAAGAAACATCTTGAGCCAATTCAGATTTAAATCGATACTCATTCCTAATCATAATGGGAAAAAATCTTTATTGTTGTCAATGAATTAAATAGTTTTGTATCTAATCTCCACAGGAAGATAATAATTGCTTATACAATTCTAATATTATTTACTAAAATGAAATAAAGCTCTAATCTATTGAAATTACAAGTATAATTGATGGTTCAAGAAGCATCTTGCGTCTATTCATATTAAAATATATATTTACCCACATTCATAATGAAAAAAAAAATTTAAAATGTCAAAGAATAAAAATAGTTTTAATCTAATATCCACATGAAAACACCAATTATCTATATAGCTCCAGTTTTTTTTTCTAAAATGAGATAAAGCTCTACTCTATTGAAACTACACTTATCTTCGATGGTTCAGGAAAAGTTTTGCACCAACTCAGGGAAAAATCTATATTTTCTTAGATTCATAATAAAAAAAAATCATAATACAATTAATGAATAAAAATAGTTTTGTATATAATCTCTACGTGAAGATACCAAATGCTTACCCAATTCCATTCTTTATTTGTGAAATGAGGTAAAGCTCTACTCCTCTGAAATTATATGCCCTTGATTGTTCAGGAAATATCTTGTGCCAGTTAAAAATAAAATCTGCATTTACTCAATTTCTTGACGGAAAAAAAAAATTCATAAAACTGTTAATGAATAAAAATAATTGTATACCTAATCTCCATATGAAGACACCAATTGTTTATACAGTTCCAGTTTCGGTTTTGGAAATGAGATAAAGTTCTACCCTACTGAAATTACTCTAACCTCGTTGGTTCAGAAAACATCTTGCATTAATTCAAACAAAAATTCTGGCAAAAAAAACTCATTTAAAGCTAAATAATTCCACATGGCAAAAAAATATCAAATTTTTTTACGTGGATATTAGTCTCCCTCAATGAGCGGAAAATGACTCTTTGACTTATATATCCTATATTTTGTCCATAAATGTCAAGATTTATAAAAAAGCTTGCTTTGCTATATTGCATTGTAACTCTGTTTTTTGTAACTTTTTGATATCTATGAGTACTGCAGCAACAGCAATTTTGTCTCCATATGCAGTCTGGCACACTAGCTGAACCAGTGATAAAAAGTACACCACCCTTAACATTCTGATAATATTCATGTATTCTAAATTCATTTACATAATACTTTACATTCCTTCTCCTATATAACCATTCTTTGTTTAATGGGTAATCTGGTCCTTATTATGCGGAAATAAGAATTGAAACTTCACGGGTGGTTGATGGAAACCGCAGGATTCATACGTTAATCACTCGAAGAACGCTTCTAATTCAGTCATCAAAATCCCAGTTATTAAAGGTTTTGAATCTTCCTGTAAGTTAAAGGCTAGTTTTATATCTAGCATTTTACTTTAATCATCTAATTACTGGGTAGGTATATTACTTCGGGATATAAATCCTTATGTTTATCATCAGCATGGACGCACAACGGAACTTGGTGAAAGTTTCATATAAAAAAACAACAGCCTAATGTTTCCAATTTACATTGCAGGGCTTAAATGGAAGTCATAAATGTTAACGGTAATCGTAGTTATTACAGCCCTATTCCTCATCGCCCCCACAAAGGCTAATAGTCCTATCAAGTTTTCCATAAGTCCACCATCCCGTTTAACTAGACATTTCATTAAAAATTCGCGAGCTCGGGGCATCTGCGAACTTCGGTATAATGTCCTGGGCGTTCCTTGCATCTCAAACAAAGAAGGATCGTCAGGAATCCATTCTGGGGGGAATTTATAGAGGCGCGATTTCCTTTACAAAAGCGAATGACTGTGTTGATTTTGGGGCCCCCGCCATTGAACCGTTCGAATCGGCAGCTGAATTTCAACTCTCCCGAACTTTATTCTCAATGGAATATGGGGGTATTTGACTAGCCTATTAAGCAAGGGTGAAATTGCGGATGCCAATTCTGGGGTGAAGAATAAATTGCACTCTATGGTGGTTCTGAGAAAGGCCTTTTCTTGAGGTTGAATGAAAATTTTGTGTGCAGAAAATATTCCTTTTTAAAATGTACGTAAATTTTTATTATTATTGATGTTTTATTTCCATTGAAGAAAAAGAACAACTGATAATTTTTGAAAAGAATGAAAATCAAGAAAAGAAGTGATATATTTGAGAATAAACTATTTTTTTTCCGAATGCTCTTGAACTTGACGGCGGATCTGAGAAAGGGCATTTCTAGGGGCTGAATCAAAATTTTGTGTGTATTCCTTTTTAAAATTCAGGTAAATTTTTATTATTATTGATGATTTCCATTGAATAAAAAGAACAATTGACACTTTTTCAAACTAATGAAAATGAAGGAAAGAAAAAAAAAATATTTGAGAATAATCTAATTTTTTTTTTTCGAATGTTCTTGAACTGGATGGAGGTTCTGAGAAAGGCCTTTTCTTGGGGCTAAATGAAAAGTAAAGTTTTGTGTACAGAAAACATTCCTTTTTTTAAATTCAGGTAAATTTTTATTATTATTGAGGATTTCTATAAAAAAAAATTAATAATTTTTTAAAAGAATGAAAATCAAAAAAAGAATAAAAGTATTTGAGAACAAACTAATTATTTTTCAAATGTTTGCGTTCAGAAAACATGACTTAAAAATTTAGGTGGAATATTTTTACTGATGGTTTCCATGAAATAGCGGAACTGATATTTTCCTTAAAAGGATGTAAAACAAAATGAATTGTTTAAGGGATACCAATAAAAGAATGTGTCTGAAAATAATCTTCTTTTCATTTTCTTTTATTTTCAAAAATAAATATTTGTTTTCTTTCAATTCATGTAGAGCTGCTCCAAGGGTTTTTCAAAACATGAATGCATAATGTAACTTTAAATTAATTTATTGTTAATCAGCTGAATATTTATAAAATAGATGAAATATTTTTTACACATAATTGATTGAAATATCAAAAAAAATCCCAAATCCCTATAGAATTTAAGAATTATTTTAAAAAAAGATTTTTAAAGAAAAGTGGTAACAATTTGTTACTTAGTAAATGAGCATACTAGGATTTAAAATGGGGAAACATAGTAATTTTTGCCAGCAATTGCCGCTAGATGATTAATAATAAACTATTAATTATTCATTATTGCACTGAATTTATTCTCGTAATTTTTGTCGACTACTTCACGAAGCAACTATTCTATGTTCTATTTACTACTAACATATTGTTACACTTTAAAATTGCAAGATTTCAGCCATTAGCTAGATCTCTTTCTTTGATATTTAATATGTTAATTTGAACAATTTATTTTATGTTAATAGCACAGGCTTAACAGTTTATCTCTCGATTGACTATCTTAAGACTTCTAAATTTATCGCAAGAGAATCATTTTTATTCAACTTAAAAATATCTTTAACTTTTACTTGCTTTCTATGCATTTACAGTTTCGCATTATCTACAAATGTTCACTAGATTAAACAAGCTTAAGGAAATTTTTCATCGAATCTAGACTTGCATAAATCTAGTTTGCTTAGTTATATTTTTCTATTAATGCTACAGATGATTAGTTTTGAATTAAAAGTTTAGCTATCTGATTGTAGCACCTTGTAGAAAGATTATTCAAATTCATTTTTAATGCCTCACCTCTTTTAAATTGCATGCTTTTTATATTTATATTATTAAAAGTTTACATTTATTCAATGAAATGTAACCGACCCCTCGGAAGTATCTAAAAACATTATTCAGGTATGTTATACAAGTAATTATATTACATAGAAAAGCAATTTATTTTTAAATATGCTTTTATATTTATCTTACTAAAAGGTTACATCTATTCAAGGAAATGCATCCGATCACTCAAAAGTATCTAAAAAATAGTATTCAGGTATGTTATGCAAATAATTGTATTATATACAAAGATAATGTATTTATAAATGAGTAATCTTTAGATTAGCAAGCTATGTAATTTAATGAGCCAGTTTACTGTGACTTCCAGTGACACTATCAGGAATTATTGTACTAATCTTTAAAATTATATGAGAATTTTTTTAACTAGTAATTTGGTCGTAGATGTTCTGTTAGTGGCATTAATTACTGTTAGTTACTAAAAGTGGCATTATTTTGCTACGCTGTAAGCGCTCTGTGTCACATATTTTATAGATGCTCGACCACTTTACTGTGGTTTTAGCTATGCTATGTCTCAAATATAATGGAGACAGCGAAGATCTTAAAAACACATTCCTTATAATTAAAATAATTAAAGTTCTCACATTGATAAGGAAGTAATTTTCTCTATATTAATTTTTCATTATCACTATTATTATGAAGGCGAAGTGTGTGTATAAAGTATGTGGATGTTACAGCTTAGACTATTTGATCTAAAGCTACTAAACTTGGCACATTTATACTTTAGTAGGTTTTCATGGTCCCTTGATGAGTATTTTTTAATGATAATTAATTAAAAATAAACGAAAGTTTGAGTTATTTCCAAAATACCTTTCATAAGTATTTGTATATAATTTTTGCCTCATATTAAAATTAAAATTATATCTACATTAATATTTACTAATATTAAAAATAGAAATTAAATTAATTTAATTTAGTAAAAACTGATTGTCTATTTTTAATTAATTAATCTACTTAAAATGTTTTAAGAACACTTTACAATAATACATTTTATATAAATTATAAAAATAAATTAAAATTTATCCACCACATGTACATTAAGGTGCATGAAAAAATAATTTAAAAAATTAAATCTTATTAACATTTTATCATTACACTGATTGAAACTGATTGAAATATGATGTTAAAATCACTGCTAGCTAAATCTAGAAAATTATCGCTTTCAACACTCATCTATAAGACATTAAATAAATATGAAAAAGGATATTTTCTGAAAAAATGAATATAAGAAAACATTTTCAGTGGCATTTTAAATTATGCAGACAGTTAAAACCATCCTTCAATACCCTCAAAGACAAACAATGTTTAATACATACAGGATATACAATTTACATTAAAAAATTCTAAAATTATACGCAGACCCTCGGTAGAACAATCTATTTTTAATAAATTGTTCATTAATGTAATAAATTGAATTTTATGTAGAAAAAAGAAATTTTTAAGGAATAGCATTTGAGATATTGCATAAATTATAAAAAAATGCTTTGGAGTGCCTATAAAACTTTGAGATTGAATGATTTCATCTTCTGTACTCAAAATTAGAAATAAAATTTATTTGGTTTCCATTAGAAAGTTTTGAACTGTTTGAAGTTTAATTATTGTAGCTTATAATTAAAGTTCAGATTTAAGATTACACGACAGAAAATTAGAAAAATGCATAGAACAATGATCTGAAGGGTGAAATTTTTTTGAAATAACGTGTTTCATTATCAGAATTTGAAGCTTATGAATATTTTATTGAAGTGGCTATTAAGAATAAAATACATAAAATATCCCTTTGAAAATCTTAGAGACCGTTAATTCCGGCAATCTAGATGGTTACTAAACGAGTAATTATATAGTGGAGTTACTAAATTATTTTAATATCAATCACTTTTCATGATATAGAAGAGAATTTTGAGATAGACGTGAGAAATAAATTAATCGAAAGTTGAAAATATGAAAACACACACACATATATCAGAATTTTTTTTTCCAAAGCAAAATAATGCAGGATGCCATGGAAACACAGATCAGCTCTATCTGATTCAAAACTAAGCAATTGGCTTCTTTTCCTGGTATGAGACAAGATTGAAAACAAATTCCCTTCATCGAAAGCGGGCTATTTGGACAGATATTGACTAAAACTCTTTAAGTCGTGTTGTTGAGATAGAAGCGAAAGGACGTATTGAAATTAAGCAGCGGAAATCACAACTCCCCGCAGGCTGCATATTTGGAATACAACTCCCACATTCCAGTGCACCCTCTCCCCATGCACATAACGCGAGATTCCACAACATCGCAGTTCTCACTTGGGTCTTCTGACACTCCTGCTTCCGACCCCTCGCGAGTCGTCTGGGACCCCCCACTGTTTATCCCCTGAAACTTTTCCGGGAAAGTAATAAAGTGCTTCCCGTCACTCAAAATGCTTCTCCCCTTCAGGGTTTCTCGGTTGTTGACTTTATTCTGGAAAATAGAGGGTCGGGTAGGGAGGATACTCATTTTAACAACGCCACTGAAGTGAGTGGGTGGATTTCTTGGCTTAAGAGGCCTCGAATCTGTTCTTCAGATAAAAAAGACTTATTCTTTAGTATATTTAATGATATAAGATTATTATCAAGATTAGAAGCATAAAAATATTTTGATGAAATAGTTATTAAAAATAAATTAATAAAATATTTAATTGAAAATCTTAACAACCATTAAAATCTGCCATCTTGATGGCCACTAAGTGAGTAATTGTAAATTAGAATGACTAAACTATTTTCATATCAATCCAATTAATAATTCACGGGTGAGTGGATTTTTTGATCTAAGAGGTTATTGTTGCCACAAAAATGCTATTCAACTAAAACGAGTTACTCTTTCAACAGCTTTTATAAAATAAAATCGAGGATTTTTTTTTCTTTGTTTGTTGCGAGGATGAACGAATTGCATCGATGGCTTTGTTATTGAAATAAAATAAAAAAAAATTAACCTTCTGAAATTTCAGACAAAAGAAAATTTAATATTTTTACATTTGTAGTAATTATTATCCACGAATTAAAGAACTTACATTAGCTCATTTCTTAAAGTTTACTCGCAAAAGTATTTCCAGTAAGATAATTTATAAGAAATGCTTTCATAACAAATATTTGTAACTAAATATTCACAATTCTGGGCACCTAAACTATTTTGAATTATAGCTTACTCTTGAAATATCACTGAAAAGTAATTTCTATTAATTATCTGACAGAAATTAATTTCTATTTAATTAAATATTTGATTAATTTTTTGCTCCTTAAAATATTAAAAGAAATTTTTTCTTGCATTAAACAGTAATTTCTCATGTTCTTTTGGAAATAATCAAATGATTTTGGAAAAGGCGAGGAAAAAATCAAGACCTCTACAGACCTTATTTATATTAAGATTATGATAATACAAATGTATCAATGTTGCAGATGCATTCTTTTCTCAGTTAGAGACCTGAAACGGATTTTTAAAAAAAATCTCGATTTTTCAGGAGAATAATAACAATTTTGATAATCAATATTAAGTTTTTATTAATGTCTCTAATGCAAGTTAATGTAACAGCTGACCATTCAGAGACAGAGACATGTGGAATAATCTAAAGACCGAATACAGCATACATTGGAGGATGATAAAATTAAGTTCTCAGAGCCATCACAATACCCTAACGCAGGAGGCACGTCTCGCCCTCTTAAGAGGTAAACAAAATAATGCAACTCATAAAGCGAAATGTCTCTACTTTGTTAAATTAGCAATTAGGTAGTCTTTCAAATCAATTATAGTTTTACCCATAGTGACTTATAATTCAAGATATTATAAATTTGCTTTGAAATAAATGCATTTGCAGGTGCAAACATCAGTAGAAGGTGCTTTGAAATACGGGCATTATTTTAGGAAATTAGAGAAGTTATATAGGATTTCATGCCAGTGTTTTAACTATGATTATTTTCGCACACTTTATTATTATGTATTAGAAATTGGGAATAAAAGTTTATTTAGTGCTATAGGGCAGAGGATTTTTTCTTTAAAATTTTTTTGGGGATTGGCAGAACCAGCCATCTCTGGGGAAGGCATCGGGCGCTATGCAGCAGGGCCTCCCAATCTTGATTAAGAATCAAAATAGTGTACTGAAGAATAATAATGTTACACAAACTAAAAGACTACAAGATTGTTTCCATGTGGCCGGCTGAGCATTGACTGACGCCTTTATTAGGCAAAGATCGCAGTGATATCTATAGAAAGGCGGGGAAAGATCATTTATTAATGAGAAAATCCCCACCAGACAAGTTAAGATAGAGTGGTGTGTCCGGCGCCCAGAAATCTAGGCTGTGGCTGGGTCTAAATAGACGCAAATCATCAGCTATCTACTTATGTCTAATGTAAGATTTTTATTGTGTGCATCAGTGTATGTTTGTTTATATTGCTGCCAAACAAAAAGTAAAACGACGATAAATTAAACGATCAACTCCTAGCAATGCACACTGCATAACTTCTTCACCAGTCACGACCGGAATAAAAAAGAAGTAAGGAACAAGTTTAAATTGAGCAGTGAACGGATTTGGGGAAATACAAACCTTTCAGTACATATTGTCTAGTGCAAATGTGCAAAATATTATTAATATAAGGTAAGTAGATTTAATGTCCCTTACCTCACTTACTAGGTAATAGAGTATTGCATAGCATTTAATAATTTGATAATTTACTCTGTAAACCGCTTAATACCTTCAGATATAACAATATCCATGCCAAGGAAATATCCCAATGGGTGCCAAAAAGTTATCAAAACAGAAAAAAAGCAGGTAAGCTAAACTTCAAGAAGTCACAAGTTGTTCTGTTTTCAATGCTACGAAGTAATACTGACTATAAAATCGCTTCAACTCCAGAAGTTAGTATTTAAATTTCAACCAGAGAAGAAAGTTCCGCGTTCCAACTACACTGTCTAGCAATGAAAATGCGGGGACGGTGAAATTTGTTGTAGAACCGTGTGTTTGTACAAATATGACCGAATCAGAAAATAATGGGGTAAATGAAAATATGATCAAGCGACTAAAAATGATCCTGGTTTATGGTCAAGTATTATAACTAATAAATTTAGCATGTTTTGTGTTAAAATCTGACCTGTACAACATAAAGAAGTTGTAGCTAAAAGGCTGAATGTAGATTTTTTTTCCACAACCTACTACTTCCAAAAACTTATAAAGTTTTTGGAACTTTATTGTAAAACTTATAACGTTTTGCAATAACAATGTAAATAGAAACTTAATCCAAATAATTATTTTGCAACAGGATTTGATTTTGAATGAGAGGGATGAAAAGATCGTTCAATACATATTGCAATAAATATCAAATGATAATTATAATGATTTGTTTCTAAATATATTAACTGCGTTAAAATTTTTGCATTACATTGCTATTAGTTTCTATAATAAATGCTGAACCCGCTTTAACCCGCAAATTAAAATTAATAAAGGATTATCTTCGGTCAAGCATAGGGATATAATGCTTAAATGCCCTTACTGTACCGAAAAGAAATTGGAAAAATTGTAATTTTCCTGGCATTAATAACAAAAACAAAATCATGCATTAAATAAATGTACAAATGTGAGGGGTTTTGACTTCTTTTTGATTTTGCAAAAAATTTAAGACCCCAAATGGTTTCTTTCTTCCTAGAGCCTTCTCTAAAGGCCACCTCTTGGGAGGGAAAGCATTTCGAAGATATTCTAATCAGCAAGTAATCATTCATAGATTTATTTATCACTCTTGTTTACCTGTCCAGCACAAGATACTTGCTCAACTTGATGCATATAAAAAAGTAAAAATTGGGTCATTTCATTATTTCAATTAATGATTCCTATACATAGGTTTAATCTCATATATTTATCTGTACCATCTATTTAAATTACATTTGTATCATTTTACATCTGAATTACAGGAGAAAACGTTGCATTTTTGAAGTCTCGATATAAAGTAAGAAGATTTCAAATTTTCTTTTAAAAGAAGTGTTTTCAAAAGGCATTTCTAAACCTGGTCATTATTACTGGGATGCACATAAGGTATATGTTTGCTAACTGCAAGAATTCTATTCATACTGGGAATGAAAACTTTGTTTTTTATAGTCGAAATTAAATCCTAAAGTCAATCAAATCAGTCAGTTCTTTTAAAGGTCACTTTTTCAATAATTAAGGACAGAAATGTTTTTTAAATGCTCCTATAGGGAAAGCCTTACCACAGATTTAATGACATATTTATTCCCATTTTATTCAAATTCTCTCTGAAACCAAATGTTCGAAAAGCCCCCTCCAGAATACAGAATGATTGAGGACGAAACTTAATTAAGTAGAATTACATCTAAACCCCTTTCATATCAAAAACATTTTTCGCAAAGGAAGCTAATTGCTCGGCAAGGATTCGTATCGGGGCAACACAAAGTTCTTCGAAATTACAGTCGTGTCAAATTCATTAAACAAACTCATAGAAAAGTTTTAAGTGAGATTTTTTCCAACATGGAACCTCTGATTAATGAAGAAAGAAAACATATTGTGGTGGCTTTGTAGCAGCGAGAATTAAAAGATTAGTTTATGTCACGCTTGATTATTAATTGTGCTTTTTCTCGTTTAAACGTGATACATACATAGGATTTAATTATTAATTACCTTTTTTCCCCTCATTATTCAATGGGATTTTCTATTTTATTTGAGAAAGAAGAACATACCTTTTTTAAATAATTTTGCTTGATTTGCAGGGATTTTTTTTTTGTCAGGGAATAATAGTATTATTTTTAGGGAAGAAAAAAAGAGTCAGCATAATAGATTTATATTCAAAAATGTTTAGTAAAATGGTTTTTTTTAAAATAATGTTTTCAGGAAATAATATGCTTTTTGATTTATAGGAATATCATTTTTTGGAGGGGAAAAACGATGATAAGCAAGCTTGAGTAAGATACTTAGAGTCAAAAAATAGTATAATACAAGAAAAACAACCATTCTTTTTATAGAGGTGGGATAGTAGAGTTTTTTTGGGGGAAGAAAATGAAACCCATAAATTAGAGCACGTACTAATTTTTTTGAGAAAATTGCAAAGTTAAATCAATCTCTATTCTGCATATTATTATTGAAAAGGGATATAATTTTAAAAATCTGCTGTTTTGGATGCTGAAATTATATAAAAGATAGTATACATTTTTTTGAGAAATAAAGATAATATTAATACAAAAATGAAATGGAGATAAACTTTATCTTTAGAAACTGTTTATACTTAGGTCATTTTAATTACTTATAAAAACTTTTAAAAAAGACTCCATTTTAAACATAAAAAGGATGTCAAAATAAAATTAGCTTCAGTTTCGATAAACACTGTTACATTAATAATTGATTATTTCTTTTTAAAAAGATAAATCGTCTGAAGTTTGCATTAAACTAATTTATCCCAGATCTTTTTGTTTTGTTTCTTCGTAAACATGATATTTAATGTTTAGTATTTTCTAGAAAGCTTAAAATTATTTATATGCTTATTAAAGTTAACATAATGCAGCTTAAAATATAAAATAATTCCTTTATTTTAGAAAAATTTACAAAAAAAAATATCACATTGGGATATTTATCTAAATGCACGAAAAATAATAATTATTTAAATTAAAAGTATACATTAAAATGTTGTCATTAAATATTTTATCTAATCATAATTTCCAATTTGAAAATTTTTAAATAAATAATTTTTTTCTAAAATTTATTATGGAGCATATTTTACAAAACATAAGTTATAGATCTTCGCATGAAATTGGGCATAAAAAATTTCTAGATATCTTTGCTATTCAAAGAATTAATTCTAAGCATGGTCTTCGTAAAATATGCACAAATTAAGAAAACTTTAGCAATAAAAAGTTTGAAATATTATGAATAGTTAATAATAATTTATTAAAATGCTATCTTACAGAAGCATTTAATGTATTTTCTTTATTATTAGTATTATTATTTGCTGTCTCCTTCAATTTTCATTGTTTTAGTCTGAGTTATTTTTATTAATAATAGATAATAACAGATTAATTCTGTTCAAACGCATTAACAAAATGTCTAATGAATATAAAATACAGTTCAACTTAATTTATAATCATTTAAAGAATAATTTAACATGATATCTCAAATCAAATAAGAAATAATAAATTTTTCCGAAGCTGTAACTTTTTTTGGGAAATATTTGTACTGTAAGAATAATATAGTATAGACATAATGTAGTAAAAAAAGAATATGATAGATTAAAAAAATGTACAAATAAATTATAAAATGCGTGAAAACAATATATTACCCTTAAATACTATTTCTTAAATAATTTACAATAATTGAATAGTAATAACCATTTAATTCTTCTCTTCTAATTTCTAATTTTTTAAATCCTTGAGAAAAAATCTCCATATATATATACACATATATATATATATGCTGACAAAATATATCCGTTATTAACTAACTTTATAATCCTAAATTCATCTTCAATAGGATACGTTTGAATTTCAAAGGTTTAATTCCTTTCAAACCTTTAGCAGTTCTATTATTTTAAATAAATTACAATTCTTCTCCTTCTTTTCGACTTGAAAGTCATACTAAAGAAAATGCTCCAACAAATTTTCTTCAAAGGAAACCCCATCTTATCCAGGCAGTTAACTTTTAGATTTTCTTAAACTCTGACATTTTAATCACAAAATAAGTGGGCTTTCTCACTAGTTTATTAAACTTATAAAGCTTATCAGTATGAAATCTTGAATTTGTATTCTATCCCTACATTCAACAGAAAACCGATTGAATCAATTTCCAATTCAATTCTAAAATGCAACATAGCAATCTCTAGATCTTTAAAGCAAACTTTGTCCAAACTTATATCCCACTTTATAAATAAAATAGAGTGAAAACTCTCCAATTTTAATCTCAAAAGAGGTGAATTCCCCCACCAGAATATAAAATCTTCTCTCTATGAATATTTAAGTTTGTAATCCGTTTCAGTATTCCACAGTTCAAATACCAGAAAAAATGCCTACATCCATTCTCAATTCAATTATAAAGCTAAAACATAACAATCTCTCGATATTTAAAGGCCAATTTTGTTTCATCCAAACGTAAATCCTTTAAATCTGTTTGTAAATAAAATAGAGCTCAAACTCTCCCATTTTAATCGCAAAAAAGGGGAGTTATGCTAGAATATAAAATTTTATACTAGAATATCAAGTATGAAATCTTGAGTTTGCAATCTGTCCCCGCATTGAACAGTTAAAAATTGCTTGAACCCATTTCCATTCAATTATAATGCTACAATATAGCGCACTCTCGATCTTTAAAGCAAACTTATGTTTGCAGAAATGAATGTTCTCTAGATCTTTTTACCAATACAATGAAGAGCTAACTGTCTCATTTTAATCGCTAAAACAGTTCCGCGCAATGATATTAAATTTATTAACTTTCTCAATATGAAAGCTGAGTTTATTTCCGCATTCAACAGTCTTAATACCAGAAAAAAAATTGTTTAGATCCATTTTCAATTCAATTATAGAGCTACGACATAGCAATCTCTCGATCTTTAAAAGCAAACTTCGTTTTGTCCAAACGGACATTCCTTTAGATCCCTCTATAAATAAAATGAAGCGCAAACTCTCCATTTTCAGCCGCAAAACTGGTGAGTTCCCAAACCACACGATCAACATAAAAGTCGTTTCTCCCTTTACAACCGCATTGTTCCAGGATCCATAAATTTGCCATTGCTCTGTCCTGTCTCGGGTCTTTCCGACCAGTTGAGACCGGTACTAAAACCGTCAACCGATCTCCCCGACAATTTTTGCACTCTCATGGTCAGCCGAAAGTGTCATTACGCCCTCCGCCATATCCACGGGACCGAATTTATGTGCTCTTCGTGTATAGATAGCTCCAAAATATTATCTGGGCTCTATTCAGCTTGTGTTGCTAAGAATGGTTGCCGTGGCAACGCAAGGAGACTAGATATCTCCTGACGGAGCACAATAAATTGAGGATAGCGAGACGTTTTTTGGAAGCTGAATTTTTATTCGGAAATATGGCGGCTCTGTTTTCAGTGCATGTGTCACTTTTTCCTAAGCGGTCACTGACTTCTTCGAATTTACGGGGGAATTTTTCAGACATCGCTGTGTGTGAGTGCGATGTCGAATAAATATTCGTAGCCTTTCGGTTTTTGAAGGATAGGAGGAATAAAATGACTTCTTTTTTTCCTTATTCCCGGAAATTTTATACTGTGTTGTCAGAAAACGCATTGGGTTTGAAATGGATATTTTAAAAGATTATTTTAGAAGAACAGTATACAGTATGGCTCAAATCAAAAGAACTAAGGTGTTTTCGGCAATAAATAAATTTAAAATTTCAGTTGTATATAAAGAAAATGCTTTCCAAATAAACTTTTCATTGAATTTAGATTTTTCACATTTACGAAGAAGAGAGATTCTTTCATTTCCAAGCAGGCCTAAAAATATTAGATTATTTATTCATGAACAGCAATTCAAAAATCCACTTACATGTATTATTCGGAAACATGTAATTACACATCGATTTGCTCAGAATAATAGAAATTCTGGACAAAATGACCATATAAAGTGTATGATCAAAAATAGTAAAGGTCCAGTACTTATAAAGAAACTAATTTTCATTCTAATATTCTAAAAGCAGAGTTTTAAAAAAAATTGAGTGTCAAGAAAATAAAATAATTGAATATCGTATGGAATGAAATCCAAAAAAATTATTTTTTTCATTATAAAATTTATTATAAAAATATCTTGCTACCCAAAACTAAGAAATAGTAGTTTTAACTGGTACATAATGCTAATAATTAAATATTTTAGTATAATGTTGATTAATATTGTAACAAAAAATTTAAAGTATTTAAGCTTGAAAAAAATTATGTTTTGTGGAAGTTTATTTTTAACATGTAAATTCCAGTTAACATTTTTTTTTTTTAAATTGATTCATGTGCTTAATGCTTTTCTGATCTCAACATATTTTATATTTCCAAAATCAATGAAATGTTTCTTATTTTATGAGACCGAAATTCAAAAATGAGTTCTTTTGGTTATATAGAGGGTATAAGAAGACAGCCGAAGGCCATTACAATATCGAATCTCGATGCTCTGTATTTCAGAGTTTGCTGAAGTACATTGACCCTTAAAAGTATGGGTTTAAGAAAAAAGAAATATATTTTAAATATTTTTTTCTACCCTAGAGCTTTTATTATTTTTCTTGAATACTGAAATATCCATTGCATTTTTTAGAAATTTCTTGGGGAAGTGAAGAATTTAAAAAAAGTCCTAATACGCTTGAAACTATGCGAATAGCTTCTTAAATCTTCTATTCCCCATAATACAATAATGCGAATAGGAGAGGAATTAGGTCGATTTCGCTATGCGAAAATTAGAATGGTTCGGTAATGCAGAATATTTTGTTAAAATGACATTAATTATAGAAAAAAAATTAAGCTTTACTTTACGAAATTACATTTTCAATTTCAGGTATAAAAAACTGGAAGTTATGATTAGGGTAAAATTAAGGTGTCAAAGAATCCACATATTAAATTATGTATGAAAATTCATCACATAATATTGCTGTTGAAATAATTCAGTAGGCCTATGAACTTAATAAAGGAAACCAGAAATGACAAACGGCACTTTGTTAAACAAAAATCATAACTACCTGACAACAGAAATAAGACTACGATGTACATTTGAAAAACAATGCTATCAGAAATTAACAGCACACAATTATTAAAATGTTATTTCAGTAACAGCAAAACAGCCTTATATGGCAGCAAATAGAGAGCTCGCTCTGCGATCAGCAATCCAAATACAGAAAACACTTGATTTTCTCATTCGTTTTTGGGATTCATATACCTGAGAAGCATGGGATTTTTCACAATAATCTTTCAAATTGATAATTTTAATAGGGATAGAGCTAAAAAAAGTTTCCGTTCTCTACAACTTTCAGTTTTATCACCAAAGTCACAAATAGTCCCCAAGGGTGAAGACCATCCACTTAAAATCCATCAGAAACCATTGAGAATAGACGTAAATCTTCTTCTGAGCTATGAGGGGAATCTTAATATTGCAGTAAAGCAATATTACAGATTCGAATCAATGTATACGTATTAATGTAGCATAGGGGTAATTCAATATGCAAGCAAGCTATTTCGGCAGATGGGAATAGTATCCTTCGAAAGAGGAAAAAATATTAAAGATTGCATAAATTATGTATATTGATACGATATTTTGGACTCAAATGATTCTACGTATTATCTATACATTTTGATGAACATGTTTCAATTCTTAGTGAAATAGTATTGTCAAAAATTTAGCTCTTAGAATAAGGAAAATCTAAGGATTCTGTTGTATTAAGAGATGTCGTTCAAAGTTTGAGATTGAAAGCAAGTTTTGTAAATATTTCACTCTAAGAATACGAAATCTTAACTTATGAATTGATCTTATTACATTGAATAATGTTGAAAATAAGCCTAATTTTATTATTTGAATTGAATTTTCAAGCTTGTGCATGAAACACCTTCGGTGTTGGTTTACCAAGTAAGATTAAAGGAAAAATTTAGTTTTCTTCCACTTGAGAAACAACACGCAATTGCATATATTAAACTATAATCAATGGCAATTGAAGGCAACTGAAGATGAATGCAAAATAAAAATAATTTTGGGGAAATTCTTCCCTTATCTGAAAGTTAGAGTAATTTTTTCAGTAAGTTTTGAAATGTCGCGAAATGTGTTTTATTCTTTAGATAAAAAAATGCATTTTCTTTGAAATAAATATATATAAACATTAAACGATTGCTCCCAATGGATACAAGTTAAAAATATCATTCTTTGTTTCAGATTGCCTCAGGAAGCAGAAATAAAAGAATTCTCAAGGAACAACTTTTGGATAAAGCAACTACTTCTTTCAGACAATAATAGCTAACTGAATATTTTACATAATGATTAAACTATTCTGAAAATTGAAAAATTCACTGAAAATATTTACCTTTTTATCTCTACATTCATAGTTCAAAATTTATGATCTATTTTTCACTTAAAAAGTAACTTTAAAAATGTGATAAATATATTTATGGGAGAATTAATTTATGGCAGATAAATATAAATTAAGTTTCTTAAAGTTTCCAATGACTAATTATATGCTTTATAATGTCTGCAGCCTAAAAATTCTTACATTAAAAAAACATTGAACTTCTACTGTTATACCATTTTGAAAGTGATTAAAAGAACATGAGTAGAAATTTATTAATTTGAAACTAGTCAAATAAATTAAAATTAAGGTATAGAAACATTTATTGGGAAGATAAAAAAAATGATTAAGCTTGAAAATTTCAGACGCTGCATGCGTTTCAGTTGTTTTAATTGTACATTTATTTTAACTTTATCTTCGATGAGAAATCATGGACACTTAAATTTTGTCCAGTCTCTTTTTTCTTTTGGAATTAACCAACTTACTTTCTAAAATGTTATTGTTTTCTTGTCAATATATACTTTGCAGTGAAAATCCTTTTATCCAAAATAAATTTAATTTCATATTTCCCTACTAAAAACTGCAAAAAATGTCAAACTTATCGCTTAAAAAGAGGATTAATGCAATTTTTTAGATATTACATATCATAAAATAAACTGTGAGGAATAAAATCCAATAAACCCATAATTAAGATAATAGTCATTGAAATTAATTCAAAATATAATTTTATGACAGTTATCCTATTAAACCATTAGTATTCTAAAAATTTGAATGTCATGAAATAATTAACTGATCGCTTTGTTATAATTGTTTGGAATTCTATCTATGCATTCATTATCGATTGCATATAAAACGCCCTTCTATTATGATTAGAATAGTTGTTTTTATTATCAAGCTAAAATTTTCCATTAAAAAATTGCATTGGATTTTCTTCTGATGCAATATGTAGAAATACATTCATTTTAAATTCACTATCGTAATAATAATCGAATAATGTCGAATTAATAATTTTATTATTAATAATACACTGAGAATCGTACAATTTTGATAATGATTTTGATGTATATATAAAATTATAAAATAGAATTTCAATGATAATACCATATAATATTTGGCATACAATTTCAATAACCTTGAAAGAAATAAAAACTTTTAAAAAAATTACAAAAGTAAAAATAATTAATAAATTATTCCAATTACGTCATCTACAATGATTTATTTGATTTGCTAAAGTACAAAATTCTTTCAAATAGTAAGCAAACGAAATGCAAGACAAGAAAATATATAAATTTTGGTGCATCTTTTCTAATTATCTATTTAAAATGCAAGCAGAATTATTTTACATCATATACATAAAGAACATTCGAAATTTATAATTAATGTGAATGTAATTATGATAAATATAAACAAGTATTCAATAAGCATTTAACATACGAATTCGTTAAACTTTTTTCTGGAATTTTAGATGAACCAATATAAGAATGGGAAAAAAAATTCTATAAACAAGATCATTTACACTAATCTTTAACTGGATTTCAGTATTTAAGATTGAAATTTTGTTTTTAAACTCTAAACATACTTAATTCTTACTCAATTTTGCAATTGTTAATTATCAACATCCAAACGCCAGCTATAATTTCTATGTGCATTTTATTTTATATCAATAGAGCAATACAGTCTTATTTTGGTTTCAGTATATAGTAATTTTTTCGTTGATTCATTCCACGGATGTTGAAGTATTGGACATGCTGTCTTAGAAACCAGTTCTCAATACCAATGGAACATGAATTAGAATGTGGAATTTGACATTGATCACAGCATCTTATACCAGTAACAAGGTTTACCTTTTTGAATCCAAAATGTGCTAAATTAAAGTTTTCATATCTCCATATATCTAATTTTGAAATAAAGAAAGAAGAAATTTCATATTTTTTTACTCTTCAAAATAGAAGAATTATTTACTGCAAATATTATTTTCTAGAATATTGCGCTGTTATGTTGTCACGTATACTGGAAATATTCGTTTAATATAGTTGCAAGTTCTGCATATTATAATTTTAATAAAAACTGGGAGGAAAATTTATGCTTTTAAAAAGAATCTAATTTCTTCTGTATTTTGACTCAAAAAATGCCTAGACTTTTCAGAAAACAAGAGCAGTTTTTATGAAAATGCATAAAAACAGGACACACAGACAACGATAACAAAAATAGTTTTCTGTGAAGCAAGGCAAAGTCGAGTTATTTTATTTTTCACCAACTCCTTTACGTTCTCTTAAATGTAGTATAATCATACCTTTGCATAAAATTTTATGATTCAAAGCGTATTCTTTGAAAAACGCAGTTTCGAAAACAGCTCGTCTAGTCCTTCTAGAGATACTTCAAAATAATATGTCGAATACTTTGGTTAATCAGAATTTTAAAAAAAATTTGGTTACATCAGAAATTTTACCAATATACTTGATAGTCTTATAATAGATAATGTATATTTTTGCAGTAATAGCTAAGACAAAAGCAAAAGTAAACTAATATGCCATTAAAGAAATAAAATCCATTTTTGATTTTATTCTTTTTATTCCTGACAAAAAACTCTGAATGATAGGAATGAAATAGCTCATGAGCTCTTGAACATGAATTTTTGATTATTGATTTTAATGAAAATTTCTAGGCATAAATTTAAGCCTCATTTCAGTATTCGAATGTAACATCATCATAAAATATAGAACAAATAAAACCGTATAATCTGTTTAGTATTTTTTTATTTTTATAAAATTTTATAGTCTTATTAAAATTAATTAATCATAAAGCTGTGAATAATCGAATACATTAAATCTTTTCCATTTTTTTTCCATTATTTGTTTTGAAATATTTTTCAACATATATAATCAAAATTTATTCTTAATAAACGTATTTATCTTTATGAATAAAAACTTGATTATGGAGGTTAAATATATAAATTCTTATTCAAAAATACATTTATCGTTGCAAGAATTTCATGCCTTTAAAAACATTGTTCCAGAATACAAATATATAAATTCAGGAATTTAACATATATATGCATCTACTTTCTAATTTTTCATATTAATTATAATTTATCAAAATATATGTAAGATTTAATGATCTCTTGTAAATGTAGTCGCAGAAATCTCATAAATATTTCTACGAGCATTCCAAGTATAACAAGTTTTAAAATCATTACGGTATTAAACAATCGGTTTTTATCATGAATGTTTCACAATAACTCATTAAATGAGGATTTGCATCTTTTAAAATGTAGAATTCGTACTAAGCGAGCCAAAAGCAAGATTTCAAAATAATTTACAATATTATATAAATATTCCCTTTTTAAAATAGGGTATCAAATATTTTCAACAAAACAAAGAACTGCTTCATAAACTTTGTGAAATAACTAAATTTGTTGCTTCAAATTTATAAATAATTTTATAACTTACTTCCCTGAAGTGCTTTCAAAATTTTTATATTATATATGTGTGTATGTGTGTGTGTAAATTTATTTCTACTAATAAAATAAATATGAAAGAAGACCAGGTTGTTTGCAAGGACATTTGCAGGATATGCAATTTTAATACGTACACTTAAGTGACAAAAGTCATGGGATGACTGTTAATATCGTGTCGGTCCTCCTTTTGCACGGCGAAGTGCAACAACTCGACGAGTCATGGAGTTCACAAGTTGTTGGAAGTCCTCTGCAGGAATATTGAGCCATGCCGTCTGTATAGACGTCCATAATTGTGAAAGTGTGGATGGTGCAGGAGTTTGGGCACGAACGGACCTTTCGATGATGTCCCATAAATGCTCGATGGGAATCATATCGGGCGATCTAGGTGGCCAGATCATGCGCTGGAATTGTCCGAAATGTTCTTCAAACCAATCGCGAACAGTTCTTTCTCGGTGACATGGCGCATTGTCATCCATAAAAATCCCATCGTTGTGTGGGTACGTGAAGTCCATGAATGGCTGCAAGTGATCTGCAAGCAGCTGAACGTAACCATTTCCAGTCAATGATCGGTTCAGTTGCACCAGAGGACCGAGTCCATGCCATGTAAAAACAGCCCACACCATTATGCAGCCACCATCAGCTTGAACAGTGCCTTGCTGACAGTTTGGGTCCATGGCTTCGTAGGGTCTGCATCACACTCGAACTCTACCATCAGCTCGTAACAACTGAAATCGTGACTCTCTGACCACGCCACGGTTTTCCACTGGTCTAGGGACCAGTCGATATGCTCACGAGCCCAGGAGAGTCGCTGCAGACGATGTCGTGCTGTCAGTAAAGGCACTCGAGTCGGTCTTCTGCTGTCATAGCCCAAGGAAGACAAATTTCGCCGCACAGTCATATCGGACACGTCCCTCGTACGTCTCACATTGATTCCTGCAGTTATTTGACGAAGTGTTGCGTGTCTATTAACATTGACCATTCTACACATACGTCGGCGGTATCGGTCGTTAAGTGCAGGTGGTCGCCCACTGCACTGTCCATGATGGGATGTGATGCCTGAAATTTCATACTCTCGGCACACTCTTGATACTGTGGATCTCGGAATGTTGAATTCACTAACGATATCCGCAATGGAATGACCCATGCGTCTAGCTCCAACTAACATTCCACGTTCAAAGTCTGTTAATTCTCGTCGTGCCGCCATAAATCACGAAAAACCTGTTCACATGAATAACTTGAACACAAATGAAAGCTCTGGAAAACGAACTGCGCATTTATACTTTTTCGCTGCGATACTATTGCCATCTGTATATTTGCATATTGCTATCCCTTGATTTTTGTCACTTCAGTGTATATCAAATTCCGAACGTGTATATCTTGGGAACTAAAATTGTGCATCTCGGAGAAATTTCTTAAAGGTTGATTTTGTCGTTTTTCCCAATAAGTTTATATGCATAATTGTCTAAAAATAAATTTCCCAGTGTTTGAGAATTTTAATTTATATATTTGCAACTTTTTTTTTTTTTTTGAATTTCGGATTTTTTTTTAAATACATATTTTTGTTTTGCCTAATTATCAATAATAAATTACATTATTAGCCTGAAATTCAGATAATATTCATAGTTCATGCAATATGTGATCGCGTGATTTTTTTTTTCATTGAAAAGTCAAACAGAGGATTGCGTTTAAAATTTGCTTAGATTGCAAGGCGAATGAAACAATGAAGTTACAATAAAATATAATTTCGCAAATAGATGAATCACACATTTATGTGTTTAATAGTAGTATGATGTCAAGTATTTTTTCAATAGTAAAAAAAAGATAATTTTCAATTTCTTTTGTCTCACGTTTTGCTTTCCAAAGAAATTTCGATGCATTTTTTAAACTATTAAATTGTCAAAAGAGTCTTTGGAAGGAAAGCAGAAAGGAATAAAGAAAAGGAAAGCAGTTTATTGTTGAATAAAAAATATAAACAAATGTCATTGTTTGATATTCTGAATGATAGAAATTCTAGATGGTCTTATAGTGCATTTATTAAAATCATTTCTAAGTCCATCAATTACCAAACCCAACATTTTTGCACTATGCAATAGTATGCGTATGGATGCATTAATCTTTCACTATTGCGAAAAATTATGCTTCCATAAGGTAACTTTATGTAAATCTCTGAGAATCGTAACTTTAATTTAAAATTAATATTTTTCTAATGATCTAAGATTAAAACTTCAAATCTTAAATGTAGGCCTCAAACAACATCAAAATACTATTTTTTGAGATTAAGTTTTAGCAAATTACAAGAGGATTTCACAAGTTTTAAATTGCTATTTTCTGTAACTTACAAATCAGAAATGTTTAATAAATGCTTTGCTATTTTTTTTAGATATTTCTTTCAATTTGGTTTAGGATTCTTTAGGGATTATTTTTATGGCTATTATAATATTCCTAAATTCCATAACGCATGTTTGGAACATGAAAATAAATCCTAAAATACTCAGCTCTTTAATTCCATTTTTAAATTCATTTTACATTTGATTTTTTATCTTAGTTAAAATTTATTAATTTATTTTTTTAATTATTTTTTTAAATTTAAGTTTGATCATTAAAGTTTTAATGCCTTCCATAAAAGCTTTTAGCATTTTTTCCAATACTCTTGTCTAGTATAATACTCTCTCTAGTCTAAAGGAATTAAAGTAGGATGAATTATTTTGTTATACTAAAAATTACTCTCCCTTATTAATCTCATCAAATTAATTTATATATCATCCAAATAATATAAATTAAGTCAATCATTCCTCAAGCCAAGGAAAGACAATGTCATTTAAAAAAAAAATCTTTCTTACTCATATCCTTCATTAATGGCCTGAAACGATATTTTCCTTTTCATTTTAAGTATTCATCATTAACATTCATTCTGTGCAATTAACAGACTGCCTCCGTGTCAACGTCTGGACATTCTAACTCCCATAACGCCGTTACGGTCATGAATAAATTACTTTTATCTCCTGCAAGATCCTACACCAAGACCTGATATCGCAGAAAAGATATCCACTGGGAGCTATGCTGGTGGAGGGAGGGAGCGGGGAACAGTGCCCACTCGGAAATATTCTCTCGAACAAAAACATCTACCTTTACCCGTAACTGCCAAAACACATTACGCTTCTGTTGCCACCGCTGCGGAGTTAATATACCGCAACGCGATGGGGTTTAGGCCCGGCCCTGGAGGGGAGTCGCATACCATGCTGTTATGCAATATACCCCTGGGTTTTCACAGTCCATGTTGCAAAAACGGTACCAGATATTTTCATATAGGCTTCCCACTGAATAGAAAAGATGGAAGTGCGAAGACGGAAGTGGGGGTGGGGTCTTCGAAAGATCGGATAAAGCCATCCCTTTAACCCCCCTGCCATCTACCACAATGGCTCGAACAGCGAAAGTGCCTTTATCGCTTCGCGTTAGGCTTAATTACATGGAGCGGCCATGTTCCCTCGCAGCAAGGTCACCCCTTCTTTCATGAAAGCGAGGCCCTGCCACCAGCAGAGAAGGGTCATGTTATTAATTATCGTTTGGCGCATATATATATCGGGGAGAGAGAGAAAATTAATTCCACCGGTGGTTATTAAAGAAAACCAAGCGAAGCTTTTCGCCATAAAACACACTTAAATGGAGAGTAGCGCGACAATTTTTTTTTTGGTTCGCTTTTTGCACGAAGCTTTAGCTCTTTTTTTTTATCCCCTTCTTTAATATTTTATTTATTTATTTTTTTCGCTGCCATCCACTCGTTTGTCTTGAATGGTCGGGGATGTGAATATAAATATTTTTTTTCTTTCCATTTTTATTTTTTTATAACTTTGGCTTCTGTACGAGCGCTTTGTGAAAACATTTTGGTTGTGAAAAGTAGATTGGGGAGCATGAGTTTTAGCGAGTTATTAAAATTTTTCTACCTTTTTTCTTTTTTTTTCTTTGGGAGAAGGTTTGTGGTGGACGAGAAACATATTTTATGGAAGAAAAAACTTTACAGATTAAAGAAGTCTATTGAGTCTGGTGGATAAAACAAGTTTTAGAAATGAGTAAATGTGATGTTCTATATTCTTTGTTTCGCCACAAATTCTGAAATTAAATATTTGAAGAAATTGCATATACAAAAAAGCAGAAAATTTATTAATAAAAAATTCGAGTTGAGTTTGTATGGAGTTTTGAAATGAAAAATAAATTCAAATAGAATAATTTTAATCCTTAAAGGCATAACATTTTTTTAATAACACGAGTATAGAATTCCTTTGGATATATATGCAATTTTTAGTTTTTAAAAAAATAGCAAACATAATCATTCATTAATAAGGAAGAATGGTTTTTTAAAATTAGTACTAGTAACATGTCAAAGATTATTTTCTTCAAAGAGAAATCTTTGATAATTCCAACGTAAAAGCCTTCATAAGAGGTTTGTAAATATGTCCTAATGAATAATTTACGCTGCTCAAATCTAATTTAAAATGTAAGATAAGTCTGTTAATTCTTAAAAATAGATTTGAATAAACTTTCTATTGAATTTGCTTATTATTTGAATTTATCTTACTTTAAACATTTTCAAAACAGAGAAAATTTTATGAATACAGAAATTATATTCCAGTGAGTAGGAATTTATTGAAACAAAAGCATTTTTTGCATGAAAATTTGATCAAACTGTTAGGCATTTGCAATGAAATAATATTCCGATTTTAAATTAAAGTTCCCCTTCAAATAGATGCACATTTTCCTTCTAAAGGATTTGAGCTTCCTTGCACCCTGATTGAAAAAAAGGATTATTCAAAAGTATTTTTTCTTATCAGTGTAAAAACGATATTTTATTATTCAAAATTGCGCGTTGTGTTTGTGAAATCGTTGTTTTTCTTAAAATTATGTTACTTTCATTTTTAATTGCAAATTATTTTGAATGAATTCGTTGATTATTTTACTAATTTATGATAACTGTAATTAAATCAATTCTCGAAAAAGGGATTTACGACAATCCTCGAAATTAATTTTCGATAAAAAATAATCTAAAACTATTGAATTAACTTATCAAAGATCTTATACTAAAAACTTGGTTAAAAAAGTATTCTAAATTAAAAGAAATTTTACACTTTTTGAAAAAGTGATTATTCGCAAAAACTGATACAAAGTCCCTCAGTAATGAGCATCTTTTTCTTTTTTTATTTGAGAAAAAAAAGTTCTTATTAAATTTTTACAAAATACAAAACTTCGAATGAAGAGACATATTCTGCAAAATGTCGTATAATCTTTTAAAAAAGATAATTTCCCCCCTTATTTTTAAAATAGCAAGCGAAACAAATTGTAAAAATTTATCTAAGAATTTATTTCATAGCTCAAGCAGTTTGAAAACATAGTATAATTTTAAAAAATATACTTAGCATAATTTTCACATGATTGTTAATTGTCAAAGAAGATTAAATGATTTAAACAATCTTATTGAATTTTTCTTAAATTATGAGATTAAAAACCGTCATCATCGACGAGAAGAGTTTTTTTATACAAAGAAATATCTATTGAAATGGATAATTTACAGAAGACATTAATTTCTTCAGTACATTACAGAAAACATTCATTTCTAATGAAAGATTAAGGTTTTTCATTATCAGGAATGGTATTTATCCATAACGTAGCTTGGTCAAGAGCACATAATATAAAAATTGCAAAACACAAAAGCAGTTTATATAAATTATTGAAATAAAATTAAAATAATGCGAAATTTCATTGATTGTTATTTAATAAAATATTATTTCATTAAAACCCAAGATGAAAAAGAAATTAATACACTTCACCATCGAGTCAATATATTTATTGATATAATTATAATTAATTAATTTTCCATGTTTCATATTACGTAAGGAATTGTTTTCTGATTATGTAGGATGCGGTAATACGAAAAAAAAAACTAATATAATATAAATCTTATTTTTAAGCTATTTTAAGTAATCACAGAGTAAAATGCAAATAAAATTATCATTGGTAGCAGTATATTTTTACTGATAAAGCATTTTACAAAAGGGCTAATTTTTTATTGTGATGATAAATGTTTTCCAATAAATGCACAGCTAAAGTGTACTCTGTCGAAAATTCTCCTCCAAATTGTCATTAATTTGATTTATGTATTGTAATTAAAAACACGCAGATAAAAATGTGAAAGGTTTTACGTTTTATAATTTCAATATTATTTTAGAGAAACATACCTAAATCTGAAAAATGTTATTGAAATGTGCAATCTAATCTCCACTTAATAGTAAATTTCCAAATTAATGGAATTTGCTATATTATTCGGTTTAGAAGAATTCTCTAAATGCCGAATAAAAGAATTATATTTTATATTGTTTGGGCCAAAGAATGCAAGCCTCAAAAATTATTAATTCTTTGTTTTAATAAATTTTCCTGTCCTATCAAACATATTTAGTAAAACATTCTTTACACTAATATTTTCCACTAAAAGATGAACTCTCCGTCGATTAAAGTTGATTGATTTATGAAGCTTTTAATTTCATTATTTTAAGCCAATCAACGATCTCTTTGAATAACATTTACTCTATGATTGGCTGCATTTCCTCTGTATGTTCACTAAAGTGGTTAAAATAATATAAAATAATGATACTAAAATTCCATAATAATTGATTTAATGGAAGAAGGAAATTACTGTTTTAAGTATTAGCGCATCTAAAACAATTACTAAATCTGGCAGAAATAACATGAAAAGTATGAAAGTCTATTTATATTATAATATTTTATTATAATTAAAAAAACCTTTCACAATTAAAGTATTAAAATTTCATTTTTTTTTCAATTAAAAACAAGTTCTGTGCAACTTAATATGATTCAATGCTATCAACTTATTATGGATACAATGGGATTTATTAAAACAATTATATGAAATAAAACAACAAACGGGCATCAGGAGAATTATGAAATAGATATCAATTTCATCGAACATAAATTATATTGAACAATTTAGCGGATAAAAACATGAACGGTAATAATTTAAATGATAAGAAATTAGAAAACAGTTTTAATTTTACAGTGCATTTTTTTTCTTTTCCTTTAATTGATTTATGACCTTTTTTCTACGTCGCAATTTAAAGAGAATGTTAAATTTACAAAAATTAATGTATTTTTTAATGCTTAGATTCTCAATTTCGCCAGTGTAACCTTTAGTATCATAAAATTCTTAGAAAAATATTTCGTTGTTTAAATTCTTTAGTATAGGTTGTCAAAATTAAATCAGAAATTCTAAGTAATCTGCCAGTATTAAAGTCGGGTTGTATCTTTACAAGAATGATGTTGATGCTGTCGTATCAACTAAGCGAATTTCATTGATTAAGAAAATATTCTTTATTTTTAATAAGCATAATTTTGTAGATAATTTATGCTTGAAAAATGCAAAATTGATTGACTTTTGTTCAAGTATAATTTTGAAAGCATCATGGTAGTAAATTACAAAAACATGAATATCAGGTAAGTTCATTTGCGATAAATATTTAATTATTCATTGATATTAGAAATCAGTACATATGCTACCACTCGCAAAGGGAAGGAATTACTTTAAACCTAACAAAGAGCGTGTAAATAAGGTTGAATTTCTCTTAACATTTGTTACTTTCGAATTTATTTTAACGTAGCGAATGTTAAGATGACTTCAGTCATTATATTCCTAATAAAATTGATAAAGCCTTACTTTAGTGGTACTTGTGTAAATTTTTTTATGTTTTTAGAGGTCATTAAAAGTAAATCTTTAATTATATTCTGGAAAACTATTTGCCAAGCATTAAAAATTATCACTAAATCTTCAAAGTGGAAAGAGCAAAAATTATAAGCACCGAAACTTTCTAAAAAATTACTGCATTACTGATTCCAAATAATTTTGAAAGTTCTAAAAAGGAGCCGCGGAGTATAAGCAAATGCCAAGAAAATTTTTGAATATATTTACAAAGATATCACATGCAAATTTAAAATCAAATAAAAGAGGTTAACTAAATAATTTTTCTGGAAACACAGTCACTAATGATTTATTCATTCTCGTTTTCTTCTTATTGCCTCCCGTAAGTCATTAAGAAAGAGGAGCGTTTGACGTTAAGTTATGGAATTCTAGAAGAAATAAAGTCGAGGTTTTCTAGAAATAAAAGAGTTTATAAAATATAGCATCATTAAGGTAAAAGTCGAGGATTGCGACAAGCAAGCGTTTCGTAAAACAAAAACGAAACGAGAAAAAAAAGCTTTGAAAACTAAAACTTCCTTTGTGAAAATCCAGCGATTTTACCATTATTTTTTTCTTTTCCAAAATATAATTTAAAGACTTTGCACTTTCTTGCTCTTTGCCATCATTTATATGCATTTCATTCATTTTTACTGTACGTAAGGAATGAAATGATGGGTTCCTTTCCTCTTAAAAATGAGGAAAATTGAATAAATGCATTTTTTAAACTTTTGGCAATATTGTATTAAATTTAGATTTTTAATATTTTTCTACTTTTAATTTCGGAGTGGAAAATGAAAAAAAAGTGCTTATTTAATTTCATTTTCTAAGCATAAGATTACATACATTAGCTCATTCAAGAATTTCATTTTTAGGCGAGGAAGGTAAAATTCGTTTCTAAAATCAGGGTTATTTTTATCATACATTACATAGCTGTTTAACAGTTTAAAATGTATTGATTAATATGAAGAAGAAAGGCATATGTGTATATTTCTTATCCTTTATGTTTTAAACAGATGTAGCGTAAATAAAAATTTAACTAATTTAAATCATATATTTTTTAAAATAGAAAATTGTAAAAATAAAAACGTTGTACCAGAGTTAATGACTATATTTCTTATGTTCTGTAATAACTTATTGTTCAAATTAATTAAAATATAATTCTGCATAATTTAAATTTTATGAAATGGTGAACTATAAAAATAAAAAAAGCTGCACAGTAGTTAATGACTATAGTATTTATTATAATTGGCAATAATTTGTTGCACAAAATAGCTGAAATAAATATTTCATAACATATACACACGATTTGTGTTTGCATTGTTTTCAATCTAAACTACATTTTGAATGCTCTATTTTTCTATTGTCAAACTTTAACATTTCAAATTAACATCCGCTTAAATAACAGTATGGCTCTGTATTTTAAAATGAAAGAGTGGAATTTGTGCAACAATGTTCTTCACATGAAAAAATTTGGGAGCTTCTGAACACAATGAAAAAATCTACTTCATATTATAAAGAATCAATTTTTGGCATATGCTTGTAACATTTTATTACATCTTCAATTTGCTTTTTCCTTTTAAGTTATTATATTAAAAACTTAGATTTAAGTCTCATTAAAATGAAGCTACTTTATGTTAAAGCAATTCAGTTTAATACTTTTTCTTTGTGAACAACATTTTTACTAATTTCGATGAAACTCTGAATTTAACAATGGAGCAAAACAAAACGCAGAACAATATCTTTTGAAAAACAAT